>PVHT021183696.1:2530229-2553304 GCA_004024745.2 Catagonus wagneri
CTCCCTCTGATGGGTGGGGCTTTGTCTCTGGATGAGATTAGAGGCTGGCTGTGTGCCTGAGGGGTCTTTAGGCAGCCTGTTTACTGATGGGTGGGGCTGAGATCCCACCTGAATTGTTGTTTGGCCTGGGGCTTCTCAGCGCTGATGGGAGGGACCAGATTTTCCCAGAAATGGCCACCTCCAGAGAAATGCAGGCTGCCGAATATCCCCGAGAGCTTCACCTCCAATGCCCTTCCCCCACAACAAGCCACAGTCACCCCTGTTTTCCTAGGAGATCCTCCAGGAATTGCAGTCAGGTTCCACCCAGATTCCTCTGGAGACTGCTTTATCCTGGGACCCATTGCACGTGAAAGTCTGTGTGTGCCTTTCAAGAGTGGGTTCTCTGTTTCCCCGAGTCCTGTGGAGCTCCTGCACACAAGCCCTGCTGGCCTTCAGTGCCAGATGCTCCAGGGGCTCTTTCTACCTGTGCCCGATCCCCAGGTGTGGGGATTTGACGTGAGGCTCAGAACTCTCAGTCCTGTAGCTGAGTCTCTGTGATGCAGTTACTTTCCAGTCTGTGGGGCTTTCCACCCGGGAGTTATGGGGTTGCTTCTATCGCGTAATCACCCCTCCTATCTCTTGATGTGGTCTCCGCTGTGTCTTCTGGAGCAGAGTATCTTTTTTGGAAGTTTACAGTCCATTTGGTTGAAGTTTGCTTGGCATTTGGTTGTATTTTTGCTGTTATTTGGGAGTGAAGTTGAGCTCCAGTCCTTCTATTCCGCCATCTTAATCCAATCTCTCTCTTTGCTGTTAGTTTTAGTTCAGCTCCATTTTTCCTTCTCAGGATGGCTTTGGCTATTCTGGGTCTTTTTTGCTTCCAAACAAACTTTAAAATATTTTGCTCTAGTTCTGTGAAAAATGTCCTTGGTGATTTGATAGGGATTGCATTGAATGTGTAGATTTCCTTGGGTAGTATCGCCATTTTGACAATATTGACTATTCCAATCCAAGAGTATGATATGTCTTTCCATCTGTTTGTGTCATCTTTGATTTCATTCATCAGCATCTTAGATATTTCAGAGTAGAAGTCTTTGGTCTCTTTAGGTAGGTTCATGCCTAAGTATTTTATTCTTTTTGATGCAATGGTAAATAGGATTGTTTCCCTGATATCTCTTTCTGATCTTTCATTGTTAGTATATAGAAATGCAGTTGATTTCTGTGTATTAATTTTGTATCCTGAGACTTTGCCAAATTCATTGATGAGCCCTAACAGTTTTATGGTGGATTCTTTAGGTTCCTGTAGGTATAGTATCATGTCATCTGCAAACAGTGACAGTTTTACTTCTTCCTTTCCAATTTGGATTCGTTTTATTTCATTTTCTTATCTGATTGCTATGGCTATTACTTCCAAAATTATGTTGAATGATAGTGGAGAGAGGGGACATTGTTGTCTTGTTCCTGATCTCAACAGGTATTCTTTCAGCTTTTCACCACTGAGAATGATGATAGTTGTGGGTTTGTCATATATGGCCTTTATTATGTTGAGTTAGGTTCCCTCTATGCCCATTTTTTTTTTATCAGAAGTAGCTGTTGGATTTTGTCAAAAGCATTTGCTGCAGCTATTGAGAGGATCATATAGTTTTATTCATTTGTTAATGTGTTGTATCACACTGGTTGATTTGCATATATTAAAGAATCCTTGTATCCCTGGGATAACTCCCACTTGATCATGATGTACAATCCTTTTAATGTATTCTTGGATTTGGTTTGCTAGTATTTTGTTGAGGATTTTGCATCTATGTTCATCAATGATATTGGCATGTAATTTTCTTTTTTGTGGCATCTTCATCTGGTTTTGGTATCAAGGTGATGCTGGCCTCATAGAATGAGTTTGGAAGTGTTCCTTCCTCTGCAATTTTTTGGAATAGTTTCAGAAGGATAGGAGTTAGCTCTTCTCTAAATGTTTGATAGAATTCGCTTATGAAGCCATCTGGTCCTGGACTCTTGCTTGTTGGAAGTTTTTTTTTTCTAATTACAGTTTCAATTTCAGTACTTGAGATTGGTCCATTCATCTATCCTATTGTGTCTTGTTTTCATCTTGGAAGAATGTACTTTTCTAAGAATTTGTCCATTTCTTCTAGGTTTTCCGTTTTATTGGCATATAGTAGCTTGTAGTAGTCTCTTACAATCTTTTGTTTTTCTGTGATGTCCACTGTAACTTCTCCTTTTTCATTTATAATTTTATTGATTTGAGTCCTCTCTCTTTTATTCTTTTTTTATAGTTTATTTTTTATTTTTTTGCATTATAGCTGGATTACAGATTTCTGTCAGATTTTCCAACTGCACCGCGTGGTGACTCAGTTACATGTACATATATGGATTTGTCACATGTGATTAGATATAGTTCCCCATGCAATACAGTTGGATCTCCTTGCTTTTCCATCATTAAAGCACTAGTTATCCCCATTCCCTCCTGGCTAATGGTTTATCATTGATCTTCTCAAAGAACCAGCTTTTAGTCTCATTGATCTTTTCTATTTTTTTTTCATCTCTATTCCATTTATTTCTGCTCTGATCTTCATGATTTCTTTCCTTCTGCTACCTTTAGGACTTGTCTGTTCTCTCTCTATCTGCTTTAGTTGTAAAGTTAAGTTGTTATTTATTTGAGCATTTCTTGCTTACTGAGGTAGGCTTATATTGCTATAAACTTCACTCTTGGAACTGCTTTTGCTGATCCCATAGGTTTTGGAGTGTTGGGGTTTTTTTTGTTGTTGTCATTTGTTTCAAGGAATTTTTTAATTTCCTCTTTGATTTCTTCAGTGATCCATTGGTTGTTTAGTAGCATGTTGTTTAGTCTCCATGTGGTTGTGTTTTGTGCAGTTTTTTTCTTGTTGATTTCCAGTCATACAGCACATGGTAGGAAAAGATGGTTGATATTATTTCAATTTTCCTCAATTTACCAAGGTTTGATTTGTGGACCAAAATGTGATCAATCCAAGAGAATGTTCTATGTGCACTGGAGAAGAATGTGTATTCTGCTGCTTTTTGATGGAATATTCTATAAAAATTTTATTAAGTCCATGTGGTCTAATGCATCCTTCAGGGCCTTTGTTTCCTTGTTGATTTTCTGCTGGATGATCTGTCCATTGCTGTAACTGATGTATAAAAGTCCCCCACTATTATTGTGTTATTGTCAGTTTCTCCTTTTCAGGTTATTAGCTGTTGCCTTATATATTAGTGATCCTGTGTTGGGTGTGTATATATTTACAATTGTTATATCTTCTTTTGGATTGATCCTTTGATGATTATGTAATGTCCTTCTTTGTCTCTTCAATAATCTTTATTTTAAGGTCTATATTTTCTGAGGAGTATTGCTATCCCAACATTCTTTTGATTTCTGTTTGCATGGAATATTTTCTTCCATTGTCTCACTTTCAATTTGTATGTGTTCTTAGAACTGAAGTGAGTCTCTTGAACATGGCATATATAACGGTCTTGTTTTTGTATCTATTCAGCCAGTAGACATCTTTTGTTTGGGGCATTTAGTCCATTTACATTTACAGTAAATATGATATCTATGTTCTTATTGCCATTTTCTTAACTGTTTTGGATTTGTTTTTATTGGTCTTTATCCTTCCCTTCTTCTCTTGTTCTCTTATCTTGTGGTTTTATGACTATCTTTAGTGTTGTATTTGAGTTGCTTTTTCTAATTTGTGTGTGTTTCTATTGTAGATTTTTGGTTCATAGTTACCTTGAAGTCTTGATATATTTATTTGATATAAACAAAACAAGACTGTTTTAAGTTCTCGGTCTCTTAGTTGAAAGTTCATTTCCAGTGTCCTGCATTTCTACCCTCCTTTTCTCATGATTTCTATTTTTGGTAGCATATTTATGTATGGATGTTTTCTGTCCTTTACTATATGTATGCCTTTACCGGTGAGCCTTATCATTTGTAATATTTTCTTTTCTAGTTGTGACCTTTTATTTTCCACCTAGAGTTCCTTTAGTTTTGTTGTAAAGCTAGTTTAGTGGCGCTGAATTATCTTAGTTTTTGCTTGTCTATAAAGCTTATGATTTCTTCTTTAAATCTGAATGAGAGCCTTGCTGGGTAGAGTAATCTTGGTTGGAGGTTTTTCCTTTCATCATTTCAACTATATTGTGCTACTTGCTTCTGTCCTGCAAAGTTTCTGCTAAACTTAACTGCTGATAACCTTGTTAAGATAACCTTGTATGTTATTTGTTTCTTTTCCCTAGCTTATTTCAATGTTTTTTCTTTGTCTTTAATTTTGGTCAGTTTGATTAGTAGGTGTCTTGCTTGGGATGTTCCTCCTTGGGTTTATTTTATATGGTACTTGTTGTGCTTCCTGGTTTTGAGTGAGTGATTCCTTTCCCATGTTAGGAAATTTTTGGCTATTAACTCTTTGGATATTTTTTCTGTCCCTTTCTGTCTTCTCATCTGGCACCCCTATAATATGAATGTTGGTGAACTTAACATTGTCCCAGAGTTCTCTTAAACTTTCTTTTCAATTTTGTTTCTCTTTTCTGTTCCATGTCAGTGATTTCCTCTAGTCCACTCTCCTCCTTGCTTATTCATTCTTCTGCCTCCTGTATTCTGCTATTGGTTCCTTCTAATGAATTTTTTTATTTCAGTTATTGTATTTCTTATCTCTGCTTGCTTAATCCTTAAATCCTGTATTCTTTGCTCAGTGTTGCTTTTAATTTATCAGTGTTTGCCTCTGGTTTATTTCCAATGTCTTGAATAATCTTTGCTGTCATCAGTGTAAAGTCTTTTTCCTGGAGGCTGACAATGTCTAGATCACTTGGTGGTTTTTCTGTTTTTTTTTTTTCTTGCTCCCTTATCAGAGTCATAATTCTCTGCCTTTTCATTTTGTATAGATTTTTACTGTGGTCTCCATTTTGCAGACAGTAGAGCTCTAACCTCTCTTGCATCTGATGTCTGACCCACTTTGTGGCAGAAGTTGGTACAGGGGCTTGCTGTAGGCTCGCTGATGGGAGGGACTGGTGCCTGCCCACTGGTAGGTGAGGCCTATTTTTATCCCTCTGGTGGGTGGGGTTTTGTAACTGGTTGAGATTAGAGGCACCTGTGTGCCTGGGAGGTCTTTAAGCAGCCTGTTTGCTGATGGGTCGGGCTGTGATCCCACCCGGATTATTGTTTGGCATGGGGCTTCTTAGCATGGATGTGTGGGGCTGGGCCAGATTTTTCCAAAATGGCTACCTGTGAATTGGGTATATTCTTTGATTCTAGGGTTTTCAACCCTACTGAGTCAGGATGTTTGAGTTGTAACTGGAGAAATAATCTTAAGGCTGAGTGTCAGGGAATTTTCAAGGCAAACTTCTCAAGGAAAATCTCATAATAATGCAAAGGTCCTCCTATAACTGGATTCTTCTGGGATTTTTAGCTCTATAACAGTTGTCCAGAGATGGGATTAAGATGGTGGGGTAGAAGGAGCAATATAATTACAACCAACTGCTGAACAACCTTCAACTGAAAAGACTAGATAGATTAGATTAGAAATCCAGAAATTTAAAGTGATAGAATTAAAGAATTAATGAAATGTGTTCTTTTGAAATATACTAGGATAGAACCTTAGCTTAGGTGCCCTTTAAATCAGAGTCTGGGAGGAGTCAGAAATAGTTTATTTAGGAGGTAACTTCAGAAAACATGGGTAAGGACTCAGGAAGAGGGATATAGGGAAAAATAAAAAGCCAATATAAGCATCTTATCAGATTCTCCCAGAAGATCTTGGCACACAGCAGAAAGATCCATGGTATACCTTTGAGTCAGGACTTTGTTAGATTTGGGTGACCTGAGATGAACTTTCCACTATAATTGCAGCTGAAAAGACTTGTGGGCTTAAAAAAAAAGTTGATCTATAAGGTATCTGAGAGGTATGCTACAAAGAGTGTAAGATTTTTATAGCTTATAGAGTTATAAGATTGCATGCATATGCACAGTTTCCTTAATTCAAATGTCTCAATAACCTCAAGAGGTAGGTACTGTTTTTCTCATTTTAAAAGGAAAGTAGCATATCTAAATTCCCACAGGTGAGTATAGATAAATCTAGGGTATGATTCTCACTCTTTTGTAAACGTTTTGTTCTTTCCTCTTAAATAAACCATATCTTAAGCTGATAAAGCCCTTACCTACAGTAAAACTCAATATTCTCCATTTTGTGCAGGCAAATTACAAAAATTTAATTGCAACTTACAAGCCTCCTACTTCATCCTGTCTATACCCACTTCTTAGTGTAACCTCTATCACACTCCATGCTAAAGTGACCCTCTATCACACTCCATGCTAAAGTGACTCAGTGCAGGTGGACTGTGATTAGTCCCAGTTTCTTGAACTGAACATACTCACACTATAATTCCTTACATGACTTTCCTCCTGAATGGAACATCATACATCAGTTACCGTTCTTCCCTTCAGTCCAGCATAGATGATAGCTTTTACTGGAAATCTTTGACCACCCTCTCCACTTCAGATAAGGTACCCGTGTCAATCTCCCTATCTTCATTATTACAACTCACTGGAGACTGCAACAGTGCCCTTCGTTTTCACTGTTGCTTATTCAAGATGCTACCCTACTACTTCTTTGAGAACTGTTTTAGAATTCCTTCTATTTTATACCCTTTTAAATGTTGTTTTTTCTTATGCATTAGTTTAGAGCTTTCTTCGGTTTCCATATAAAATGCTTTCTCTGGGAAAAATATCATTTATTTCCTTGAATTCCAAATATCAAACTTATTTGAACAGTTCCCAAATCTAGTTAAACTCGCAGAGTACTATGAATAATTAAAAAAATAAAAATAAAAATAATAAAAAAACAAGCTCTTAGAGTGGTTATCCCTGTTATTTCTAACTTGTGGTTTAACAGGCCCATAGAAATCAAACACAAACATAACTGGTTATAATTTGATGCTATCTCCACTAATGCCTATGCCTAAACCACAAAATGTACTGTGTATGTTTTCACCTAACACTTTCAAGACAATTTTAACCCAAAATATATTTTTGAACAATAGAATGTCATCATGATTATTTTTAAAATTTTTAAATTATTTAATCTTTTTTATTAAAAAATAAGTTTACCCTAAAAAGTTTATTTTTAATCAATCACTGTTATAGACCACTTTGTAATTATTCTCATGTAATTGAAGCAGGCACTTATCATAATGTGCATCAATTAGTGGGACCTAGTTGACAAGGAACACAATATTTACATAATTTCAAAGTATCTCTCTATAAATGACATTAATTAGAAAGAGGAAACACTAAAATAGTAGTGAAACTTGGCAAACAGGACCTTGACTAGGTGATCAATTTGACATCATAAATAATAGGACAACCAACAACCCGTGCATCCTGATATGATACATTGAGAGGATTAATATCACTCTCTGATCTTCCTGTCAAAGATACATAATCCGAATACAGTCATGAGGAAACATGAGATGAACCTAAATTAAGCTAAAATCTACTAAATAACTGACCTATATTTAAAAAAATCAGTGTCATGAAAAACAAAGTATGAAACTGTTCCAGTGTGAAAGAATTTGCAGACATACCCAGTTAATTCAATATGAGATTTCAAATACAATCCTAGAACCTAAAAAACAAATAAAATGAAAATAAATGCTACAGGTGGTCCTTTAAAAAAAAACACCTTTTTTCCAATTTATAAACATTTTCCAAGATGTTTTTTATTTTTTCTTTGTTTACATTTTTTTCACTCCAAACTAAACTAATTTTTGGTTACAGCCATTATTTTTATAGTTAACATTAGTACTACTGACTTGACTAGAGCTCATATTTCTAATGATCTGATAATTTTCTATTATCTTGATATAGGTAATAGTTATAGAGATTCATACTGTTAAAATTACATTGATCATTACATTCAAGATTTTTAAACTTTGTAGTTTTCATTCAATAAATTAAAATAATAATCAGTTATTTTGAGTTTGTATCTGACATCATCAATAATTATGTTGTATATGGGTTTATTTCAATTGATTTATTTTTTTTCCTTATGATTTAAGTCCTTTGGTCAAGTTGTCTAGAACACTGATTTATTTTATATTGAGTGCTGAGAATGTATATGACAAATTGCAAGGACAATAACAGTTTCTTCTAGCAGATAAAATTTAAGCAGATGTCTGCTGCAAATTAGAATTAAGAAATTTCAAGGGTGGATTTAAGATTTTGTGATAGAAAACTTTGTTTTCCTTTTTAGCCTTTTAGCAGAGTTATTATTCAGTTCTATTCCATTTTAACAATAATATATCATTATCCATATCTTCCTCCTCATCATTTGCTTGCTTCCTTTGTTCTTGACCCTGACATGTACAACTTAGAAGTCAGCAAATGTCTTGAGGGAAAAGCTGAGGGCAGAATGACAGCTGATTTCTCTGGCTTCCGTTTTGGTCTGTGAAAGGAAATAAACTAGTTTTCTGCCTGCTAACAAAATTCTTCACTGAGACCATATGTGTGTGGTTTCCCACATCAAGCCATTCTCTTATTCCCTTTGACACAAACTGGTTGTTCTGCAATTCAGTTCAGTTCTTGCCGAGGTCCAGCCCCAGCAAGGTCGCAGGTACCCCTAGGATGAGCGGCGTCAGCAGCAATAACGACAGGAGACTTATTCAGTGTTGCAGGATCATGCTTGCTAGTGCAGATGCTCTCTCTTTATTATTTCACACAGAGTACATATATCTCCTCTTTCCCTCCCCCGAAGCTTCCCAGGAATAGCATGTATTTCTTAAAATTTTCCACCCAGTCATCATTTGACCACAGTTAAAGAAATCACCACGTACAATGTTGATCTTAATCATTTGGTGAAATATCACAAGGAACTCAGCAGGGCCCCTTTTTACATATTGTTTCCCTTTCAGGGATTGTTCTCATCCAAGCTATTAACTTTGCCCAAATGCAATGGTAGTATACAGAGCACAGATTTTTTATAGCAAAATGTAATTCAAACATTAATAGGTTACAGAGTTTATAGAAAGTTTATGATTAATCTAACAGTCAAAAATATATTTCTCTAAGCATAACAGGCTATGAGGTTAATACTGTCTTCTCTACTTATTCTACTTGGTCTATATTTTTAATTATTTTAACTACGTCTAGTGTACTCCCAGGTGCACCATGGGCAGGGAATGTGGGTCTGTGTTGGCAGCAGCATTGACTGGCTCACAACTTATATAAGACTTTCAGAAATGCTAGACCACAGAGTTTCTATGAATCAATTCTATCTCTAATTCCAATTAGGTCTGAATTCTCCAAACTCTCACCCTGGGCCCTAATCTCTGCTTAGGCCTCCATCCTGGGTTTTTCCAAGGATGTGTTTTATGATTACACTTATGAGTGTGTTTGAAAGGGAATCTATATCCAGTAGTAATATTATATTCCTTAAGTATAAACACCCCTCTCATTCCTGGACTTGGATGTTTTTTCCACTGCAAAATAGTTTTTTTTTCTGGTGGTGGCTGTGGTGGCTTAGTAGGGATTTTTTAGGTGGATCTGGGAACACAAGTTTTAACCCTCTATGAGTATTCACAAGCAGAGGGACAGGAGCTGGGAAAGAGGTGGATACAATTAATCCCAGAAATAGCATAAGACAGAAACAAAATAGCAGAAGTGAGGATTTTCCGGAGATGCCGATCGGGTCCCGACTGCTCTGCAGTCCAGGACAAGGGCGCCCTGAGGAACTCTGTCCTGCAGTCACTTCGACCGGGCTCTGCCTCGGTGAGACTTAGCGCCGGCCACTCCCCACAATTTCTCATATTACCTACTGAGGTCAGCACAGATATCACAGGTTAAGGGTTCAGTTCCATAAGACTGTCCCCACTGCACACACTGGTCCCAAGTCCCAGGTTGTAACCTGTGCTTCTGACCAATCTGCTACAAGTCAGAAGTTCTCATGACCACCTTCCTGGATTCAATTTGTTTGTTTGTTTCTTTCTTTTTTCCTTTTTTTTTTGTTTTGCATTTCAGGGCTACACCTGTGGCATATGGAAGTTCCCGGGCTAGGATTTGAATCAGAGCTGTGGCTGCTGGCCTATGCCACAGCTACAGCAATATTGGATCCATACTATATCTTCGACCTAAACCACAGCTCATGGCAATGAGGGATCTTCAACCCCCTGAGCGATGCCAGGGATCAAACTTGCATCCTCCAGGATACCAATTGGCTTTGTGACGCATTGAGTCACAGCAGGAACTCCCTGGATCCAATAATTTGCTAGAGCAACTCACAGAACTCAGGGAAATAATTACTTGATTGCTGGTTTATCATGAAAGGACACAATTTACGAACAGCCCCATGTAGGGTAAGTATGTGAGAAGGGATACTGAGCTCCATGGCCCTTTCTAGGCATCCCACCCTCTCAGAACCTCCATGTGTTCACCAACATGGGAGCTCTGGAAAATCCATTAGTTAGGAATTTTATGGGGGCTTCATTACATAGGCAGGATTAATTTAACTCTCATGTCCTCTCTGAAGCCCCTCTAGAGCAGAGGTCAGTGATGGGGCTGAAACCCTCAACCCCCTAATCATATGAATGTTTCCCCTGACAACATTTTCCCATCTTGTGATTATTTAAGGACTTTACAAAAATTGCCTCATTGGCAGAAACTCAGGTGTGCTTGAAAGGAGCATGTTATGAATAGCAAGACAATTCTTCCACCTTTACTGCTATGGAGCTATTTCAGGAACTGAGGACAAAATATCAAATATTACAGCAAAGATGCTTCCATGTTTCACTTAGAAAATTATAAGGGTTTTAGAATCTACTGTCAGAAATGGGGATGAAGATAAAAAAACATGTATATATACATACACACAAATATATGTATTATATGTATATATATATATATATACACATATATATATACACACATGAACACATATACACACACACACACACATATATATATATATACACATATATATATATATATATATATAAACCACTGTATCAGTCTAGAAACCTGTTCTTTCAGACTGTGACCATTTTAGAGGAACCAGAATCTATGCTTTATCATTTCAGTCAAGAGAGTCTTCCACAAGCTTTATTTACACAGCTTTCTATTTCTTCTATGTGCCACTTGACTTGAAATGGCAAATGCCCTGAGGGGCAAAATGGGTGATAAATATAAGGCCCACCTCTGTATAATGTCATCACTCAGTGTGTGCAGAGATTTGTCGCAGGACCCTTTGTAGGTACCAAAATTGGAGGATGCTCAAGCCCCTTATATAAAACAGCATAATATTTGCATATAACTTATTCACATCCTCTTTAAATTATCTATAGATGGCATAATTATCTATAGATTACTTATAATTTCTAATACAATCTCAATACTATGTAAATAGTTGCCTGAAAGCTGCAAATTCAGGTTTTGCTTTTTGGACTTTTCTGAAATTGTGTTTTTTGAATATTTTCAGTCATCTGTTATTTGAATGCACAGATGCAAAACCTGCTTATATAGAGGGCCAACTGTATTTCACACTCTTTAACATCTTACCCCTTTAAGACTTTTATGTCTTGATTGGTCTCCAGATCTATGCAAATAATGTTTTTCCAAGCTCGGTGTCATTATTATTTTTATTATTATTATTATTATTATTATTATTATTATTATTTTGTCTTTTTGCTTTATCTAGGGCCACACCCGTGGCATATGGAGGTTCCCAGGCTAGGGGTCTAATAGGAGCTGTAGCTGCCGGCCTTTGCCATAGCCACAGCAACACGGGATCCGAGCCACATCTGCAACCTACACCACAGCTCACGGCAACACCGGATTCTTAACCCTCTGAGCAAGGCCAGGGATCTAACCTGCAACCTCACGGTTCCTAGTTGGATTCGTTAACCATTGAGCCATGATGGGAACTCCTTGATGTCATTATTTTAAGTGAAATTACAAACTGCTTCTTCATACCTGAATTTAAATAGACTTCCGAATAAGACACTTATGGCAAAATCTGATATTTTTTGATAAAATAGAAAGCTACCTCTCTAATCATGTAAGAAAATGCTTATTTTTTGACAAATTGTAAGCCACATATATCATACTTGTTTTTAAAACTAATTGCATATTAAAATGCAATCTGGGATGTACTTTTTTTTGATTCTGCTCTAGATAAAACTTGTTTGTGACATGATGTTTGATATCCATATTTTTTATAAATAAAATAATAGTTGTCTTTTTAAAAATAATTGTGTTTGTTTTAAAAGTCAGGATAAGGTACAGATTATATTTAATGTGATTATTGATATAGTTGGGTTTACTCGCATTTTCTATTTGTTTTCTATTTGCCCTGCAGAACCTCTTGTGGTCTTGACATTTATAACATAGATTTTTAACTCCACTTAGTCTACCTTCAAATGATATTCTTCAATATTTGTATAAGCAGCTTAGAACACAATGCTTTCATATCTCTTCTCCTGATATTTATATTATTATTGTTATTATTTTACTTTTGGATAGGTTATGAATCTCACAACACATTGTCCTTGTTTTTTTATTTAAATAATTGAACTTTTTAAAGATTTAAATTTTTATATTTTAAATGTCTTTATGTTTAACAGTATGATAATTAGCATCAGTGGTCTTAAATTTGAAACCAGTCAGGACTCTTCTGGGCTCCCCCTGGGACAGACACTTCCCTGTTCCTCCTGGGATCCCTCACATCTTGCAGGTAGAAAAGCTTTAGCCTCCTAGGTCTTCCCCCAGTTTCAAAGAGCATATTTAATCAGAAGAATAAGAAACTGTAGAAACAAAGGAAAACTGTCAAGTAAGACAAAATAATAGTTTAGCCATAGAACAAAATCAAGGGCATTTAGTTCCTTTTCAAGTGCTATAAAAGTAGTGTTCTGAGCCATATTCAAGTGGTTTGGTTGATAGTAAAACTCCCACCAAGTGGAAGAAGTTAACTGCATGCTGGCCACAAGCATGCAGACTCCAGACCAGTTAGAATCAGAAAGTTGATGATGTTAACTCCCAAAATACCACAGTGTTACCTCACCACCAACCAATCAGAAGAATGTCCATAAGCTGATCAGGCACCCTACAAACCTCACCCCTAATGTTGCCTTAAAAACCATTCCCTGAAAGCCCTTGGAGAGTTTGGATCTTTTGAACGTGAGCTTCTCATTCTCCATGAATGGCCCCACAATTGGGTATATTGTAATAAACACTGTACTTTCCTTCATCACACTTTATGTCAGTAGATTGGCTTTACTGTGCACTGAGCAAGTGGAACTGAGCTTGGTTCAATAATATTTGCTTTTGCAGGAAAATTTTTTTTCTTCTGGTATCAATTTAATTCCTTAACATTTCTTACCACATGACTAATCCTTTCAGCCCTTATTTATCTTAAAAATATCTTTATTTTTTAATTAGTATTTGAAAGATATTTTTCTGAGTAAATAATTTTAGATTGATAGTTTCATTTTCTTTTATTTTCTCTTCTGGTACTTTAAAGATGCAGCTCTACTGTCTTATTTTCATTGTTTTTGATAGTGAAATTAAAACTTTCTGTTTAAGGTGAAGTTATGTAATACAAATTTTACCTAAGCCTCCAATACCTTGATTGTTATTTGTCAAACTCTGGATAAAAGTAGCATGAAAATCATGTCCATATTTTGAAACAAATATTTATTGAATAGTAATTAGTCAAATACATTTATCAAAAATCTTATCTTAGAGCTGCTAAAATCAAAACATTACAAATGCTCTAAATGTCAAATAAATAGTAGACAGTTCCACCAATGAAACCAGGTCTGTACTAAGTGAAAAAAAAGTTATTATAGGAAAAATATTACATATAAATTCAGAGTTTTAGAATAGATTCTTCTTGTTTGCTCTTTGAATTGAGACAAGCATTGGCAGATAGCCTGGGAGAGAAAAACCTGAGGAGTCAATCTTAAATGTAATTGACCTTCACCATAAATAAAACAGAGATTCTCAAAATAGGAAATTTTGGATCTCCTTTGAATAACGTGAAATTCTTCTAATTTGTGCTAAGTGAAAGATAAATGAAATTTGCTAAAATGATTACCATCAAAAGAAAACCAACAACTTAGAAATGACCATTTTGTCTCTGATTATAAACCTTAAAGTCTTCTTCCTCATATTGGGTTAAAATCTGCTTTTCCCCTTCTTTTGCAGGAACTTTATTCTATTAACCTCATTTCAATTTGCTGCTTCACAGAGGACTTCACTACGTGACTAACCTCTATATGAGATGAAAGTTATTCCTTTTCCCAAATTAAATGTTTTTCAGTCTTTCCACAAGAGTTAAAATATAATTTCAGATGATAGATAGATAGATAGATAGATAGATAGAGGTATTTCTCAAAGAGGACACTATTAGAGTTTTGGGAGGGACAGTTCTTAAATGTATGGAAGTCCCCAATGTAATGCCAGATACCTGACATTCTTGTCCCTATTTTTTTTTTTTTAATTTCTTAGAGCCGTACTCCCAGCATATGAGGGTTCCCAGGCTAGGGGTCGAATCAGAACTGTAGCTGAAGGCCACAGACACAGCCATAAGCAACATAGGATCTGAGCCATGTCTGCAATCTACACCACAGCTCATGGCAGTGCCGAATCCTTAGCCCACTAAGCAAGGCCAGGTATTGAACCTGTGTCCTCATGGATGCTAGTCAGATTCATTAACTGCTGAGCCACAACAGGAACTCCTCTTGTCCCATTTCTTAAATTCCACAAGGCATTTATAGCTCATTGTAGCAACTACATAATTTCCCATACATTTCTAAACATCCCCTGGTATAGTTCTGTTAGAAACCACAAACATCCTTGGCCTATTAACACTGTTCTGTATGAATTCTAGCTTTTCACCAAACTAATGTCTTCCTAGGTCTGAAGAAAATGTAACTGCATAGAACATAATGGTATTATCCTTTTATTTTTCTTCTATATGTCTGTTATTATTGAGTCAAATTTTTAGTAGTCCATTTTAAAACATATTGATCTCATAGTCAATTGAATTCCCAAGGTCATTTTCACATGTGTTACTGTGCAGTCTTATAACTCCAAATTTTGACATAGGTTGTGTTTCCAAAGAATAAGGATTTCTATATTTATTCCTGTTAAATTTACCTGTGGAGAAAGAAGTTACTCAACTTTTTCAAACCTTTGAGATCATGTTGTCATGTAGATCATTGGTTAGTGTTTGTAACAAGTCCAGCTCTAATCCAATTCATAGACTTGATATTGATGTATTCCATCGTAGAACACTTTGAGGAACCCCTACCAACCATAATTTGACTTCTTAACTCCACATACCCTGTTTTCTTCTTAGCACTTCCTATAGTCTAATCATTTTGCTTGTTTTCTGTCCCTCACATTACAACATTAGCTCCCTGAAGGCAGGTATCATGTAGCCTTAGCACCCAGCACATGATTAGCCTACACTTGGTACCCAGAGACAAGCTGTTATTTTTGTACCTGAAGTGTCAGATTTTTCTTACAAGTCTAGTCATGAAAGAAAATAATTGTCCAAATAATTCATAGAACCTAAAGGCCTCATCTCATTGTGGATGTTTTGAGATCTTCCTCAGGCAAAACAAACTTGTTAGCATATTTTGAGTACTGTCATTCATCAGTTTGAAATTCAGCTATTTACATTATTAGTGCTAAGCATCTAGTATTCCTGGCTCCCAATTTCTTACGCAAATCTTCAAAAAATATTTATGAACAAGCAACAAGCTTTTTTGCAATAAAATGTTAGTTGAAGTGGCATGTGTCCCTTTTGAATAGAAGTTTAAAATGTCAGTATTTGCTATGCTCTCTTTCTCTCTCTCCCTTTTTTTTTGTCTTTTTGTATTTTATTAGGGCCATGCTGGCAGTACATGGAGGTTCCCAGGCTAGGAGTCCAATCAGAACTGTAGCCACCAGCCCATGCTAGAACCACAGCAATGCGGGATCAGAGCTGCATCTGCTACCCACACCACAGCCCATAGCAATGCCAGATCCTTAACCCACTGAGCGAGGCCAGGAATCAAACCCACATCCTCATGGATGCTAGTCGGGTTCATCAACAACTGAGCTACGACGGGAACTCCCTTTTGTGTGTATGTGTGTGCTCTCTTTCTCCTGAATAATATTCTAAGAAGCAAATATCTAGATGGAACTTTGTCAGTCTTAGTCTCTGGCTGTACTAAGCAGAGAACTTGTTTAACCCAAGATAAGCATGTAGCTTAAGTAAGAAATGTATTATTGGGGAGCAATTATTTTCCTATGTCTGTCTGTGACTGCTTTGTCATAAATTATCCTTTCCAAAATATTTTTATAGCAAAAACTCTAGAGTAATATAAGCAGTGTCTTCCTCTAGGGCAAAGGGCAGGTTTGTTTCCTGACCAGGAATATAAAGATAATGTCTCCCTTTGGTGTAACTGGGTAGGTTTGTTTGCAACTGCCTTTATAAATATTGGGGTTTTTCTAAGCTCAGGTTTCTTCACTTGGCAGAGACTCATTGTGTATGAATATACCAGAGACACTTGCCATCATATTCTTGGGACATGAAGAGGAACGGGAACTTAGGTTAACTCATGCTGCCTACTACTGTACTTTGAATGATAAAATCTTTTGTCTCTAACCTGGGAGTCTTGTGTCTTCAGCTAACATATATGAAACTATTTTGGGCTACTTAGCTCACAAAAAGGATAAAAATCTCAGGGCTTTCACAGTTCTTATTTTTGTATTCTTTTAAGATACGATGATTTGGGAGGAGTCATTTGTTACTACTGTAAAATAACCTAAAGTATTCTGAATAACATACTAAATCATCAATATTTCCCTTAGCCTTTATTTTTGTTCATGTTCATAACAGTAAATTGGGCTTTGTTGGCAGTATCACAGGCTAAGGAGAGATGAGGTAGATGATGAGAGAATGTCCCAGGATGTATTAAAATTTGGAAATTAGAATAGGCTACACTATCAATCAGAGATTATGCCCAATAATGTTTTAAGTCCAGCTTAAGTTTTGTGACTGAAAGAATTAAGGACATTGGTAACTTCTTGAGCAGTCCGGAGAATTAGAAAACATTTGAGTTGGATATTAAATGTATAATGAGGTGTGTAATAGGGATATAAGATATAAGACTTTAAATGTAAGAAAATGAAAGTTCAAAAGTTACATGATTTTTTTCAGGTTAATCGGGTAGTTAGTAAATGTTTCAGATCTATAGGCCACGTTATCCAGCTACTAGTCATAGTTCGCTTCCCATAGTATACTGATATCTTTATTCCCTCAGATAGTTCACTCACTTGCTCATTCAGTGAGTGTTCTCTTATTGAGTACATTCAATGTGCCCAAGTAGTATGCTAGACATAGTTACAAAGACATAATCCCACTTATGAAATTTCAGTCATTGGTCTATAAACTTGAGACATGTTTCTATAGATAGGGGCGAGAAACCTTTACTGTAAAGCCACGTAAGTGATTACAATAGAAATTAAATCTTAGGGGACTATCTGGCTGGAGGCTGTTTGTATCATCTTACACTCTTCTATGTAAACTCATGTACCCTAATTAAAGTATGAAAACATAATATTGTTTGCCCTTTCTATGTGTTCATAGAGAAAGTAATTTATATTATATAGCACTTAACATTAAAAAGTAAGAGTCGTGTACCAATTTACTTATATAGTTATGATGTATAGTTAATCTACAAGAGAAGAAAGGTCATGGGTGTTAAATTAGGAAGATCAAGGGGTGAATAGAGTACAGATATCTATACTGTATACTTGAGCATTTACCTAATAATCTCTTCAAACTTCATTTTCTTCATCAGGGAAGGGAGATACTTAATCAGCTTATGAGGAATAAATGAGATAATACACAACTTTTAGCATATTCTAAATCTTAATACACATTCATTATCTTTTTCGTGTAGCTATTTTTGAATGAAGAAAAAAAAATGTTCCTTACATAGTCAGCATGCATTCAGTACATAGGCTACCTTTCAGTTGTACAGCCAGTTATGGTTCACATCTTCACGTGAGTTGTTTCATTTGATCTCAACAAAAATTGTGCAGCTCAAGGAATAAATCAGTACAGAAGTCCAATATATATATATATATATATATATATATATATATATATATAAAGCAAAGTTCCTATGGGGGATTATTAATTGCTCTAGAATTTAACATATATCTAAGCATGACATAGATATGACCTAAAAGGAACAAGAGAAATTGTATAAACAAAGAAACCCAGAAATCCAGAAGAGGGTGATATCATATCTTATGTAGCTTCAAAGATTCTTAGGAGAGGGAGTAGGTAACATTACCATTCCCCATCCCAGGAGGCTATAGGTGATGTACAGTTTTTGTATGTGAGTTTGTTTACAATACCTAGAATTCACATATGTTGTGAGTGACATGAGAATTTAGTTGATAGCAATATGACTATTCTGTGACATAAAGTAAATCTCAATTTTTAAACTTCAACTAACAGTCTGTGCTACTGTACTAAATAAAACAATGAATGTAAGCCATATAGGGCTCTCGGAGGCCAAATAGGTGCAGAAACATGTTTGAAAGCCTCCCAAAGAAGAAAATATATGCTTTATGCTGCCTACAGTGGCAAATAAAAGAGGTTCAGAATCATCAGCTGATACAATACTCATCCTGCACAGACAGTGCCACATAGCATAGAAAAGAGTTTTGAGGGAATGATAATGTAAGGAAATTTTTTCTTGTGTAACCCTTAAATTAATGTAAAAGTTTATTTTTTAAAAGGCATGGAAATATATATGCATTTATTTGAATTGTGTAGATATTAGAAACAGGTAAATAGTATACCATATTCCGTAGTTCTTTATAAATATGGTGATATTGAAACATTAGTGGATATCCTGGACTCATCTATACTCTTGGAATTAATTTGGGAAGACTGCCTAAAAGAGATGCGGTGCGGGCACAGGTACTTATACCTTCAGAAACTCCAGTATGAACTTGGCTGCAGTGATTTGACCGATTTATTTAAAGTCCTTGCTAATTTCAAGCTAATTGGAGAAACTGTACTATATTTGTTTGTACTATCTCTGTATTTCCTAATAGGAGCAGAAAAATACAAGGCATATAATTTTGTCTATAAAGTACAGATTAGGAAATTATAATGAAAGTCAGTATTCCTTGAACTAAGAAAAAGGAAAATGGTTGATGAGAAAGGGCAAACCTGTGAATCTATCCAGCTGTAGAATCCTTCAGGGATGAAAGATCAAAAGAAAAAAATGTAGTTCTGATAATGAATTTACTACTAATATGAATACTAATCTCTTTATCCCTGGAGACTACTATTGCAGGTATTATCCTTGAAAGAGGACTTTAATTCAGACATGTCTAATTACACTATAGGTTAATTCTATTAACTACAAAATCTCCAAAGGACTCTAACATTTCTGACTATTAAATAAGTTTAAGTGGTCTAACCAAATTGCTAATGATTGCCTTTCATTGCAAAGAAGAAACTATTTGATAAATCTGCTCTTCCTTCTGGAACACTGGACAAAGATTTTGAGGGCAATATCAACGTATTGCAATTACACTTAATGCATGGTAAAGATGATAGTATTATGTATAGTCTGTATTTTACCCAGTGATTTCTTCCTTTGTTATTATACTCTTTGGAGGCGCAAAGAGCCTGTTATTAGTAATAAAACAAATAATGATAAAATAAATGGGCTTCTTTATTCATAAGACTTAGGCTCATTTGCAGTATTGATGGAGTCAGAATGTTTTTTTTTTCCATTTAGGTCATCCTGTTATAACAGAGAAATACAAGCTTTTCTGTACATAGTGTGTCTGAATGTGGTTATTTTTCTTTTTTAACATTTTTGTCATTAGAATAGACATCTTATAACAATTAGAACAGTTAAGATTAGTGGTAGTTGTTTGTTGCAGCTCTGCTTGAGCATTTAATGAACATTTATTTGCATGTAGAATGTTATGTCCCATTTCTAGTCCTCTTTTCACACCATTGGAAATTTCCCATTTATTGTTTAATTCAGTGTTTTTCATTCAGTGTTTAATAACACCAGCACAGTGCAAAACACTGGGGAGAAAAATACCAAGAAGATATAGTGGCTTATATCCAGAAGTGTACAACTTTTTGAATGAGATAGACTTGAGAACAGATAATTACAACTTGGAAGCCTAGAGGATATGCAACTGGCTATACTTCTATTGCCTTGCAATTGGAACCTAAGTATTTGTGACTGGTTCCAGGAAACAAATCAGTTCAAAAGAAGGGAGAGTTAGAAACACTCATTGTATAGGGTACATGGGCACACTATCTGAGATTCAGATTGGGTAAAAAGTTGATTTCTTATAGAGTCAAGTCAAGGGAATGTCTATAAAAATAATAAGCAGTTGTAAGTAGGGAATAGGAAAGTATAATATTTAAGACTGAAGGGTCAAATGGTCAGTTTAACAAGACAGAAATAGAATGTGATATATGAAATACCCTGGTAATTATAGCGAAACCACAAGGGAATCTATAAAAGTGATTAATGGTAGCTGCATTAAAGAGAAGTAAGTCAATGGGCAAAAGAAAGGAGGGAGGTAAGACTTTCCATTGAGGAAATATGGAATTATTAGAATCCTTTTACATAACTTTATTCAGAAGTATGGCCTATCTACTACCTAGTCATACCTCCCTAATACATCTATCTTACAAAAATGACAATATGCAAAAATTCTATCATATAGTGAATGTGCAGTTCAGTTCTGGGTCTCGTTGCTCCTTGTCTGTCGCTCCTCATTATCGTGCTTATAATATGAATATGAATATGAGGGTCATTGTTTCCAGTTCTGCTCTCTACTCAGAAATGGATAGAAGAGTTCCCATTGTGGCTCAGCAGAAATGAACCCAACTAGTATCCGTGAGGATGCAGGTTTGATCTCTGGCCTTCCTCAGTGAGTTAAGGATCCAGCATTTCCACAAGTTGTGGTATAGGTTAACAGATGTGGCTTGAATCTGGCATTGCTGTGTCTGTTGTGTTGGCCGGCAGCTACAGCTCCGATTTGACCCTAGCATGGGAACTTCCATATGCTGCACCTGTGGCCCTAAAAAAAAAAATGGATAGAGAAATTGTAAAAAATAGTGATAAAAGTGAGGATATAAGTGGAGTGCTTCGAGTTGCCAAATTGTGAAAAGAAAAAAGGACCTCTTAGGACCTCTGGTTCTACTACAAGGGTTAAGCAATGGTCAAAACCTAGGGAAAAACAAGATGAAAATGCAACTATGTATTAGGTGAGAGTATGAGGTGAAAGGATGCTAGAGGGGAGAGGAAAAAGAGTGAACTAAAAGTATAAAGTGTATAAATAAATAAGAATCATATGTGGGAAATTATTAGTGTTCTTGCCTCAGGATTAACATGCATGTCATAATTTGTTCACACCATCAACAATAATTGTCATATATAAAGTCCCTTTACGCATCAGGCATGGTACTTTACATACTATCTTCTGGAATCCTCTTGACAACATACCAATATGGTATCCATACATTTCTGGATTTCCTTTTCTTCAGATTATGTGGGTCTTCTTCCTCTTTTATACTATCCTCTTTGCTAGATAAGAGTCAAAGCAATTGTCAGTTAAATAAGATATTTATTTCATTGAATTCAAAGCACTTGGTACAAAGAAATATATACATTAAGCAAAGTAAGCTTTCAGATTTTATTAGCTTCTGTAAATTCCCAGTGTATCTAAAATGATTTACCTTTGATTGTAACCTTTCTATAATCAGTAAGAATCCAGTATCTTCTCTTTGATAGGCAGTCAGGAAAGAGCAATTAAGAAACTTTTACTCTCAATTCCAGTTTTTCAATTCTGAAGAGGTTAGAAACTAAGACACAAAATGGCCCCAGCCATTGCTAACTGATCAGAAATAAATATGTAATGTCATTGTTCAGCTAACTTCTGCTAAGCATTCAGACTTTAGTGAAGCCAGCTTTTAGCTCAGCCACAAACAGCCAGCAAAAATGTCTAAGATTGACTGCTATCACGGCAAGTTCAATTGACATAATAAAAAGGAATATGGACAAAAAATGAATTAAAGTGTCATTCAAAAAATAAATGAGACTTAGGACGTATCCTTTTTGGTTTCTTGAGTTAAGGCATCTTGAAGTTAAAAATGCAATTCCCTGACATAAAGCAACTTATTAAGGTTATAGATAATGCTAACAGTCATTATCAATACATACTCTAGTCATTCACAATGGCAAATGGTAAGCTTTTACACTATGTTTGTGGGTGGCTGTGTACATGGAAGTGCGCAAGTACATACTGACTTTGTGGCATGCCTTGTGGACTGAAACAGTGGTGAGGAGAGGTTGAGAAAAGGGAAAAATAAACTTCCTTTGGTTTCCTTTCCCCTTCCCATCTTTCACTACCAATATTTTTTTCTCTAGGTCTGTAGTCATTCACCTGCACAGCCCCTAAAACGTTCCTCCCTCAATTCTTTTTATGAAGGCCGTTTAGCTTCAAACTGAATAACACGTGACTCTGTTTTCAGAAGTCTATCACATATCCATCTATCTATCTACTATCTATCCATCTGATCTCTAAAATTCTTTTTAACTACTTAATGAATTTTATTGCATTTATAGGTGTGCAGCAATCATCATTTCTAAATTTCTAATGTGTATCTTTTTTGTGCACCTAGGTCATGCAAGAGTAATGGTATATTGGGGAGAAGTATGTTAGGGAAAAGAGTTTTATATTCTAATAAAACTATGTATGTTCTATTGTCATGAACATTCATTATAGGAAAATAAATCCTCAAAGGGATTTGTATTTTTTCAGCAACTCCTCAAACCTGGAATTTTCCACTTTTCCCTAATTTAATGAATGAATCCAAACAGTTATGCAAGATAGAATCTTAGACACCCTTGAAACCTCATATAACTGCCCATATCAAATAGGTTAATGCAATTTATAGTTTTACGAACAATACATATAGTGCTTCATAAGCACTAAGTACTTTGAAAAATGAATGGCATATATTAACATATTTAATCCTTAACAA
>PVHT021183696.1:2554304-2641040 GCA_004024745.2 Catagonus wagneri
GGGTCTAATCGGAGCTGTGGCCACTGGCCTGCGCCGCAGCCACAGCAACGCAGGATCCGAGCCGCGTCTGCAACCTACACCACAGCTCACGGCAACGCCGGATCGTTAACCCACTGAGCAAGGGCAGGGATCGAACCCGCAACCTCATGGTTCCTAGTCGGATTCGTTAACCACTGCGCCACGACGGGAACTCCAGATAGGAAGATTTTAATAACTTGCCCAAGATCACGTGGCTGGGAAGCCTTAGAGCTGGAATTTACAACTGTACGGTGTGGCTCCAGCCTTCCTGTTCTTATTCAGTATATTCCACTAGCTTTCCTGCAAATAGCAGTGACTAAGGTTTGTTAACTGTTCACTCTGTACCAAGCATTGAATTAAGTGCTGGTCAGATATTATTTCTTTAAAACTTCATATCAACCTGACGGATAGTATTATATTGTTTTATAAATAAGGACAATGAGGTACATAGTGGTAGGCAGTTTTCACCACAACCCTTAAAAGTCAGTTATGGCTGCACAATTCCTTATTTGCAGTTCTCAGTTCAGGTCCTACATTCCCTTTTTTTTTTTTTTTTTTTTTGTGGCCACACCTGAAGCATATGGAAGTTACCAGGCTAGGGGTCCAGTCAGACATGTAGCTGTTGGCCTACACCACAGCCATAGCCACACAGGATCTGACCCAAGCTGCGTCCGTGACTTACACCACAGCTCATGGCAATGCTAGATCCTTAACCCACTGAGCAAGGGCTGGGGATCAAACCAGAGTCCTCATGGATACTAATTCGGTTCATTACCTTTGAGGCACAGTGGGAGCTCCAGATCCTACATTCTTAAACAGTCTAGGTTCTTTACAATTCTTATTTAAAATAAAACAAATAGCTTTAGGTCAGAGGAAAATGACTTTTGAAGAATAGAAAAACACTTCTGTTCATAAGCAACTGTTCTGTCTCTTCAGGTATGCTATTAAATATGTCAAACAAATTTAAATTAAACCTTGAGCTCTTACTCTGAACCTATTCTCTAAACTCATCTAATGTCAAGGTGTTTTTAGCTTTGTTCATCCACCACCTTATTCCAAAGATATTGGAGTTTTTATTGCTGGGCCTTATTTAAATAAATTAAATAATTTTGGCTATATTTCTTTAAATTTTCAGCATTGTTTTATTTCCAAACAACAAATTTTATCTCTGAGAGATTTGGCTGTTTTAGAGTCAAATATTTCTCTGAATTTTGGAATATAAGCTGAAGCTTTAAATTTTTCCTGTAATTTGTTTGTTGTTTTGCTTTGTTTTTTAGTAAAACAGAATGCTTAAGTCCCCTCCCCACTGCAAACCTTGAAAAGTAAATTACAGTCCTGTGTCACCTAGGAAGCATATTTTATTTGAGCAATAATCATTCTCTTTTGACAAAATATGCCATCCTGTTAAAATTTAAAAAAAAAGATGATTGCATCTTATAAAAAACCTCCAAATATGTAGTAGACATCATCAAAGATTTTTCCACCCCTGTTTCATTTTTATGAATACAGATAAAGAATTACACATATTTAAATTTCCTTTATGAGTGCTATCACAATGACACCCGAACTTGGTTACTTCAAAATACATAAACTATATGTGGGATGATTATAAATCAAATCTGTATTTTCAAATTTGCTGCACCCGGTCAAAATTTTTTTATCAAAATAATATTATTTTTTAATATTCTATATGAATCTCCTGAAGTAGAGTTAAAATATAGACCATTTTAAAACACAGGTATTAAATTTACTTTTAGAATCATAGTGACATCTCGACATCTTCTAAGATGGCTTCTCTGGATTTTCATCATGTTGAAAATCATCCCGTGATCTGAGTATGAATCTGCTTACTTGCATAGTTTAACAAAAAATAGCTAGAATTCTATATTATAGAAATGATCAACTTTTTTCAAAGAATACCTAAAAGGAAAAGCAGTTCAGGTGACAATGTTCAAAATCCTAATTAACTCATTTGTTATTTAATTAGCTGTCTCAGGTACAAAGACTTCCACTGTGAGACCACATCAAAGGAAATTATCCTTTCTGTGCCTCACACACTCTCTTCTTTCTGCTCTAGAAGGCCTAGCAGAGAGAAAGAAGAGAGAAAGGACTTGCCCCAAGTTTTACCTGGATAAGGGAAAAAGAATGCTAATAAGTGCCCTTTCTAATTTATTTATCTTCTTTATCATTTATACATATTCATTCCTCCTTTCAAAGAAGTTCTCTTGTAATTAGTAAAATACAAAGAAAGGGAAGTTGGTTCTTAAATTCTCAGCATACTTAAATGACAGAATATATAAGGGTCAGCTAGTGATGTCCTCCGGAAATTCTAGAAGGCAATTTCTCCTGTCCTCATCCAGGAAGTTGAACAGTTGATAAGCCCTTAGCCTCTGAGAGATGTGAGTCTTTTAAAAATTTATAACATTTAGGAGTTCCCTTCGTGGCTCAGTGGTTAACGAATCCGACTAAGAACCAAGAGGTTGTGGGTTCGATCCCTGGCCTTGCTCAGTGGGTTAAGGATCCGGCGTTGCCATGAGCTGTGGTGAAGGTTACAGACGCGGCTCGGATCCCGCGTTGCTGTGGCTGTGGCGAAGGCCGGCGGCTACAGCTCCTGTTAGACCCCTAGCCTGGGAACCTCCATATGCCGTGGGTGCAGCTCTACATAAAGGCAAAAAGACAAAAAAAAAAAAAATTATAACATTTAGAAGTTCCCATTGTGGCTCAGTGGAAACTAATCTGACTAGTTATCCATAAGGATGCAGATTCCATCCCTGGCCTCACTCAGTGGATTAAGAATCTGGCCTGCCATTAACTGTGTTGTAGGTCACCGGTGTGGCTTGGATCCCACGTTTCTGTGGCTGTGTGTAGGCCATCAGCAGCTGTAGCTCCAATTTGACCCCTAGCCTGGGAACTTCCATATGTCATAGGTGCAGCCCTAAAAAGACAAAAACATAAAATAAAAAAATAAAAATTTGTAACATTTTTATCATTCCTTTCATCCTCAATGTGTTTTGCAAACATTACATTAATTAAATGAAAGCAATATGTGAATTAAGGCATACTTAAAAACAACTGCCTGTCACTGGCGAAAAATACTTGTCTTTATTATTTCATTGCTAGGCTTTTGGGTGTATTTGTAATTTTTTAACATTACTGGCATAATTTATTTGTTTTTAAAAGTTTTATTGAGGCATAGTTGAGTTACAATGTTGTGATAATTTCTGCTGTACAACAGTGACTCAGTTTTACATGTACACCTCCATTCTTTTTCAGATTTTTTTCCCACATAGGTTATCCCAGAAAACTGGGTAGAGTCCCTGTGCTGTACAGCAGGTCCCCATTGGCTAAACATTCCATGTACAGCAGTGTGCATATGACAGTCCCAAACCACCAATCCACCCTCTTCCCACCTGTCCTCTTTGGTAACCATAAGTTTTTTTTTTTTTTTTCAAAGTCTGTGAGTCTCTTTGTTTTGTAAATGATACAAATGAACTTACTTTTTTTGGTTCCACATGTAAGTGATGTCATATGATGTTTGCCTTTCTCCGACTCAGTTCACTTAGTATGAAAATCTCTAGGTCCATCCATGTTGTTGCAAATGGTATTATTTCATTCCTTTTAATGACTGAATAATATTTCATATATATGTACCAGATCTTTAATCATTCTTCTGTCAATGGGCATTTGTGTTGCTTCCATGTCTTGTCTATTGTGAATAGTGCCACAATGAACATTTAACATGCATGTATTTTTTTCAGTTATGGTTTTCTGTGACTATATGCCCAGGAATGATTTTGCTGGATCATATGATAGTTGTATTTTTAGTTTTTTGAGAAACCTTCATATTACTTTCTACAGTGGTTTACCTTTTCCACACCCCTTCTCCAGCATTTTTGTTTATAGACATTTGGATGATGGCCATTCTAATCAGTGTGTGGTGACACCTCACTGTAATTTTGATTTGCATTTCTCTAATTAATGATGTGGGGCATTTTTTCATGTGTTTAATTTGGCTATTTCTTTGTATTTAGAGAACTGTCTGTTTAGATCTTCAGTGCTTTTTTGGATTTTTGTTTTGTTTTGTTTTTTTGATAGAAAGCTTCAGGAAATATTTGTATACTTTGTAGATTTAATTCCTTGTCAGATGTTTCATTTGCAAATGTTTGCTTCCATTCTGTGGGTTGTCTTTTCATTTCATTTATGGTTTCCTTTGCTGTGCAAATGCCTTTAAGTTTAATTAGGTACCATTTGTCTATCCTTGTTTTTATTTTCATTACTCTAGGAAGTGGGTCAAGAAATGTGTGCTACATTTTATGTCAAAGAGTTTTCTGCCTACGTTTTCTTTTAAGAGTTTTATCGTATTTGGTCTTATATTTATATCTTTGGTACATTTTGAGTTTATTTTTGTGTATTGTGTTACAGTGTTCTAATTTCATGCTTTTACGTGTAGCTGTCCAGTTTTCCCAGAACCACTTACTGAAGATACTGTCTTTTTCCATTGTATATTCTTGCCTCCTTTGTCAAAGATTAGTTGACCATAGATGCATGAATATATCTCTGGACTTTCTATCCTCTTCCATTGATTTATATTTCTGTTTTTGCACCATTACTGTGCTGTTTGATTACTATAGCTTTGTAGTGTAACCTGAAGTCAGGAAGCCTGATTCCTTTAGCTCTATTTTTCTTTCTCAGGATTGCTTTGACTATTCAGGATATTTTGTATTTACATACAAAATTTTAAATAAATTGTTCTAGTTCTATGAAAAATGCCATTGGTTATTCATTAGGGATTGAAGTGAATCTGTAGATTTCCTTGGGTAGTATCGTCATTTTGACAATATTGATTCTTCCAATCCAAGAGCATGATGTATCTTTCCATTTGTTCATGTCATCTTCAATTTCTTTGATCAGTGTCTGATAGTTTTCAGAGTACAGCTCTTTTACCTTTTTAGACAGGTTTATTCCTATGTATTTTATTTTCTTTGATGTGATGGCAAATGGGATTGTTTGCTTAATTTTTCTTTCTGATTTTTCATTGTTGGTGTATAAAAATGCAAGAGATTTCTGTATATTAATTTTGTATCCTGCAACTTCACCACAATCATTGATGAGCTCTAGAAGTTTTCTGGTAGCATCTTTAGGATTCTTTGTGTATAGTATCATGTCATCTGCAAACAGTGACTGTTTTACTTCTTCTTTTCCAATTAGGTTTCCTTTCATTTCTTTTTCTTCTGTGATTGCCATGACTAGGATTTCCAGAACTACCTTGAATAAAAGAATGGATATCCTTGTCTTTTTCCTGATTTTAGCAAAAATGCTTTCAGCTTTTTCACCATTGAGAATGATGTTAGCTGTAGGTTTGTCATTTTTGGTCTTTATTATATTAGACTCCCTCTATACCCACTTTCTGTTTTTTTTTTATTTTTAGTCATAAATGGTTGTTTTGTTAAAAGTTTTTTCCACATCTATTGAGATGGTCATATGGTTTTTATTCCCATAGTTTGTTAATATATTGCATCATACTGATTGATCTGACGATACTGAAAACTCACATCCCTAGAAAAATCCCACTTGATCATGGAGTATGAACCTCTTAATGTATTGCTGGATTCAGTTTGCTAGAATTTTGTGGAGGATTTTTGCCTTTATGTTGATCAGTGATTTTGGCCCATAGTTTTTTGTTGTTTTTTTCTTTGTGGTATCTTTTTCTGGTCTTCATGTCAGGGTGATGGTGGTCTCATAGAAGGGGTCTGAGAGTGTTCCTTTCTCTTCAGTTTTTTGGAATAGTTTCAAAAGGATAGGTGTTAACCTTTCTTTAAATATTTAATAGAACTCATCTGTGAAGCCCTCTGGTCCTGGACTTTTGTTTTTTGGAAGTTTTTAAATAAGAGTTTTGATTTAAGCACTTGTGATTGGTCTCTTCATAGTTTCTATTTCTTCCTTGGTCCACATTTTTAATTTCATTAGCATTATCCAAGACACAAAATCCACAGGAATGGAAATGCCTTGGTAAAGTCACCCACTCTCTATGTTATAAAATGACCGTAATCTATTCCACTTCTCCAATACTAAACCTAATTCATTTGATAAGAGCAATTGGGAGAGGTTTAGCTATAAAGAGTAGAAAATCCTTAAGAAAAATAAAAATCCTCTTAGCCTTATATCTCTTTATTCTCAATATTTTATTAAAAAACACAATAAACTTCCATTCTACTATATTAATATATTTAGAAAAATCTAAAAGCTCAGGCCTCTTTTATAAAATGCTAAGTAGGTTAATAAGATAAGTGGGCTAATAAAAAACTTTCACAGTGAAACTTCACATGCATATGCAAAACTTCTTAAGAGCTTAAGTGTCTTCTTGAAAAATTAAAAAATCATAGCTCTGAAAGTTACTTCTAATTCATTAAGTTCACAAATTTAATATGTGTATACCATTGCCCAACCAAGGAAAGATGGGGGGGAGGCTGAAATTAGGTAGGTGTGTTTTTAAGTTACTCTGTGGAAATCCCTTTAAGAGAGAAAACATCTTATTAATAAATTCAGAAAGATTTGAAAACATGCCTTTGTTTTCCCCAAGTAGCATGTGAAATTTTCTAGTGATTAAAGTAACTTCCCTGCCAATTTGTACTGGATAAGAGACTAAAATTCTTAAGAGATAAAACATGTGCTGATTCTGGAGAGAAACCTGCATGAGCTGCTAGTGAATATTTGGAGTATCTTAAGACATATCTGCCCAGTTTTTGAAACATGTGACTAAGGCTAATATCTAATTAATGCTAACTACTAGTGAAAGATGTGTAGCCTTAACAATCTAAATTTTAGAGGAATCAATAAAATAAAATCCCACTGCTTATGGTGAGAGTGTAGCCAAAATTCAGCCTCTGTTGCCTGATATCAAATAGAAATATGGAGAGAGTTTTGGGCAAAGTAGAAAGGAATAGCTTTGATTGCTTTGCCAAAGGAGGCCACAGCAGGCTAATGCCTGAAAGACTACACCCTCCTTTGACAGAGAATAAGAACAAATCTTACAGTTTGGAAGTGGAAAATAGGATTGCAGTTAAGACTCAGGCTAGATGCAGGCTTGCATTCTAAATTCATTTTAGGAAAATTTCAAAATCCTCAAAGCCGTGGTCCCAGGACAGTTTCTGGTTGTCCTTGAGGCCATTGCATCATACTTTCTTTCTGGAATTAAGAATGCTTCATCAAGTAGTTAACATCTTCCATTTTTTGGGGGTTTTAGCTCTGCAGAAGAGCTCAAATATACTGTTGGGTGTATCCCTTGAGGCAAACAGGACCTAGCCCCAAGGCTACGCTATTGTTGCTTGTCTCTGTATCCCCTCCCTTCCCTGATTAGTAACTGTTTGAACCTACCTTTTGGAACTCAAAGATGTTCATGGATGCTGAATGATGGTATTTCCTACAAAAAAAAAATAGGGGACACAAAAAGGCTTGGATTCACAAGTTCACGCTGTGGTGCAATGGGATAGTCAGTGTCTTGGGAGTGTTGAGACACAGGTTTGACCCCTGTTCCAGCACAGTGGGTTGAGGATCCAGTGTTGCTGCCATCTGTGGTATAGGTCTCAACTACAGCTTGGATCTAATCCCTGGCCTGGGAACTCCATATGCCACAGGGCAGCCAAAAAAAAAAAAAAAACAAAAACAAAAAAAAAACCAAAAAAAAAACAAACTTGGTTTCAGGAGTAAAACAATTCATTTCAAACAAGAGAATATTGACACCTGGAATAGAATTTTAGATCTGAAAGACCTAAAGTGTCCAATTTCTGCAGTATGTAACTGAAGAAATAATTTCTGAAAGTTTATATACTAGCAAAGTCAAATAGCAACCTTGTGCTAGAAGTCAGAATACAGTTATGGTAGGTGATCTTTCCACCTCACCAGACTGCTCTACATCTGATTTAAGAAAGCTGCAAAAAGGCACTGTTTCAGCATATTTTGCCATGTTGATACAGAAGTATTTGCTATGTGAAGAGCTGCTCTTTGGGATCATGTCTTCTCCCCTTAGTTTCCTAGAGCTGTAAAAGAAGGGACTGTTTTTCATTGCTGAATTTTCTATTGTTAGTTTCTTAAAAGTTCTGATTTTATTAGTGCTAATGTTTTGTTTGACCATGACTTTTTCTGCCGCTGAAGAATACATTTCTGTTAGTAATGAATGAGGAGTTCTTAACCTATAGTGTGCCATTGACTTTTTGGCAGTCCATTTATGAAATCTTTAGTACTGTCTCAAAATATCTTTAAATGCCTAAAATCAATTACATTTGATTATAGAGAAAAAATTATGTTGAAAAGCAAATGTCAATATACTATAAACTGAAATGTGTTCCATAGTAGTACATGTGTTTATTGATACATTACAATGCAGGTATAATTACCATAATTTTCTAGGTAGTAATGAATGTAGACAATTTAGGTATATATAACAAACCGAAATGCAATATGAAAATATCTATTGTTTCTGTTGTTAACGGTCACAGCACTACTATTATGATAGTTGCCTACATTAATTGTCAAAAGAAGGGATAAATTGTACTTAGAGATTGCTAAAAGAAAGATTTTTTTTCCCACCAAAATCATGTACCCTTATACTTTGAGCTCACGGATCTCAAAGGTTCTCATAAGTTCAAAACTTTTATTTCTGTTGGCTTACATTTTAGAAAATCTCATTTGTTCCATTTCACTCCGTTTTGCTTCAGGGTCTAATCTCTTTCTTTGTGACCCAAGATACTTCTGAAGATTTCATAAGTGAACACATTAATTTCTAGTTCGATTCCTGGACAATTACTGAAGTTAACCTTTGAACAACTGATCTTGCTTAATAACAATGCAGCAATTTCCTGCCAGCCTTGTTAATACTTCAAGTTGCTAAAGACACTTTTTTTTTTGCCTTTATAGGAATAGCAGCATTGCTAACTAAAGCTCTGCTGAAATACAACAGTGTGATAATGACAGCAGCCAATAGTACTACTAAACTATAACAAGTTACAATGATAAATCAGAGCTGTCTGAATATTTTTCGTACAGTATGAATCTTCATGCACCTTCCTGTTAAGAGCTATATTTCCTAATCCTGACAGAGGATTTAAGCAACTATAATTCCAAGTTCTATTCACGGCAAAGGGATCCCACATCAAAAGATACTTATTCCAGGAAGTAGATTGGTAGATTATTAGATGTGAATTAAAGGATGGTCCCCCCCTCCACAGGCTTCTTTATTCCTGTGTTTCTTATCACCAATATGGTCTTTTTATGATGTTTTAACTCTTATTTATTATTATTATCTCATTTTACTTGTGTATTTGATGCCCTCAGCACCTTGATCAGGGGAATGAAGTGTAAATAAAATTATCCTGACACACAAAGACTGCAGGTGGTGTTTAAATATGTTTTCCTTATCACTACGTAAAATCATAGAGGTGTTTAATTTTTTATTCTATTTTGCTCACTTTCTTTTGTCACCCATGACACTCAATCCAGAAAACACCTGCAATTAACATGTTTTTCAAGAAATTTGTGTCTCTCTACCCTAAATGTATCTTTTTAAGGTGACATAATTTGCAGTGATCTCAAATATGCATGAGGGATTTTGGTAAGATTTAGTTCTTAACAATTTTCTGTCTTCTCTAGAGACAAAAATCTTGTTCACAAAATATGCATTATAAAATTAAATTAACAGTGTTACCAATTATCATTTTAGAATATCTTCAAACAAGAATTTACACAAATATACAGCAGGTAGTCTGAACAGTTACCATGGAAACAACTACACTAGTAATCCTTTCACAATTTATACTGCCTACTCTGTGCTAAGGGCTGTGGATATAGAGATAAAAACAGCAGCTTTCACTGTGGAGTTAAATTCTGACTTACACAACCTAAAATGGTGGAAATAACTAACCTTTTGTCAACTCTGTCAAGGATTTTGCATGCATTATTTGTATTAATTATATTTTCTCAGCTATCCTGATAAAGGCATTATTTTCCTCTATTTTACCAATGAATGAAATGGATTTCAGATTTGTTAAATAACTTGCTGAGATTTCAGAGCAGTATGTGATAGAGCCAGGATTCTAACTCATAACTCAAAGATGAGAAGCATGTTCTTCTTTTTTTGGGGGCGTGGTTAGGGCCACACCCACAGCATATGGAGGTTACCAGTCTAGGGGCTGAATCAGAGCTGTAGCTGCTGGCCTACGCCACAGCCACAGCAATGTGGGATTTGAGCCACATCTGAGACCTACACCACAGCTGGCAGCAATGCTGGATCCTTAACCCACTGAGAGAGGTCAGGGATCAAACCCTTGTCCTCCTGGGTGCTAGTCAGATTCATTAACTGCTGAGCCATGACGGCAACTCCAAGAAGTCGTGTTCTCCTCACTATGCTAAATATCCCTCTAGCAGTCAAGTGAAAACTTCACCTTGTTAAGAGTTCTGTACTTGGCAGTTTGGTGTGAGGGAACAGGGAAACCTTGATTTGAACTAAGATAACTATCTTACAGGGTTGCTGATTACTTTGATGGGTGCCATATTGTGTAAGGAAAGTTGCATTCTAGATAAAGAAAATCTTTTACCTAGTAGCCGGTATTTTTTTGTATTTTCTACCACTTGAATGCAACTGTCCAAACAATTTCTTAGGAGCTATATTCTGTAAGAATGACAGCTACTAATATACAAATAATATAGCTCGAGAAGAGGTCAATTAGATTGAATCAAATGTATGTTTATTCAAAGACCTCTGTTGCCACAAGTAGGAAACCAACATGGACACTGCAAACACTTTATCCAGAACTCATTATTTTATTAAATAATTAATTGTTACCTTCCTGTAAGAAAAAATATATTAACAATAAAAGTGTGTTTGATGTTAGAATAAATTAATAGGTGGTGTGATATTCTTGTGAGTAGGTTCCCAGGAATGGAGAGAGAGAAAATTGATCAAAAACACCAGCATAGATTAATAAATATGATGTAAAATGGGATAAATATGGGAGAGTCCAAAATAATGGTTTCAACTCACCCCAGCATTCAAGAGAATAGAGACTATTAGTAACTAAATTCCACTGCTTACAGCAAAAGTGAAAAGAATTCATTGGTTTGAAAATGGCACAAGAAACTACCACACACCTGAGATAACCATATAAAGTTTTTATTTTTTTTTTAACTTGTGCCTTTCAAATTTAGAATATATCTTCTCACTTCAAATAGATGGATAACCTTCAAATGCACTGGCAGACTTAATATTCTTTGGAAAACTGCTGTGAAAGAAGACTAAAACGCAATGACATAGGAAAGTAAATGCAAGTGTTATAATTTATACTGGATGATCTTTCTTCAAGGGCATTTACCTTAGTCATTTAGTGAATCTCTAATAATTAACAAAATTCTTGATACAGAGTAGATGTTAGGCAATGCCAAGTAAATATAAGAATAAAAGGAAGGAAGAGATAAAGGAAAGAGAGGAGAAAGAAATATGAATGGAAAAAGAGAGGAAGGTAGAGACAAAAGAAGGAAGGTAATAGGGACGGCAGGAAGGAAAAAGGAAAAAAGGGAGGGAGGGAGGAATCACAAATAAGACTCACTAAATTCTTATTTATTGAAAAGATTTTACAAGGTACATCATGCAGCTCATCAAGGTGGACTCCACCAATCTGAAAATATTCCACTCTTAACTATAGTATCATATCCCAACTTTAGACAATGCTAATAATAAATTCAACAAGTAAGACTTCATTGAGTCTTCCTTTTTTCCTTCTCATCAATGTCCATTAACATTGACCCTCTCAAATTTCATTTATTTTTTGGTCCTACTTCCTCTAATCTTCATAAGGGACATTCCTGCTGAGTTCTATTGTCTACCAACCCTGATGAACAAGAATGAGAACTCACTCAAATTTCATTAAAACGATGTTAGAAACACAATTTGGCTTGAGTTTGTAGTTTCTTAAAATTTTTCCTGTTTTTATTTTTGTCTGCACTAATCTAATCTTAATAATTATGTTTTAAGCTTTATCAGACCTGAAATTGTATCTTACTTTTACTTCTTTACTTTTTTTCCTATCCCATTCCGTGCCACATCTCTAAGCACAAATAAAGTTTCATATTCTTGGGTTCTATAGATTAGTGGAATTATCAGCCAAGTAGTATTTGTAAACATATCAGGTGAGTTGAAAATAATGCTAATAAAAACAGTAAATCTTACTATGAAATTAATACTTAGAACTAAACATTTTCTGGGTTTTTTTGGACTATTCCTACAGTGTATGGAATTTCCTAAGCTTGGAGTTGAATAGGAGCTGTAACCGCCAGCCGACATGACATCCTCAGCAGTGTGGGATCTTAGCTGTGTTTGTGACCTACACCACAGCTCATGGCAACACTGGATCGTTAACCCACTGAGCAAGGCCATGGATTGAACCCCCATCCCATGGATACTAGTCGTATGTGTTTCTGCTGAGCCATTACGGGAACTCCCACATTTTCTAGAGAAAGTGCCAGTTGCTAATTTATCAGGGACTAAAAACAAACTATTTGACCATTTGCTTTTGTGAAAAATTGTGTTCCCTATAGGCTATCCTTCACTTCCATTATCATATCCAATATTTAAATGGACACAGATCATAAGACCTCATATTGATATCACAACTTCTAACATGAACAGTTTGTATCTGCTTAGAAAAGGGTGAACAGCCAGTTCTTTTCTATCTATAAAATTCTATTTAGCAGTACTTGAAAAAATACCTATTAAAATATGAGGCATTTTTCTGTCAAATTTGAACACTTTTATTTTGTTCCCAAAGACACCTTTGCAAGTGGAAATTATTACTTAAGGTGATCTATTTTCTGATCCAGTGTAAACCAAAATTGTAAAAGCATGTTTGTATCATGAACATTATAGAAATATGAAACATGCAATGGAACATAACACTTCTAATTTTGTTCCTTATGCCTTTTAAATTGCATTAGGGAACAGGATTTAATAAGGTTTGGTTGTCCACAAAGCATAATTCATTTTTTGTGGAATGCCACTTTACTGGGTACTTGCAAGTAATAATGAGAGCTCCCTCTGCTGCCAAGAAATGCATTTTGCTTTAATTTTTATTAAAATGTTCACCCAGCTGCCTTTTTATTTCTTCTCTAATTGATATTCCTTGTTATCACTACCTGCTTCTGTTATTTTTAAAATTACTTTTACATTATTTTCTCTTTAAGGCAAAGCAGGTCAGTTATATTCAGTATTTAATTAAGTAACCCAAAATTGTCTCCACTTAAATAGTAATTGCAAATAGTTCTTTTTTTATAAATCCCAAACATCAATGTAGTGAGAATTACATTAATCTAAGGAATGTTATAATTATCTAAAATTTCTCATAAATTAATATTTCAGCACATCCCTTCACAGAATCTAACATATGAACTTTTCTATAGTTAGTATCCTGAAGCTGATTATAAAAACCTCTGCATATCCATAAAATGCATAAATTAGCAGTTTGCTTAAACTTATAGATATTTCAAATGGGTCTTCTGAAATTCTGCAAGACTCTGAAATGTGTCTAAATGGATTCTATAGCATGATTGAGATTTGAGACACCTCCGTTTTCTATTATTCATGAACAAGGAGGAAAGCAAAAGTAATTTTATAATAATAATGCTAGTGAGTTATTTACTAGTATTTTCCATTCTTTAAGCCATACTTCAGCTAAATTATAAATTACTTCCTATTATGGATCTTTCAGGTTTCCAAAAGTAGATATATCCCTAATATTAAATCCTCTAAATTTGAATTCTTTTTGTTTTGAAATTTCATTGATGACACCATGAAGATCATCAATCAGAAAGCCCAATACTGAGATTAATTTTAGTAATAATACAAGAGTAGGCTAGAAGACATAAAATTATATTCAATGGAATGTAAATAATGATTCCACAAGGCATCAGAAATCAACACTTTCCTTGCTAGACATGGGAAGCTGCCTGTAATTCTCTTCTTTCATGATCACTCAGACATGTTCTAGGAGACAGCCACCATTTTTTAAGCAGTACCAGTAGCAGGCATAGCATGTGCTCATGATATTAGGATTTGTCTTTGGGATAATTTGAATCTTCTGCATCTTACTGTGGTAAAAAAGGTGTAGAAAGTACATATTGGTTCAACATTAGGTTATACATGTAGCAATCAAGCTATTGGACCCAGAATCGCCTTACCTTAGAGTAAATCAAGTCTGAATAATTATGGATGGCAAATGATTGGCAGAGAAGTTAAACCTGGCACTGAGTCAAGACCTCAGAAAGTGAAAACTCAGTACAGGTTTCAAATAGAATGTGTTATAGGTAGCTCGAACTAAACAAGGAAAGGCAATCAAGAATAATCTCAAGAAAGAAATTAACTTTATATTTGCCACACAACACGTGAAACAGTCTTTGCAGCTTGGTTTTGACTGTGATATTTATAGAGTACAACACTAGAAAGTTTAAAGCTGGAGTGGAAAGGTACATAGGAAATTTCAGGAGGCAGAGAAGTGGTAATGGTTGAGACAGATTGATTCTGACATTTGTAGATGTCAGAGGCTAGAAGAAAACAGTGTAAAACCAAGATTTCAAATCTGAGGGCATTGTGACTAAAAAATTGAAACCCACAGAAATAAATATGTATTTTCATTAGGGGATGATATATATTGACTTCTCTGCCTTTGAAATGGTATACTGTTTTTCTGCATTAATGTAACTGCATTTCAAGGAACTAGTTAATTTTTTTTAATGTGATAGAGATGAGTCAAAGAAAATATGTCACTACAATGTATAGGGCATCACAAACAAATTGTACCTTGAAAGATTCTCTTCTGTAAAATTTAAACAAAATAAATGTTGAGGTTTGGATGCCAGTATCTCTCCAGGTGGAGAGGAGATGTGTCCAAAATTCACTCCAAACTTTTGCAAAGTAGAGAAGAAAATAGTGTCACATTATACAGCTACTTGAAAAGACTGCTCTTGTTAGGTGAAGAGAGCTCTCGCTTTTGGCTTTTGTTCCTTCTTTTCCAGTCTTCGGACATCTATTGCTGACACTTTGGGTACAAGTCTTTAGCTCTTTTCCTTTCTTTTTTCACCATTTCAGCAAATCCTATTTTCTGTATCCTTGGCTTCATTTAATGAGAAGCAAGTTTATTTTTAAGTTACAGCCAGTGCTTCAACAACAAGAATTTTATTGAAAACCCATGATGTATCTATTATTATGTAAGGTATGTAAGGGATTTGAAGAGATTAATGTTTCCATATAGAAATCATTAGGGAGCAGTCAATTTTTGAATTGTGGCATGACTGTAATCATGAAAAGAGTTCAGTGATGGAAGAGATAATTTGTGAATTGATATAATCAAAGAAAGCAATGGTGAAACATAACTAAAAACTTGGAACATGAAAGATAATATTTCCTCCATGGACATGAGACGCATTTGTTACTGAGTAGAGCAGGAAAGATATCAAATAAATATCAGGCAGACCCAGAGTAAAAAAAAAATGATACTCCTAGGGTAAAGGGTAGTGTTGTTAATTTTAGGAATATTCGTTTCAGAATCGAGCAAGAATATGGAAGTAGGATAAACTGAGGTTCTTATAAGCCTTATGTAGTGAAGGTATAGAAAGGCCTGTCAAAACGTAATGAAGTTGAATGCTAGGAATTGCAGTAAAAAGTGTAACTACTTAGTAAAAAGCAGGGATTGTCTTGTGCCCACTGCAGCAGGTCGTGTTTCTTTAGGCTACCGCCTTTCCTTAATCCAGATCCATCTAGAAGTTGCACAATTATGGTGAGATAAGAAGGTGAAGCAGGAGCATAGCTCTTTATTAAGAAAAAGGAAGGAGGGAGCAAGGCAAGCAATGCAAAGAGGAGCCTGCTTCTCCTTCCACTGCTGATATAGGATAACAACCTCCCACTATGACAAGCTGCCAGCATAGGGATTGCATGTTAGGAGGTTGTGTGCTAACCTAGGGGTTTGTCTTTAAAAATTTCAGCTTGTTGACCTGTTGAAGTGATACCACCGCTAGGTGTCTATCCCACTCTCTCGCCTCACAGCACTTAACTTGATTCTCAAATCTTTAACAGTCAAATTTAACTTTGGACAGAATCAGAATGTAAGCAAATTTCATGTCAAATTTTCCAGAAAAGCCTTTGCAAAATAAGAAACAATGAGGAGTTGATGTACCAATTCATCTAGAGGTCAGTCCTCAAGGACTTCACAGAAATAGTGAGGAAAGTATGGCAAGAGAGGATTATCATCTCAAGGCTGCATTCATTGCAGAAGTATGCATAATAAAATGGGGAAGAATGTTAAGGCTGCTCTGTGCCAAAATCCTGGCTGCTGTGTCATGGTGTGACCTTGGCAAAGTCTTTCCGTTTCTTTGGGCTTCTGTTATCTTTTCTGTGACATTGGGATGACAGTTGTACTTCCCACATGGTGTTATTATGAAGATAAAGGATGTAATGTGTTTTAGTATGAGGGGCTTTGTAAGCACTGCATGAATATAGTTGATAATTATTTGTATTGAAGCTTAGTTTACCAAATACTGTATAAATATAACTTCAGGCTGTCCTGAAAGCTGTTTTCATTATTATTCTCATTTCACAGGTAAGACTGAGGGTTAACAGTTTCCTGAAACTTTCTCAGTACCACAGGGTATATAAAGTCTCAAAATAATTTCATCTAATCCGGAAATTTTGCTCCACCTTTACGCAATCTGTCTATGAAATCTAGCATTTAAACATATCCTTTTGTATCCTGGGCTGCCCAAAAGTGAAGTATTGAAAAGGAGAGACAAGATATCTGATATTTTGCCACTCTCTACATATTTCAGGCTATACTCTCAACTCATTTAAGTGTGATACTCTCTACTATTAATACTATTATTGATACTCTCTACAGATTCTCTATACTATTAATCTGTAGTACTTGTTCCCACCCTTCGCTGCTTTTACCAGTAACTTCCAAACATATTGTACCAAAAAAAGTTATTTCATTATCTTATTGATATTCCCCCAAAAGATATACTAAAAGCTAAATATTTTTTATTATCTCTATGTTAACCTAAATTTCTTTCCTTTAGTATCATAGTCACATTTAAACAACAGTTCAGTGACACTCCTAATTCAGAAAGCATGCAAGGTAAGACAAACCTAATTGGAAAAATATGTGTATGAGGCCTCAGGGAAGGCATGCTACAGCCAATTCAAAATGTACAGAGTTACATTCCAGATATTCTACCATAGTAGCACAAAAAGCAACATATTGCATTAACACATAAGCATAAAAATGCCATAGTCTATTCATGGGAGACAGGTGTTAAATTATAGGAGTGTGTATTGTTCATATGGTCTTTCAGGTTTGTTTGACATTCCAGAAACTATGTGTTTGGGACTCATGAATAAAATTGCAGTCATTTTTTCTTTTCATTATACATATATTTTTTTCTTATGCTTTATTTTGAGAAGGTACATATAATTAAACTCATGTATCTTAAGAACACAAACACTAATTATGCATAGAAAAATCAATTAATTAGGTGGAACACTTTTTATACTTATTGATTATTCTTACTCTGATCCCTTTTGTTTCAAGTGTAAAGAATCTGTTCAGTTACTTTGAAATAGAAAGATGATATTACTAACAGTAAGCAGAGAATGATAAATGAAAGCATGCAAGAGTCCTAGAAGAGTACAACAAAAAAATACTAAAAATTTTAAAAATTGAATTCCTTCAGGAACATTTTAGACATCCTAATGTAATGGTTCCTGATACAAGTCATTAGACAGAATAGAGGGAAAGGTGTGAGTTTTGTTTACTAAACAGCTCCAAAAGAGACCATGGTTTTTGACACTGAATAGATAAAATATATATTTGTACACATATAAAGTGGGAGAAAAAATTAACACCTCATATTAGTAAAGATTCTTACCCTCTGTCGCATAGTTCTATTTTTCATTTAATCTAATTTTCATTTGATATTGGATGAGTTATACCAGAAGTGTGGGCTAGAAGAATTGTAATTAGTTAATCCTTAGGAAAGAAATATATTGTACAGAAAGCTAATTTAGTGCTATACTATGTTCTGAAGTTGTGAAGTTAAATATATATTCAAATATAAAATATAATTATATATACATATATTTACATTCAGTATAAAACTCAAAATATCAATTTAAAAAAGGTTTCTGTCACTTATCACTGTCATGGTTTGGGGAGATCTGATGATGATACTAATAGGTGATGTGACTATAGTAATTTTTATCTCAATGCCTAGTCTTCAAACATACCTTTAAACTATAGCAAATTCATTTGTATGATGCTCTAAACTCCTTTAAGCTAGCAAGGAATTATTAAACGTATACCTCTTCTAAACAAATAGTCATCAGATCAACTGATAAATGATAAACGTATTTTCAAGCATCCTCTAATTATCTAGCATTTTCCTAAAGACTTCAGGATTCATAAGAAATAAAGAGAATGGGCCTTGTCTACAAGGAAACAAGGATTGTAACCAAGAGAGACAACACATGGAAATATACAGCAAACAAAGAAATATCATGAATGCATTTCAATAAAATGTATGTGTGTAAACATATACAGGAGTGGATCTGTGTAATTGGCACTCTCAATAGTCAAGGCGTTGGCTTATGCTACTGGAGATTAAGATAAAATATAACAAATACTTTAAAGAGATTTATGCATGAGAGAGATAAATAAAAAGGACAAATGGATCAAGTGAAAGATTTATTTACCTTTTGGTATAGGAGAGCTACATTAATTTTAGGCCAGAAAAGAAGAAGTCAGTAGAGAGGAAGAAAGAGGAGGACATGAGAAAAGGGCTTATGTTTTAAAACAGCAGAAAAGTAGGTCTTAGTCACTAACAGTTGGAAAAAATACAGTAGACACAAATGGAGAAAGATTATGAGTTACAGTTATAATTTAAATTTCAAGTACATAATGGGATTTTCGATTCTAATACAAGCTGAGTTAACAGAGAACCTCTATACTAAAAGCACATGAAAATTATATAAAGATGATATGATTGCTAAAATTCCAAGGAGGATCACAAGAAATAAAAGTGAATCCAAACCTCTCAGAAATTCAAAGCACACTGAAATTTGGAAAATGTAGTTGTTGTGGTTTGGGTGGTATGTGATTAAAGGCAGACTCTTTGTCCCAAAATATGCCCTACAGATTTTGGCTTTAAAGCACACAGGATGTTAACAACAACAGGACATTAAGCCTTTGCTTATGACGAAATGAAACTCAAAACACATATGTTGAGCCAGTCCCTTGAAGGGATGCACACTTGGAGAAGTAGAGGGATAACACATACTGGCTCTTGAGTACAGAAGAATACTATTTTTTGTTTATTGTTTTGCTTGCTTGTTTTGCCTTATGCCCTGGGTGGGAAAAATGATTCCCTTAATAAGAAAATACATACATTCACATACAGACACCTCGCAGGTTTGAGAAATCTTCTTTAATATTATACACATATTGATACATATATACAAATTTTATGCTATACATATATTGTTCATATATTACAATCTACTGAATTAAGGCAAAAATTTTTTTGTCTCAGCCTAATAATACTCTTTTTTCCAGAAATTAGGAAGCATATGATTCCTATAAGAAAATAATTCCCTTTGTAAAAATATCCCCATTCCAAATAACCCCAAGCAAACAGACCAAAATCAAAACAAAACCAAAAAAGCAAGAAAACAGAAGCATCACAAGACATTATAAAAAGTATATGTAGGAAGTGATAAAGGTAAGAAATTCTAGAAATGAAATAAACTAATAAATCTGTTGAGATTCATAGATTACTCAGCCTAAAAACAATTAATTAATTGAAAATGCACAATGGGAAAATAACCCAAATAACCAAAATTCATTAAATGAAAAACATTAAGTCAGTATAAATAGCGGATTATTCACTTCAAAGAGAAAGAGATAATTTTTATCAACCATGAGAAAAAATCTCAATTTCATATTATAAAAGTTAGGGAAGTTAAGAGCACATTGCAAATGGAAGCACAGATTTCTTCAAGTTGTCAGGGAAAATAATTACCAACATGAAAATATATTTATCTAAAATATTAAGGGAGTTCCCATCGTGGCTCAGCAGTTAATGAACCCGACTAGTATCCATGAGGACATGGGTTCAATCCCTGGCCTTGCTCAGTGGATTAAGAATCCCACATTGCCTTGAGCTGTGGTGTAGGTCACAGATGCGGCTCTGATCCAATGCTGCTGTGGCTGCAGCATAGGCCAGCAGCTGTAGCTCTGTTGCCCCCTAGCCTGGGAATGTCCATATGCAGCGAGTGTGGCCCTAAAAAAATAATAGTAATAAAAATAAAATATTAAGGATTTAGGCTTAAATAAAAATATTTTAGCCAAAACTTATATATTTTAAAGACTCAGAATCACCTGCTGAAAAGACTACAATGGTATAGTATAGAGAAAAATATTGGATTGGACTTCAACAGGTAAGTAAATAAATTGCTTATTAATTCAGTAAACATAAGTTATATTTTTTGTAAAAACTAGTAAAAATTATAATAATGATTTTATTTGGAGCCTTTGAAACAAGATCAAACAAAGCAGTAGAAAACATTGTATGAAAAGTGAAATGGAAGTCAGCATTAAAATATTTTAACACTACTGTGTTAGAGAGAGGTAAATATATTTATTACATTCATATTGTATTAATTCTGCTACTAGGTTAAATTTATCCATATTTAAATAATCCATTAAATGAAGAATGCATATATGCTAATAAACAGATGGGAAAAATAGAGACAAATAAAAACTCAACCAATAGGACATAATAAGGGACAAGATGAAGAAGCCCGCAATGAAGGGAAAACATAAAAATAAAATTTGTTGTTTATATATAGTTTTAAATACAAGCAATCATTGTAAGACCTTAAGTTGGTTACAGTGTGAAAATGCTCAGATTTTTTTTTTAATTTAGCCATATACTTTTTTTCAGAGATAACCCTAAAATAAGACATAGAACTTTTGGAAAGAAAATGATAAAAAATATCCCATGCAAATCCTGAAAGGAAACTGAGGACAGGTTGGAAATTTGACGGATTTTTTGGTAGAAATTATTGTGATCAGAAGGGTGGAGTTTTCAAATCAAAATCTTGAAAGACAAAAGAGCTGATTAAGTATAAAATATAACCTTGCTGTAAGACATTTTACAGAATCTATCATACTGAGTTATCATTTTTTTCTAATGTGAATATTAAAGTGTCTAAAATTTTTTCAGAGGACATTTCCAAAGTTACACGGCTTGAGAGTACTTGAGTCCAAATTACACCCCAAGTTTCTTGAGCCCTAGTAAAGTAAAAAATATTATTTGTCTGTCCCTAATTTTCCTTTCCCAATCTGCCCTTTATGTTACTGCTAACTCCCCCTGTATTACAGGTGGGCTTATGGCTCAAGCTGCCCAAAGAAAACACCTTATAACCTGGACAGAATGATTGGTTTACACACATCACATATCACAGACCAGGTCAATAAAAAAAAAAAAAATCTGTGATTTCTTGGCCTTATGAGGAAAGAGAGAGGCTTTTTTTCTTTAGCATCACTACATTTTAAGAATAAAACAAACTGAATGCTTAGCTGTCTTTTTTGTCATCACACAGAATGAACTCACCCAAGAAATAAAGAAGCATTGATTTTGAAAACTATCCATGTGTGAAAATACCTTTGTGGAAACCTGGAATTCCAGCACTACCCCTGTAGTCAGTGTCCCATGCATGACCCATAGACAGCATGCAGGAACCTCTGTAGATCATGCATGAGCACAAACAGCTAGCTGGACTCTGCTGGAATGGGAGAAGGCATATAAATTTTCACGTCAGGGCATTGCCCTAGGGAAAATAAATGAGACACTCTCAGTACCTGTCCTGGCCTTATGAGGTGGAGAGAAGGCAGACAATTCTAAAACTTACCCCCCCCCAGGTGAACAAGAGGTGTAGAACAGATGCAGAGGTTAGACCCCCAGAACCCCTTTTGGGCTGACTGGGAAAGGTCTTTCTCTCTCAAAAAAATTCAGTATAGACTAGAGGAGTTGACTGCTTTTTCAAGTGAGAAGACATCAACACAAGACTTCAAGGGACATGAAAAATGAAGGGAACATGTCACTACCAAAGGAGCATAAGAGATTTTCAGTAATGAACCCCAAAGAAATGGAGATCCATGAATTACTTAATAAAGAATTAAAAATACAATTGATCCTTGAAAAACATATGTTTGAACTGCAAGGTTACACTTATATGTGGATTTTTTTTTTCAATAGTAAATACAAGAGTGCTTCACAATTCATGGTTAGTTGAATCTGGGGATACAAAACCATGAATATGGAGGCACTCTGAATACAGAGTAACTGCTTATACAGAGGGCTGACTATAAGTTATACATGGATTTTCAACTGATGTATCTTTAATTAGTTTAACCAAGAATTTCATATCTAGAATACACAAAAGACTGCATCAAAAAATATTAAAGCTAACAATTTTAGAACATTTACAGGATATGAAATATATATATGCGTGTGTGTGTGTATGTGTGTGTGTGTGTGTGTGTGTGTGTATGTATATATATATATATATATATATATATATATATATATATATATATATATATATATATGAGTTCCCATCATGGCTCAGCAGAAACAAACCTGGTTAGTATCCATGAGGGTGCAGGTTCAATCCCTGGCCTTGCTCAGTGGGTTAAGGATCCGGCATTGCTGTGAGATGTGGTGTAGGCTGCAGATGCAGCTTGTATCTGGCATTGCTATTGCTGTGGCTGTAGGCCAGCAGATACAGCTTTGATTCTACCCCTAGCCTGGGAACCTCCATATGCCATAGGGGCAGCTCTAAAAAAGATGAAAAAATATATATACATAATAATATATTTCTATACAGTTATTTCTATACAGTAACAGTGAACAATCCAAAACAGAAATTACTAAAATAATAGTATTTGCAATAACATAAAAATACAAATTCTTAACAATAAATTTAGCCAATGAAGGAAAAGATCTGTATACCAATAACTATAATTACTTTTGAAAATAATCAAAAAAAACACAAATAAGTGGAACGCTAACCTGTGTTCTTTGGTTAGAAGACATACTATTAACATGATCCCACCACTCAAAAGCATCTATTTATTTAATGCAATCCTAATCAAATTCTCAATGGTATTTGTCACAGAAATGGAAAAAATATCCAAAAACTTTGTATGGAACCATAAACTTTCCCAAACAACCAAAGAAGTCTTGAGAAAGTACAAAGCTAGAGACATCACACTTCCTGATTATAAGCTATGTTACAAAGTTACCCTAATCAAAACCATATGATACTGTCATAAAAAAAGAAGAGACAGATCAATGAAACGAAATCAAAAGCCCAAAAATAAATCCATGCATCTACAGTCAACTGACCTTTGAATAAGGTGCCAAGAACACACACAGGGAAAGAAGATTCTTTTCAACAAACATTAGGAAAACTGGATATCCAGGGATAGAAGAATAAAATCGAGCACTAATACATGACGTTTACAAAAAAAAATTAAATTGAATTAAAAACTTAGAGGTAATACCTAAAATTGTAAAACTGATAGAAAAAAAATGAAGTGAGGCAATGATTTGAGGAATTTGACCTCAAAGCACAGGTGACAAAAACAAAAATAGACAAGTTGGACTACATCACATTAAAACACTTCTGCACAGCAAGGCAAACTATCAACATAGTAAAGAGACAACCTAGAGAATGAGAGGAAATTAGAAACAATCCATACATCTTACAAGGTGCTAATATCCAAAAATGTATAAGGAACTCAAAAACTCAACAACAAGAAAACAATAACCCAATTTTTAAAATGGATGAGGGACATGAGCAAACATTTTTACAAATGGCGAAAATATAAATGAAAAATGCCTTGTATCACTAGTCATTGGGGAAATGCACAGCGAAACAATGAGATATCACCTCACACTTATTAGAATGGCTATTATGAAAAAGAAAAAAAAGATAAGTGCTGGTGGAATATGGAGAAAAGAAAACTGTTGTACAACTCTTTTGGGGAAAGTAAATTGGTATAGACAGTATGGAAAACAGTATGGACGTTCCTCAAAAAATTAAAAATAGAACTTCATTTTAACATCATCTAGCAGAGTTCCTGTCTTAGCTCAGCAGAAATGAATCTGACTAGCATCCTTGAGGACACAGGTTTGATCCCTGGCCTTGCTCAGTGGGTTAAGGATCTGGCATTGCCATGAGCTATGGTGTAGGTTGCAGATATGTTTGGATCCCGCATTGCTGAGGCTGTGGTATAGGCCAGTGGCTACAGCTCAATTAGACCCCTAGCCTGGGAACCTCCATATGCTGAAGGCGTTGCCCTAAAAAGACAAAAAATTAAAAAAAAATCATCTATCAGTCATATACTTCGAGGTATATATCCAACAGAAATGAAATCAGTGTCTTGGAAAGATATCTGCACTCTCCATATTCATTACAATACTACAAGAGCCAAGATCTGGAAACTGTCCAATGTTTATTGGCATATGAATAGACAAAATGGGTATGTATGTATACATATTTTATATATATATATGTATGTAAAAATATATATATAGAGAGAGAAAGATACACATATCTATTATGTCAGCCTAAGACTATTTCTTAGCCTAAAAAATTAGGAACTTATCATTTTTGATGAAGTGAATGAATCTGGTAGACACCATGCTGAGTGAAAAAGTCATACACAGAGAAATTAATACTGCATTATCTCACTTTTATGTGAAATCTAAAAAAAAGTGGAACTCATCAAACAGAGAGTAGAATGGTGCTTGGTAGGAGTAGGAGGGTAGGAAAACTAGAGAGATATTGGCCAAAGGATACAAAGTTTCAGTTATATAGCATAAATAAGTTCTGGAAATCTAAGTTACAACAGCGTTACTATGGTTAATAATACTGTCTTGCATACTTGAAATTTGCTAAGAGAATAAGTAGATCTTAAATGCTCTACAAAAAAGATAAGGTAACAGTGAAGCGATAGGTATATTAATTGGCTTTGATTGTGATAATCTTTTCATTACATAAGAAACATCACATTTTACCCCTTATTTTTATTTGTGTGTTATAGCTCTTTAAACTTCGGGCAGTGGGGTAGGGGAGTAGATAGATCTGTCTTAATATACCCGTAGTATTTAGTCATTGGCCAGGAGCAGCCTATTGGAGGAATGACCTTGGCCCAAATACTGGATTTCAAAGTGCAGTACCTGAAGCTCTTAGTCAGTTATGATCCCTGTGGCAGGAAGTCTACAAGGTGTGTTCTCATGATTGCCACAAGGATCATATATACGACAAGTGGATTTAATAGCCATAATTCAAAGTTGGTTTTAAAAAAAACAAAGCAATTCATGTCATTCACTATGTGAACAAAAAGTGAATTTAGTATTTATAAAGCAATTTGTATAAATCACCACATTAATGGAAATAGGCAAAGCATCTAAAAAATTAATGCCCATGCGTTATAAAAATTTTCAGCCAACTAAGAATAGAAAGTAACTTTCTCAATGAGATAAAACATATCTAAAATAGCTTAGCATTAGAATTATGCTTAATTGTAAAATATAAAACTTATGTTGCTACGTTTGGAAAAAAGGCAAGAATACCTACTCAAATCATTGACATTAAATATTATGCTGGAAATCCCAGTCATGCCATAGGCCAAATAAAATATATAAAAATATGAAATTCTAAAGGGAAAAATTTTTCAATTTACAAATGTGAAAAGAAGTTTGAAGGACTCTACATATAAGAACTAATGAGTGAATTTCCTAGGTCATAGTTTACAAAGTTAGTATTAAAACTCAATTAAAATTTTTATACTTGCAGCAACACTTAGTAAATCAAATGTTTGAAATCCCTTTTATAATACCACAAAAATATTAAATGTAAAGGTATATATTTTTAAGACCCAAGTTCTGTAGACTACAAACTCAAAAATAGTTACAGAAAATAAAGATGAACTAAATAAATGGAGACATATGCCATGTTGATGTGTTAGAAGAGCTTCAAAATTAGGAAATTGCAATTATACCCAAATCAACATATAAATTCAAAGTTAACCCATTGAAAATTCTTACAATTTTTCAAAAGAAGTTGATAAATGGTTTATAAAATATTTATGAAAATACTAACAACCTAAAACAGCCAAAGATACTGTTTTTTAAAGGGAAATAAAAACAAAGTTGGAAGATTTACTCTACCAGATTTCTAGACTTATTTACCTATACCTACTAAATCAAGAGGGTATAGTAAATTGTTTCTGTAAGGAGAGGAACACATATTAAAGAAATAATAATCTATAAATATATTTATAAATTGATTTTTGGCAAAGATTTCAGAGAAGTTTACCTGGATGAGAAAATGGCCCTGTGAGAATGGTACTGTGATAATAGTCCTGTGAAATGGTCCCGTCTATCCATATAGAAGGGAAATGAACATTGAGCCTTAGTTTGAAATAGACCACAGACATATACATAAAAGCTAAAACTTAGCAATATCAAGTCAATTACATAGAATTTATTTACACCTGTTGAAAATATTTTTGTTTTCACTCAAGGAAAACTAATATTTATAAAAACTTTGTACCAAGAGAATATCAGCAATTTCAAGATTCAATCCACTGCAGCCTATGTCCTCTGCTCTTACTGGTATTACATTAAGAAATTAATGAATTAAAATTTCTTTTCATTTTTAAAATTAATTGTTAACTTAAAATTTTAGAAAAAAATGATAAGTACACATATACACATGTAAGTTTAAATTTACAGTTCATTTGTAGATGTTAAAATGTTTAGAAATAAAACAAAAATTCTGCACATCAAAATTTGTAAGATATAGCTATTTCAGTATTTTAAGGACATTTATTTCTGTAGCTTTATATTAGAAAAGAAGAAAGACCAATTAATCATCCCTTATGCATCTGAATTAAGTATTTAGAAAAAGAAAAAATATACCCCAAAAATGTAGACTAAAAAACGTGATCAGATCATGAGAGTTCCCTTGTGGCAGAGTGCATTAAGGATCCGGCATTGTCACTGCAGCAGCTTGGGTTGCTGCTTCTTTGCAGGTTCAATTCCTGGCCAAAGAATTTCCATATACCATGAGTACGCCCCCCCAAAAAAATAATAATTAGAATATAATGCTACAGGAAAGATACAATAGTGAAAAATCAACACAATCAGGAATTATATAGTTGATAACAGGCATATAAGTATGAAATTGAACATATCTTCTGACCCAGTATATTCACTCCACATAGGTAACATAAGGAATCTCTTGTTCATGTGCATAAGAATATCTGTAGAATTATTATTTTAGCAGCATTTTTAATGCTGGAAAAAATATCCCTTCACCTATCAGCAGTAGAATAGATAAGTAACATCCTATATTCCTGCAAAGGAACACTGTTCAACAAAGAAACGAAATAAGAACTGTCCAGAGGGAAGTCCTACTCCTGGGCATATATCTGAAGAAAGCCACAATTCAAAAAGATAAATGCATCCCAACGTTCATTGCAGCACTTTTTATAATAGTCAAGACATGGAGACAACTTAAATGTCCATTGACAGAGGAAAGGCTAAAGATCTGATACATATGCACAATAGTATATTAACAGCCATAAAAAGAACTATATAATGCCATTTGCAGCAACATGATTGGACCTAGGGATGAAGTCAAAGACAAATATGATATATCACTTATATGTGAAATCATAAAAAATATAAAAAGAACTTTTACAAAATAGAAGCAGACTCACAGATTTCAAAAACATTGTTAACAAAGGGAAAAGGTGGGGTGAGGGATAAATAAGGAGTTCGGGATTAACATGTATATACTATATATAAAATAGATAATACTATATATAAAATAGATAATCAAGGACCTACTGTATAAGAGAACTCTACTCTTCTGTGATAACCCATATACTTGGGAAAATAATCTGAAAAAGAATGGATATACGTGTATGTATAACTGAATCACTTTGCTGTATGCCTAATACTAACACAAAATTGTAAAGTAACTATACTTTAATAAAAAAATTAAAAGATTTTAAAAAGTTACAGTTACACAGAAATAATCTTTGACATTAAATTTAAACATGTAAAACTAAATAATATGCTACTTAGGAATATATCCATTCATAATTCAGTAAAAAAGAAAAGCAAGAGAATTATGAAAACAAAATTCAAGACAGGATTTCCTTTAGAGGAAAGGGGAAAATATACATTATTTCACTATCTGGAGAATATGTACAACTCAAACTATAAAATTCTATAAAGCCTATTTGTTGTAAAGCTATTGGATATATTGGAATAGCATTATTTTTTCACTGTAAAAATAGCTTCTTTATGTAGCTTCTAAGTATATAAAAATTACATTCTAATTATGAAATAACTGTAACTTTGTAAAAGTATAAAGAAGAAAGTAAACTCAAATTGAAATTCCAACGCTCAGAGAAAACAGCCAAAAGCATTTTGAGGACTGTACTTCACTGCCTCTCCTTAAACACATGTTGGAGTTCCTTTTCACAATGAGATCTCTTACTGCTGTGCTTTGCCTGTTGACACACATTGAGGGCCAGACACTTTGAAATGCAGCCTCAGTCCCTGCTGTCTCATTCATTTTACTTGTACCCCAGAAAAATCTCTTAGTTCTAACATCTGTAACATTGAATAAATATTTATTTAATGCACATATGTTTTGAAACACAACAACAAGTCTTCTGTTTAAAGGAAAAAAAAACAGATTTACATATTGGCCTGGAGGTTAATACATGGGCTCTCTGAAAGCACAAGCTGCAGGAAGTTCCAGTGTTGGGGACATTCCACTGAAAATGCTCTGCTCCTGGGTATATAAATTGGAATTCATGAACTATCAACAGGAGCTTATCACCCTTGCCCCATGGCAGGAAAATGAAGGGAAAGTAATGGAAGGGTAATGAGCAAAGCACAGCTTCAGTAGTATAAAAACAGGGAAAATGTACCTCATTTTCCTTCCCAGTACATAATTAAGGGCATGTGTGTTTGCATGTGCATCTGTGTACAATCACTCTACATTCTCTCCCTTAAAATGAAGAAAAATATAAACTGATGTACAAACCTATAACAATGATATAGAAATAGTAACTACATTTGCATTTGTGGACTGCTCTACAGATTTTAACTCAAATAATGTTTTCTCATTTAATCCACCAGGAGCCATCTGGGGTACCAGGAGATATATTATTGATTCCAAGAATTAGGAATCTAATGCAAAAGTTTTTGTGACTTTTTCAAGGTTACCAAGCCACTTTAGGTCAGAACTAGAACTAAAGAGATCACATCAAATTGGTTGATATGTTTCATGGTTCTTTCATGTTGAGAAACATAAACATTTTCTTTAAATCAAATCTGCAAGGAAAGTAACATGGTTTATAATAAAATGTATTTAAGTACAGGGCCATTTCAAATTTTACTCAAATATTTAAAATTTTACATTATAAGCTGAAGGGTGTTGTATTTTAAATGTTTTGCAAAAAAATCTTATACAAACATACTTTGCAAAGATAGCTTTTGAGTGATGAGAGGAACTTGAGAGATGTCAATCCAATTCTCTTCTTTTAAAATGAGAGAATTTGGGGAGTTTGTTTTCCAAGGTCATGTAGATATTCTGGGATAGAATTTAAAAAATATGCAGTGTGATTCGGACTATAACTGTGTGTGTGTGTGTGTGTGTGTGTGTGTGTGTGTGAATTTTCCCAAATATATCACATCTAGTAAATATAACCATACTCAAAGTAAAAATAATATCATTATCAGAACAACAGAAACCTCCTTCTGCTCCTTTGTCATCACTACCTCTTATTCTAAATTCTAATAAGTGAGTTTGCTTCTTTTTGAATTTCATATGTATGAAATATACAATATGCACTTTCAGCTCTTGATATTGTATTTTTATAGCCACAGCCACTCACCTTATTTCCATCCTTTACTCCTGGCAATAAATAATCTCTTCTACATTAATATAAATGTATCATTTTAAGAATGTCATATAAATAGATTCACACAGTATATATTCATATGTATATATTCTTTGATTCATTATCCATTAACATAATTCCAAGCAGTATTTATTCTTTGAATCATTAGCTTAATTTCCTGTAGGATCACCCAATCACTGTATGTATCAATAATCTGTTCCTTTTTATTGCTTGAGTAGTATGACATTGTATTTATGTACTGCAGTTGTGTAACCATTAGCCCACTGAAAGACATCTGGGTTTTTTCCAGTTTGGAGTAATTGCAAATAAAAATGATATGAACATTGGAATACATGTTTTTTTGTAAACCTAAATTTTTTACTTCTTTAAATGTCCAAGAATGTAACTGTTAAGTCACATGGTGTTTGTATGTATAGTTTTACAAAACACTACAAACTAATTTTCAGAGTGGCTCTATGATTTTACATTCCTGCTGGTAATGTATGAGTGATCTTATTTTTCTGCATCCTTACAAGCGTTTGGTTTTGTCACTATTTTTTTTCCTTTTTTGGCCACACCATAGCATATAGAAGTTCCTGCACCTTACATTGCAGCTGTGGCAACAGTGAATCCTTAACCCACTATGCCAGGCCAGGGATCAAACCCATGCCAGTTCAGAGATGCCAGATCATTAATCCACTGCATCACAATGGGAGATCTTGTTTCGTCACTATTTTTATTTCACTTATTTTATTTTATTATTTTCTAATAGGTGTATAGTGATATCACATTGTGATTTGTTTGCATTTCCCTAGTGGGTAATGATGTTTAACATCATTTTGTGTACTTATCTTCTATCCATATATTATCTTCGGTGCAATTTCAGTTAATGTCTTTTGGACCATTCTCTAGTTGGATTATTTGTTTTTAATTTTGATTTCTAAGAGTCCACTATATAGTTAAAATACTAGTCCTATACCAGACACATGGTTTAAAAAATTGCTATCCAGTCTGTAGTTTTCTTTTCATCCTGTGAACAGTCTTTCACATAGCACAAGTTTCATTTGTTTTTATGAGGCTCAGTTTATTATTATTTTATTTTATGGAACAAAGTTTTGGTGTCAGACCGAAACATTCATTGCCTAGCTCTACATTCCAAAGAGTTTTTCTATACTTTATTTTAAGTTTTGTATGTTTTATCTTCAAGTTTATAATCTATTTTGTATAAATTTTTATATAAGATGTGAATTTAGATCAAGTTATTACTTATACACGTATGAATGTATGTATACACATATGTATGTATTATACCTATGCCTGCCTGCCTATGGATACCAGTTGATGTAGTACCATTCATTAAAATATCTATTCTTCTTCCATTGCTTTAACACTTTTGTCGAAGTCAGTTAGACATAATTCTGTGAGTCTAGTTCTAAGTTCTCTGTTGCTTTCCATCCGTTTATGTTTCCATTCTCCTGCTAACATCACATTGTCTTGATTACTATAATTATATATATTCCTAAATATCCTAAATACCTTGAATCCACATGTAAAGAAAATCACATGATGTTTTTCTTCCTCTGTCTGACTTAGTATGATAATTTCTAGATCCATTCATGTTTCTGCAAATGGCATTATTTCATTCTTTTTTATAGATGAGTAATATTCAGTTTGTGTGTATATATATATATATATTTATATGGACACATGTGTATCACATCTCCTTTTTCCATTCATCTATTGATGAACTTTTAGGTTGTTTCCATGTTTCCATGTTTTGGCTAGTAAATAGTGTTGTAATGAATATTAGGGTGCATGCACGTTTTTTAATTAGAGTATTCTCTGAATACATGGACAGGGTAGGATTGTAGGATCATATGGTAACTCTGTTTCTAGATTTTTAAGGAACCTCCCACATGGTTCTCTATAGCTGCTGTAACCACTTACATTCTCTCCAACAATGTTGGAGGATTCTTCTTTCTCCACACCCTCTATAGCGTCTGTTAATTATAGACTTTTTGAGTGACCAAAGTGAAGTGATACCTTGTTGTAGTTCTGATTGTCATTTGTCTAATAATGAGCAATATTGAACATTTTTTCATGTGCCTCTTGGTCATCTGTATGTCTTTTTTGGATAAATATTTGTTTGGATCTTCTGTCCACTTTTTGATTGGGTTGTTTTTTTTTTTTTCATGTTGAACTATGTAAACTGTTTTTTATTTTGGAGATTAATCCCTTGTCAGTTGATTCATTTGTAAATATTTTCACCCATTCTATAGGCTGTTCTTTGTTTTATTTATCCTTTCCTTTGCTGTGCAAAAGCTCTTAGGTTTAGTTAGGTCCTTTTTGTTTATTTTTGTTTTTTTTCCATTACTCTAGGAGGTATATTAAAAAAATATTGTGATTTATACCAAAGAGTGTTCTGTCAATGTTTTCCTCTAGGAATTTTATTGTATCCAGCCTTACATTTAGGTCTGTAATTCACACTGAGTTTATTTTTGTGTATGGTGTTTGAGAATGTTCTAATTTCATTCTTTTACTTGCAGCTGTACAGTTTTCCCAGTACCACTTATTATTGAAGAGACTGTTTTCTCTTTTCCATTGTATATTCTTGCCTCCTTTGCCACAGATGAATTAACCATAGGTGCATAGGTTTGTTTCTGGGCTTTCTATCCTATCCTATAGACCTAGTTTTCTGTTTTTGTGTCAATACCATACTATTTTGATCACTGTATCTTTGTAGTACAGTCTGAAGTAAGGAAACCTGATTCCTCCAGTTCCATTTTTTTTTCTCAAGACTGTTTTAGCTATCTGGGGTCTTTTGTGTTTCCATACAAATTTTATTATTTTTTTGTTCTAGTTCTGTGAAAAATGTCATTGTAAATTTGATAGGGATTACACTGAATCTGCAAATTGCCTTGGGTAGTATAGTCATTTTAATAATGTTGATATTTTCAATCTAAGAACATAGTGTACCTTTCAATTTTTTGTGTTATCATCAGTTTGTTTCGTCACTGTCTTATTATAGCTTTTGGAGTACCTGTCTTTTTTCCTGTTGGGTTGGTTTATTCCTAGGTATTTTATTCTTTTTGATGCAATGGTAAACGGGATTGTTTCCTTAATTTCTCTTTCTGATATTTTGTTGTTAGTTTACTGAAATGCAACCAATTTCTGTGTATTAATTTTGTATACTGCAGCTTTACAGAGTTCATTGGTTCATTCTAGTATTTTTCTGGTAGCCTCTTTAAGATTCTCTTTGTATAGTATCGTGTTATCTGCAACAGTGACAGTCTTACTTCTGTTCCAATTTGGATTCCTTTTATTTCTTTTTCTTCTCTGCTGTGGCTAGGACTTCCAAAACTATACAACCATGATATACTACATTAACAAGTCGAAGAATAAAACCCATGTGATCATCTTAACAGCTGCAGAAAAAGCTTTTTATAACATTCAACATCCATTTATGATAAATCTCTCCAGAAAGTGAGGCTAGAGGGAATATAATTCAACATAGTAAAGATCATATATGATAAACCCACAGCTAACATCATGTTCAATGGGGAAAAGCTGAAAGCATTTCCTATAAGATGAGGAACAAGAAAAGGATGCTTACTCTGGCCACTTCTATTCAGCATAGTCTTTGGAAGCCTTAGCTACTGCGTAAAGTATTATAATTTTAATTTTGCTTCCCACATGCCAATTTTTGTATATAGAAGTATCACTGATTTTTATGTGTGATTTGTTTCCTCTGAAGCATCTAGATTTCCTTTATTAATTCTAAGAGATTTTTTTTATTGTTTTAAATATTCCTTAATATTTTCTATGTATAAAATTGGGCCATCTGAAAACAGAATTTTATTTCTCTTTACAATGTGAATGTCTTTTATTTCTTCTACTTTCCATGTTGCAATGGCTAGAACACCAGTATTACATTGAAAACTAGGAGTAGGAGGAGATACCTTGTCCTTTTTTCCTGATTTTAGAGAAAATCAGGAAAAACAAATAAAATATAAAGTCAGCTATAGGCTTTTTCTCCATGTTCTTTATCAAATTGAAATTCCCCTCTATTCCTAATTTGCTGAGAGTTTATCATGAATGGGTTTTGGATTCTGACAATTGCTTTTATGCATCAGTTAATATGATTATATGATTTCTGCCTTTTATTCCTATTGATATGGTAACTTATATTGACTAATTTTGAATGCAGACAAAGCCTTACATACCTAGATTAAATCCTAATCATGTTATATATAATTATTTTTATAAATAGCTGGATTTGATTTTTTAATATTTATTTAATTAAATTTTTAATTCTAAATGAAATTTTTCTTTATTGTGTGTGTTTGTTTTGTTCTGGAGTTTTCGTTTTTTGTTGTTGTTTCTTTGTTGATTTTGGTTTAGTAATCAGGGTAATACTCTTCTCACAAAATGAGTTTGGAAGTATTCCTTCCCCCTCTTTCAGGAAGAGAATTTGTAAAATTGATGTTAGTTTATATGTTTGGTGGAATTCTCCACTGAAATCATGTCTCTGAAGATTTCTTTAAAAGAGCCATTGAAGTATTAAATTTCAATATCCTATTTCCTATTTCTTAATGTTTACAGAACTATTCAGGTGATCTACTTCATCTTGGTTGAGTTTTAGTAGTTCTTAGTTTTTTGAAGAACTGGTCCAAATTCCAAGCTGTCAAATTTATGAGCATAAAATAGTCTTATTCCTTTATTTTATTTCATGGCTATAGGATGTTTTGTCCTATTTACTGTCTCATTTCTGATGTGGGTATTTGCATCTGTGTTTTGTATATACATATATGTATGTATGTGTGTGTATATATATATATATATACACACATATATATTTGGCTGCATCTGCAGAATGTGGAATTTCCCAGTCCAGGGACTGACCCACTCCACATCAGTAACCCAAGCCACTGCAGTGACAACACCAAGATTCTTAACACACTATTGCAAAAGGGAACTCCCCATAATTACTAGAGTTCTATGCATTTTATTACATTTTTTGATCAACTGTTTCATTTTTTTTCAGTTGTTTTCCTACTTCTGATTTTATTGATTTCTGTTCTTATTTTTGTTATTTTCTTTCTACTCTCATCTCTGTGTTTATTTTGTTCTTTTTCTAGTGTCTTAAAGCAGGGGCTTAAATTATTGACTTGATAAATTTTTTCCAATGTAAGTGTTTTGTCCTATAAATATCTCTCTGAACTGCTTTACCTCCATTCTATTACTTTTGATACTTTATGTTTCATTTTATCCAGTGCTTTGTATTTTGAAAATTTTCCTTTAAGATCATTTCATTGGCCCATGCATTATTTTGAAATGTCTTGCATAATTTCCAAAGATTTTGAGAGTTTTCTGCTATTTTCTTTTATTGATTTCTACTTTGACTCCATTATGTTAAGATTATATATGAATATCTAATATTTTGTTTTAGATCGATTTTTTAAAATGTATTGAAGTTTGTTCTGTGTCCCAGGGTATATGGTATCATGGTATCATTTTATGTTCCACACATTCTTAGAAAGAATGTGCATTCTGTATTTTGGGCTGGAGTATTCTATATGTTTTGTTTTGATTAGATTTTACTGGTGGATGGTGTTATTGAGTTCCATATCCTTGTTGATTTTCTGTCTGTAAGTCCTGTCAGGTGCTGATAGATGTTTATTAATATCTCCAACTATAATTTCATATTTGTCTATTTCTCCTTTCAGCTCTATCGGTCTTGGATTCATGTATTTTGAGGTTTTGTTGTTTTGTGTTTATTCATTTAAGGTTGTTATGTCTTCCTGGCAGATTGGTCCTTTTATCTTTGTGTAAAGGTCCTCTTTGTCTCTATTAATTTTCCTTCCTTTGAAGTTTACTTTTTCTGGAATTAATGTGTCACTCTTTTTTCTTTGCTTAATGTTCATGGTATATATATATATATATATATATATATATATATATATATATATATTTCTATCCTTTTACCTTAAAACTAACTAGTTCAGTGTATTTGAGGTTTCTTATAGACAGAATATTGTTGAATAATATTTTTATCCACTCTGCCAATCTCTTTCTTTAAATTGCTGCATTTCGACCATTTAGATATATTTATTGCTATATAAGTGCTTAAATCTGCTACTTATTATTTGTTTTCTGTTACTCACTTTTATCTCTTCTCTCTCATTTTTATGTTTAGCTTTTCTTATTTACCTCTGGTTAGCTGAACACTTTTTAGGATCTATATACATACATAACTTACTGCCGTCTACTGTTAACAATGTTTTACCACTTCAAGTGAAGTGTAAAAAACTCATGTCCTCTTAGATCCTTTAGCTCAGTTTCAGTTATTCTCTTTTTCAGTCTTATAAATTTCCATTTTCTTCTTTTTTCTTTTTTTTAATTTATGTTTTATTTTTTTGCACAATACCTGGTTTACATATTTCTGTCAGGTTTTCCAACTGCACCGTGAGGTGACCCAGGTACATGTACATATATGGATTTGTCACATGTGATTAGACATAGTTCCCAGTGTTAAACAGTTGGATCTCCTTGCTTTTCCATCATTAAAGCACTAGTTATCCCCATTCCCTCCCACCCCCTCCCCGACCCCCTTCCCCACTCCCTTGGCAACCACAAGTCTGTTCCCCAAGTTTGTGATTTTCTTTTCTGTTGAGAGGTTCATTTGTGCAGTTTTAGACTCCAGTTATAAGAGATTTCATATGGTGTCTGTCTTTCTCCTTCTGACTTGCTTCACTCAGTATGAGGGTCTCTAATTCCATCCATGTTGCTGCAAATGACATTATTTTATCCTTTTTTATGGCTGAATAGTATTCCATCGTGTATATATACCACATCTTCCTAATCCACTCATCTGTCGATGGACATTTGGGTTGTTTCTATGTCTTGGCTATTGTGAATAGTGCTGCAGTGAAAATGCATGTGCAAGTGTCTTTTTCAAGGAAATTTTTGTCTGGATATATGCCCAAGAGTGGGATTGCTGGGTCATATGGTGGTTCTATGTATAGTTTTCTAAGGTACCTCCACACTGTCTTCCATAGTGGTTGCACCAGCCTACATTCCCACCAACAGTGCAAGAGGGTTCCCTTTACTCCACACCCCCTCCAGCAATTGTTGTTTGTGGACTTGTTAATGATGGCCATTCTGACTGGTGTGAGGTGGTATCTCACGGTAGTTTTGATTTGCATTTCTCTAATCATCAATGATGTTGAGCATTTTTTCATGTGCTTGTTGGCCATCTGCATACCTTCTTTGGAGAAATGTCTATTCAGGTCCATTGCCCATTTTTTAATGGGGTTGTTGGCTTTCTTGTGGTTGAGCTGCATCAATTGTTTGTATATTTTAGAGATTAAGCCCTTGTCAATTTGCATCATTTGAAACAATTTTCTCCCATTATGTACGTAAGTTGTCTTTTAGTTTTCCTTTTGGTTTCCTTGATGTTCAAAAGCTTGTCAGCTTGATTAGGTCCCATTGGTTGATCTTTGCTCTGATTTCTGTTGCTTTGGGAGACTGACCTGAGAAAACATTTGTAAGGCTGATGTCCGAAAATGTCTTGCCAATGTTTTCTTCCAGGAGTTTAATGGTGTCTTGTCTTATATTTAAGTCTTTAAGCCATTTAGAATTTATTTTTGTGCATGGTGTGTGAGTGTGTTCTAGTTTCATTGATTTGCAGGCAGCTGTCCAAGTTTCCCAGCAATGCTTACTGAAAAGACTTTCTTTTTCTCCTTTTAAGTTCTTGCCTCCTTTGTCAAAGATCAATGGGGCGTAGGTGTCTGGGTTTATTTCTGGGGTCTCTATTCTGTTCCATTGGTCCGTATGTCTGTTTTGGTACCAGTACCACACTGTCTTGATTACTGTGGCCGTGTAATATTGCCTGAAGTCTGGGAGAGTTATGCCTCCTGCTGGGTTTTTGTTCCTCAGGATGGCTTTGGCAATTCTGGGTCATTTGTAGTTCCATATAGATTTTTGGATTGTTTGTTCTAGTTCTGTGAAGAATGTCATGGGTAATTTGATAGGGATTGCATTGAATCTGTAGATTGCTTTGGGTAGTCTCGCCATTTTTACAATATCAATTTTTCTGGCCCATGTGCATGGAATATCTTTCCATTTCTTTGTATCTTTTTTAATCTCCTTGATTAATGTTTTGTAGTTCTCTGTATATAAGTCTTTCACCTCCTTGGTCAGGTTTATTCCCAGGTATTTGATTTTTTGAGGTGCTGTTTTAAAAGGCAAAATATTTTGGTATTCATTTTCTAATATTTCATTGTTAGTATATAGAAATGTGATTGATTTCTGAAGGTTAACCTTATATCTTGCAACGTTGCTGAATTTTTTGATCAGTTCAAGTAATTTTAGAGTTGAGTCTTTGGAGTTTTCTATATATACTATCATGTCATCTGCATACACTGACAGTTTTACCTCTTCTCTTCCTATTTGGATGCCTTTGATTTCTTCTGTTTGTCTGATTGCTGTAGCTAGGACTTCCAATAGTATGTTGAATAATAGTGGAGAGAGTGGGCATCCTTGTCTTGTTCCAGATTTTAGTGGGAAAGATTTCAGCTTTTCTTCATTGAGTATTATGTTTGCCGTGTGTTTTTCATACATGGCCTTTATTATGTTAAGGAATGTTCCCTGTATTCCCACTTTGGTAAGAGTTTTGATCATGTATGGATGTTGGACTTTGTCAAATGCTTTTTCTGCATCTATTGAGATAATCATGTGGTTTTTAACTTTTCTTTTGTTAATGTGGTATATGACGTTAAGTGATTTGTGTACGTTGAACCATCCTTGTGCTCCTGGGATGAATCCCACCTGATCATGGTGTATGATCTTTTTGATATGCTGTTGGATTCAGTTGGCTAAACTTTTGTTAAGAATTTTTGCATCTATATTCATCAAAGGTATTGGCCTATAGTTCTCTTTTTTTGTGGTATCTTTGTCTGGTTTTGGAATTAAGGTGATATTGGCATCACAGAATGTCTTTGGGAGTCCTAGTCTTCTTCAACTGTTTGGAAAAGCTTAAGGAAGATGAGTATGAGTTCCTCTTTGTATGTTTGGTAGAATTCACCTGTGAAGCCATCTGGTCCTGGACTTTTAATTGTAGGGAGTATTTTGATGACATGTTCAATTTCATTTCTAGTGATTGATCTGTTCAGTTGATTTATTTCTTCTTGATTGCATTTTGGGAGGGTATAGGTTTCTAAAAATTTATCTATTTCTTCTAGATTATCAAATTTGTTGGCATATAATTGATTATAGTATTCTCTCATGGTTTTTTGCATTTCTTTAATATCCGTTTTTTTCACCTTTTTCATTTCTTATTTTGTTTATTTGGCTTTTTTCTCTCCTCTTCTTGGTGAGTCTTGCCAGAGGTTTGTCAATCTTGTTTACCTTTTCAAAGAACCAGCTCTTGGATTTATTGATATTTTCTATTGTTATTTGAATTTCTATTTTATTGATTTCCTCTCTGATCTTAATGATTTCCTTCCTTCTGCTTATTTTAGGGTGTTTTTGTTCTTTTTCTAATTCAATTAGGTGATGGGATAGGTTGTCGATTTGAGATTTTTCTTCTTTTTTTAGGAAAGCCTGTAATGCTATGAACTTCCCTCTAAGCACCGCTTTTGTGGCATCCCATAGATTTGGGGTTGTTGTGTCTTCAGTCTCATTTGTTTCAAGTTATTTTCTTTATTACTTTCTTATTTCCACATTGACCCATTCGTTTTTTAGTAGCATGTTGTTTAGTCTCCATGTAGTCTGTTTTCTCTCATTTCCTTTCCTGTGGTTGATTTCTAGTTTCATGCATTTGTGGTCAGAGAAGATACCTGAAATATTTTCTATACTCTTAAATTTGTTGAGGTTAGCTCTGTGCCCCAGCATGTGATCTATCCTTGAGAACATTCCATGTGCACTTGAGAAGAATGTATATTCTGATTTTTTTGATGTAATGCCCTGAAAATCTCAGTTAGGTCTACCTTTTCTATTGTGTCATTTAGAATCTCTGTTGCCTTACTGATTTCCTGCCTAGAGTATCTGTCCATTGATGTGAGTAGAGTGTTAAAGTCTCCTACAATTATTGTATTGCCATCTATTTCTCCTTTTATGTCTGATAGTACTTGTTGTAGGTATTTCGGTGCTCCTATATTAGGGGCATATATATTGACAATTGTAATATCATTTCCTTGAATGTATCCTTTAACCATTAAGTAACGTCCTTCTTTGTCTTTCTTTATGGCTTTCACCTTAAAGTCTATTTTGTCTGATATGAGTATTGGCACTCCTGCTTTCCTTTCTTGTCCATTGGCATGAAAAGTCTTCCCCCATCCCCTTACTTTCATTCTATCTGTGTCCTTTGCTCTAAGGTGAGTCTCTTGTAGGCAGCAGATTGCAGGGTTTTGCTTATTTATCCATTCTGCCACTCTGAGTCTTTTGAGTGGAGCATTCAGACCATTGACATTTAAGGTGATTATTGATAGTTATGTATTTATTGCCATTTTAGATCTTGTTTCCAGTTGATTCTATGTTTCTCTTTTCTTCTTTTCTATTTTTGGATGGATGTGTTCCAATTATTCTATGCTTAAGTTTTTTTCTTTTCAGTATTTGTGGCTAGATGTCCCGTTTTGATTTGTAGTTGCCCTGTTTTTTAACTATGCTATCACCTTCTTATATCAGCTTGCTGTGGCTGATAGCCATATAGGCTTAAACACAACATTAAGAAAAGAAAATAGAAAAAAGAATAAAGAAAAAAAGTTTTTTTCTTAAAGTTAAAAAAATAGAAAAAAAGGAATAGTTTATGTTTTCCTACTTTCCCTCCCCACAATGTATGAGGTTGTTGAGTCTTTTTTTGTAATTTATTTTATTTTAACTAATTTATTGATTTATTTTAGCATCTTCATGTTTCGATCTGCATGTGGGCTTATTTGAACAATTGCTTTCTAATTGTGGTTTCCTCCATTCTAATTCTTACTTTTTACTTTTCTTTCTTTTTTTTTATAGGAACCTTCTCAGCATTTCTTTTAGCTTTTGTTTGTTGGAAAAATTTTTATGTGCCCTTCTATTTTAAATGATACTCTTGCTGGGTAGAGTATTCTAGGTTGCAGGCCATTTCCCTTCAGCACTTTAAATATATCCTGCCATTCCCTTCTAGCCTGTAATATTTCTGTAGAAAAATCAGCTGACAGCCTTATGGGGGATCCCTTGTACTTAATGCTTTGCTTTTCTCTTGCTGCCTTTAGGATTCTCTCTTTATCTTTGATTCTTGCCATTTTTAATATAATATGCCTTGGTGTGGGTCTGTTTGGGTTCAGCTTGTTTGGGGCCCTCTGTGCATCCTGTATCTTGATGTCAGATTCCTTCAGATTTGGAAAGTTTTCAGACATAATTTCTTCAAATGTTTTATCAATGCCCTTTTCTTTTCTTGCTCCTTCTGGAATTCATAGTATGCGTAAGTTGGGCTGCTTTATATTATCCCATAGATCTCTTATATTGCTTTCATGTTTTTTCATTTGATTTTCTGTCTGCTGTCCTGATTGTGTGATTTCCATTATTCTATCTTCTACATCACTAATTCATTCCTCTGCATTATTCAAACTGCTCTTTATTGACTTTAGCTCAGTTTGCAGCTCTGCAAATGAGTTTTCTAGCTTTTCTTGGCTCCTCCTTATGTTTTCTAGTTCCTTTCTAAGGGATTCTGCATTGCTGTTTGCATCCTCTCTTAATTCCTGGATATTCCACCTTAATTCTTCAAGTATCTTCATTACCTCCCTTCTGAACTCCATTTCTGACAGACTGCAGAGGTCTTTTTCATTGTTGGCTGCTTTAAATGACTTGTCCTCTAATTTTAACTGGGAGTGCTTTTTGAGCTTCTTCACCTTGTTTGTGGTTTTCTTTTTCTGTGAGTTTGGGGAAGCTATACTGTAGTCTTGGAAGGCTACTTCTAGGGAGGATCTCCCCTTTGTATTTTTTTTGGTGGGGTTACTATTTATTTTTGGTGTAGGCGTTTGACTATTTGGTGCCTATTTCTTTGGAGTGAGCAGGCTGTTATCTCAGTGGTACTCTGAGTGTTCTCTGTGAGAGTGTAGGAATGGCTAAGGTCGACAGTTTGTGCCTAGTCTCTATGCTCTTAATTGCAGGAAGGTGGTGCTGTCCACTCCTAGTTGCCTGGCCCTGGGAAGTGGTCGCTAGCTCTAGGCAGATCTACCAGGTGTCCAGAGTATTTGGCAGTATCAGCAGCAGGAAGTATGATTTCTCAGGGGAGTGAGAGTCACAAAAGCTAGTGTTTGATTGCAATGTCCTCTTTGAGGTGATTGGAACCACAGGGGGTACCAGTCAGAGTCTGGTTCAGCAGGCTGGTGTTGGCTCCGCCCCTCCACTGATGCTTGCTCATTGGTTGGGGCAGTTTCCTATTTCCAGCAATTGGTGCTGGCTCCACCCCTCTTCGAATGCTAACTCTGTGTGGTCGTGTACTGCTCCACCTGCCAGTGATACCAACTCTGTGGGCTGGCACAGTCACCTAGGTCTGTGGACCGGCACAGGTCCCCGCCACCCCTGCCGATGCTGGATGGTGCAGGCACCTGGGTCATGACCTGGCACAGTGCTCCACCCCTGCCACCACTGCTGCAGCCTCCACTGGCTCTGCCCCACTTCCGCTGCTGACTCTTTGGCACAGGCACTCTCACCCCACCCTGCACGCTAGTTCAAGTTGCTTCCTATAGCGGTCAGCCCCTCCTCCTCTCCTCCGCCCTGACAATGGAGGCTTGCCTCCCCTGCGGAACCATACTTCCCCAGTTCCCTCAGTCCTGGTTTTACTCTCCACAATACATAGTATATCACTGTTCCCTATCCTACCCCCACAACCACCATGTCCACCGACCTCAGCCCTCTCCCAAGGAATAACCTTAGGAGCCTATGTCTCAGCTCCCAGGCACCGCCCAGTGCCTCAGGCTGTGGTGTCTGTGCAGGTATTCAGGTCTTCTGTGTGAGTCTCTAACTCCGATTTTCCTATCTCAATCCAGCTGCTATGTTTTTCTCAGACTTTGATGTCCCTCTAGTTCTGTTGATCGTTGGCTATGTGTCTTCCCAGGTGTGGATTCCTTTTCTTTTTTCACAGCTCCCTCCATGGGGTGCTGGATGCCATCCTGATTCCTTTTCTCTCACACTTTGTTTGTTGTTCTACCCAGCTATTTCAAGGGTTTCTTACAGTTTTTGGAGGTTTAAATTAATCAGCATTCAGAAGATGATTTGTCGAAGTTGTTTTATATTTAGATGCGTTTTTTTATGTATTTGTGGGAGACGGTAGCACAACTTCTTAATCCTCCGCCTTCTTGCCGAGCTCCCATTTTCTTCTTTTTAAATAACTTCTGTATTTTTGTTGATATTTTCTCTTTTAAAAATAGTTGTTTCAGAGGTCCTGTCATGGCTCAGTGGTTAACGAATCTGACTAAGAACCATGAGGTTGTGGGTTCAATCCCTGGCCTTGCTCAGTGGGTTAAGGATCCGGCATTGCTGTGAGCTGTGGTGTAGGTTGCAGACGCATCTCGGATCCTGAGTTGCTGTGGCTGTGGCGAAGGCTGGCAACTGCAGCTCCTGTTAGACCCCTAGCCTGGGAACCTCCATATGCTGCAGGTACCACCCTAGATAAGGCAAAAAAAAAAAAAAAAAGGAGACAAAAAATAGTTGTTTCAAGAGAATTTGTAATTGCTTGCCAGATATTCTTTTGTATGATAGTTATTTTCTTTCCAAAAAATTTTCATTACTTTATTCAATTTGGCATTGGCATTTGTTGGTTGTCTTTTCTTATTAATGGTGTAATTTTCCTGGTTCTTGATATGAGGAGTGATTTCAATTTTCTCCTTAAATTTTTGAAATTATTTTATAGGCTCTGAGTCTTAATTCTTTCAGGCAGGCAGTTCTGCTGTGCTGTTTTAGAGCTAGGTAAGTGTGTATGTTCTAATTCCCACGGGCTCTACTGGCACTAGGGGAGGGGGGCAGGAGGCTGACTGTCCTGCTGGGTTGCTGCATGTTGCATGCAGAAGCTCAGCTTCCTGCTACTTATACCAAGAGAGCGAAGGGTGGAAGTAGGTGGTTCCCACTGCTGGGGTGGATCCTGGCAGTGGTGATTCAACTCACCAGTGGACTAATACTGTATCTCCTCCTTTTGCTAGGCAGGAAATAGAAGGTCAGCATCATGCTCAGCCCTGCTGAGCCTATTCTGGAAGGTGCATTAAGGGTACCTGCTGCTTCTGCTCCACTGGAGATGGATAACCAGCTCCCAGCCCAGTCCTGTTAATAGATCCCAGCAGGGGAATTGTGCAGTGAATGGCAGAAAAACTACATGCTCAGTGGTGCTGACACTAACCCAGCAACTGATTATCACCTACCATAAGGGAGGTTAGCTCTCCACTCATTCAGAGACTCAATCCTCTGGTGAATAGGAAGGTAAATATGATATCTATCAGTTTAGGTCCTGCTCCACACTGCCAATGCCATGCAGTAGTGAAATGGAAGCATGGGTACATCCTTCTGCCTGCAGGTAGATTGGAGAGGAGACAGAGGCTAGGGTAGGGACAGGGGATGTGGAAGATCAACTCTGATAAAAAATTCCAATTAGAGGAAGATATGTTTTTCACTTTAGTGTTCAATTGGAGGAGGTGGGTTTTTGTCAAATTGTTTTCTATTTTTAGGTGATCCTTTATCTGATGTTTTGGCTTGGAAGGATCAAGCTTTTCTAGGGGCTTTTTTCCCCCACGTGCCTGTCAGTGATTCCAGTAGCAGCTTCTACAGTGGCCTATCCAAGATTCATAGGCAGTAAAAGGGAAACAGGGAGTTTGCGTCTTTGTAATCCAGAGTCTGGAGGTGCTATTGGCCTTGTAACTTTTAACTTTTTAGAACCTTCCTAAGTTTGTTTGTTGTATTAAGTACAGGTTTTATTTTGTTTTACTTTTGTTGTTGCTGTGAGAAGGAGAAGCTAGAGCAAATAGTGTTACTCCATCTGAGCAGAGGGGAAAATCTGCAATTGCTTTATATATATTGACCTTGTATACAATGACCTTGATAAATATAATAATTTATTCTTAAAATTTATACATTATTTTGGATTCCCTGTGTATTCAGCTATTAAATCTGCAAATAATGTTTTATGTCTTCCTTCTAATCCATATTGTTTTATTTCTTTTCCTTAACTTTTTGGTCTTCAGCGTAATAAAAATGATTAAGGACGGTAATAATGATCGTCCTTGTTTGTTTCCTATCTGAGGATATGTGACAATATTTCACTGTTAAATATGGTGCTTGCTGTAATTTTTGTTCATTCTCATTTTGTGGTAGCTGTAACTCTTCCATTTCTAAATGTAAGACTTTCTACTAGGTAACACTATTTTTCATGTCCTATTTGTGTTAATGTTGTGAAACATATGATCTTTTGAGTTTTTGTCCTTATTTTGTTTATTAAAGTACTATTTACAATTAATAAAATTTACCAATATTACATGTAAAGTTTGGTGAATTTTGGTAGTTGTATAAAATTGAGAGCCACCATTACCATTAGAGAACACTTCCCATAGTGTAAAATGTTTTTATCTCTTGTTTGAAATGAATCTCCTTTCCAAAGACCCAGCTTCAAGCAATCATTGATTTTCTCTTTGTCACTATAGTTTGTCTTTCTTAGAATTTCACTTCTTGTACATAGCCTTTTTTGACTCAAGATTCATCCACATTGTAGATTACATTACTATTTTCTTCCAATTTAAATTATAAACAAAAAAAAACATGCACTAGAAGAAAATATTTGCAAACAATATGGCTAACAAGGGCTTAATTCCCAAAATATATGAACAGATCATACAGCTAGATATTAAAAATAAGTCAAAAAATGAGCAGAAGAACTAAATTGATATTGTCCAAAAAAAAAAAAATAGATGTGTGGATGGTCAGTAGGCACATGAAAAGATGCTCAGGAATACTAATTATTAGATGAATGCAAATCAAAATCACAATGAGGTATTATTTCACACTGGTCAGAATGGCTATCATCAAAAATCTATAAATAGGGAGTTCCCATTGTGGTGCATAGGAAATGAATCTGACTATTCTCAATGAGCATGTGGGTTCAATCCCTGGCCTTCATCAGTGGCTAGGGACCTGGCATTACCATCAACTGTGGTGTAGGATGCAGACTCAGATTCTGTGTTGCTGTAGCTATGGCATAGGCTGGTAGCTATAGCTCTGATTCCACCCCTAGCCTGGGAACTTCCATATGCAGTCCTAAAAAGCAAAAAAGAAAAAAAAAGAAGGAAAGAACAAACTATAAATAATAAATGCTGGAGAGGGTGTGAAGAAAAGTGTACCCTCCTATACTGTTCTCCTATACTGTTGGTAGACATGTAAATTGGTGCAACCACTGTGGAAAACAGTATACAGCTTTCTTAAAAAATTAAAAATATAGTTACCATATGACCCAGTAATCTCACTCCTGGGTGTATATTAGGAAAAGATGGAAACCCTAATTTGAAAACATAAAAAGGAGTTCCCATTGTGGCTCAGTGGAAATGAGTCCAACCAGTAACCATGAGGTTTCAGGTTCAATCCTTGGCCTCACTCAGTGGGTTAAGGATCAGTGTTGCCCTGAGCTATGGTGTAGGTTACAGATGCCACTCAGATCCAGCATTGCTGCAGCTGTGGTGTAGGCTGGCGGCTGCAGCTACAACTTGAAACCTAGCCTGGGAACCTCCTTATGCCACAGGTGCAGCCCTAAAAAGCCAAATATATATATAAATATATATATGCACATATATATATGTACTCCAATGTTCATAGCAGCACTGATTACAATAGCAAAGACATGGAAGCACATGAAATGACCATCAACAATGTATGGATAAGTAAGATATGGTATAATAGCCATAAAAAAAAGAATAAAACATTGCCATTTTCAGTAACATGAATGGACCTAGAGATTATCATGTTAAGTGAAATAAGTCAGAAAAGACAAATATTGTATCACTTATATGTGGAATATAAAAAAGTAATACAAATGAATGCATTCACAGAAACTAAACAGACTCACAAATTTAGAAAAGAAGTTAATGGCAAAAAAGTATTTACTGTATAGCACAGGGAACTATATTCACCATCTTATAATAACCTGTAATGAAAAATAATTTGAAAAATGATATATATATGTATATATGCATGCATATATGTATTTGAATCACTTTACTGTACACCTAAAACTAACACAATATTGTAAATCAACTATATTTCAATAAAAAATTTGTTCCCTTTTATTATTGGATAGAATTTCATGGTATGTATATACAACAGTGTAGTTACTCACCATTTAAAGGAGATTTATGTTGCTTTATTTGGGCTATAATGGCTATTCTAATATAAATATTAGATTTACATGTTTTTGAGTAGACATAAGTTTCAGTTTTTTTACATAAATATCTAGAAATGGAATGGTGGTATTTTATGGTAAATGTATGCCATACTGTTTTTCACAGATGCTGTACCATTTTTTATTATAGTTTATTTGCAATGTTCTGTCAATTTCTGCGGTACAGCAAAGCAACCCATATATATATGTATATATATATATATATGCAATTTTTTTTACATTATCCTCTATCGTGTTCCATCACTAGTGATCAGATATAGTTCCATGGGATATACAGTAGAATCTCATTGCATTTTGAGTCCTTATCAGCAAAGAAAGAGAGATGCAGTGCTTCACATCCTCGCCAAAACTACATTATGTCAGTTTTCACTTTTGCTATTTGTCTTTGTGTGTATGTGTGTTTAGGTCTCATTGTAATTTCAATTTGTATTCCTATAATGACTAGTGATGATGAGAATTTCTTTTTGGTATACTCACACATTCATGCATCTTCTTTTTTGAGATGTCTGTTTAGTTTCCTAATAATATTTTATTGGGTTATATGTTGTCTTATTGTAGACTCCTTTATGTATTTTTCATATAAGATATCTGATAAAAATATGTTTTACAAATTATTTTCATAGTTTTGGCTTACCATTTTCTTATGTTAAGCATCATGATGTATAGACCAAAATGTTTTACTTTTGATGCTATCCCTTTAATCAATTACTTTTAGGAATAATTTGTACTTTGGATATAGTTTTTAAGAAATTGGTCTAGTATGTTTTCTTCTGTAATTTAGTAGTTATAATTTGTATATTAAGAGTAGCATATGGAAGTTCCCAGGCAAGAGGTCGAATTAGAGCTACAGCTGCCACCCCTATGCCACAGCCACAGCCATGTGGGATGCAAGACATGTCTGTGACCTATACCACAGCTCACAGCAACACCAGATCCTTAACCTACTGAGCAAGGCCAGGGATTGAACCTGCAGCCTCATGAATACCAGTTGAGATCATACCTTGCTGAGCCACAATGGGAACTCCTGTGATTCATTTTAAGTAATTTCTGTGCATGTATGTGGAAAGTAAATCTTGAGGGTCTTCCTTTTTTTTTTTTTTTTTTGCTTTTTACATTGATATCCACTTTTTCAGCAACATTTATTGAAAGTACTATCTTTTCTCTATTTAACTGCTTTGGCCCATCTGTGAAAAATTAATTAATCATGTAAGTGTAGATTTATCTATGGATCCTCTCTTCTGTTCCATTGATTTGTATTTCAATCCTTATGCACCTATTACACTGTATTTGTATAGTTGAAGTTATTGAAATCTTGTAGGCTAAGTTCACCAGATTTCTTCTTCATTTTCAAACTTGATTTAGCTATCCTAAGTCCTTTGGCATTCTATTAATTTGAAAAACATTTTGTTAATTCATCTAAAAAAGAAGGGATACAGAAAATTTTAAGAAAAAGAAGATTTGAATAACAATATAAATTAACTTGACCTATCACTTATAAATCAAAACTGTAATAACTGTAGAAAGCACATTATTTTCAAATTCACATTTGCATAACATAGGTCTTATATTGGTACATAAATTGGGTAATATACCTGTAAGTATTTAAATGATATGCAAATTCATAAATATAAAAAGTCAATGGTAAAGCAATATTTACGTAGTTACCAAATATTTGGGAATTAGGCAATATACTACTATTAGGCAAGTTAACTCATGGCTTAAAAAAGTAATCACAAAGAAATTTTAAACTGAATGATATTAAAGACAGCATATCAAACGTTGTGGGGTATAACTAAAGCTGTGCTAATTGTGAAATTCCTATATTTAAAGCTAATATTAGGAAAAAAATAAAGGTTTAAAAATAATGGTTTAAACCTCAAAATTAAGATGTTAAAATGAAAGAATCAATTAAATAAAAATATGACATAACAGGATGAATAGTTAGTGAATTTTTTTAAAAAAGTGATTACTAATTGACAAGAAAACTAATCAAGAAGTTAAAAAGTTTGTTCTTTAACAAAAGGATAAATGTATTACAATTGATAAACCCTAAGAAAATGACCAAGTGTAATTAAAGAGAGAAAATGCAAGTTATCAATATCAGGATCAAACTGGAAAAGATCCAACAGATACTAAAAAGAGAATAAGGAATAAAGAAATATTGTAAATAACTTATTTATTGTATCTAAGTCTGGGGACCTATTTTTATCAGCATTCCTTATAGTCTAAGGTGAAATTAGACTTCTTAGCTAATTAGAGGAACTTACACATGTTCCAGAAGGAATAAGGGAAGCAGAGGGGATCTTTCTTGCAAGGTTTCCCTGCAAAGGTCAAAAATAACCATGGACAATGAAGTGTTCCTTCCTGAATCCCGCTTGTTCTTTTCCCTTCCTGCCTTGTGTTCCACCTAAATTTTTGGCTGCTCGCCTTGCTGACCAATTGCAGTCACAAATCACCACCAAGTGTCTGACTGGGTTTCCACGGAAATTGGTATTGCCACCAAGATTAGCAATTTCCAGGCAGTAGATTTCACAGCTCTCTATACGCAAACCCATTACGGCTTATCACGCTAGTGTCCAGATCTAGTATCTAAACCACCCAAGAATGGTTTCTTGGATTTTCTCTTGAGCTCTATTTTGTCTACCCACACCATTGCTTTGCATGGTTTTCTCAGAGACTATTTTCCTTATTCAGTGATTCCCACTTATAGACATTCATTGTCCCATCTTTTCCCACTTTTGTGTAAATTCTAACAACTGCTTTATGAAATCTCCTTTTCCCATAATACTCATATTGACTCTGTTATCCTGACTGATCTGACTGATACTTAAAGGTGAGGGAGAGAGGATAATATTAATGATATACTTTATATTTCATGAAAAAAATAATGTATCATTCTATCAATGTTATTGGTCAAGTGGCTATTTCAGTATAAGCATAAGCTGATAATAAGGATAATGAGTCATTTGACATATCTCTCTCTTAAGGTGTTACAGGGTATTTTGACCAGGTTGTTAGCACAACATATTGTATTGAGGCAGTAGATCTTTATTTTGGTATTCATACAATACAGGCATACCTTAGACATGTTCTGGGTTTGTTTTCAGATCACTGCAATAAAGTTAATATTGTAATAAAGGTGAGTCATACAAATATTTTGGTTGTCTGGTACATATAGAAGTTACATTTATACTATACTGTAGTCTATTAAGTATGTAATAGTATTGTCTAAAAAATAATGTATATACCTTAATTAAAAATACTTTATTGATTAAAAATGCTAACATAACCATGGGAGTTCCCATCATGGTGCAGCGGAAACAAATACGGTTGCGGGTTCGATCCCTGGCCTCGCTCAGTGGATTAAGGATCCAGCTTAATCCTTGAGCTGTGGTGTAAGTCACAGATGCAGCTCAGATCTGATATTGCTGTGGCTGTGGTGTAGGCTGGCAGCTGGAGCCCTGATTGGACCCCTAACCTGGAAACCTCCATATGCCATAGGTGCAGCTCTAAAAAGCAAAAAAAAAAAAAAAAAAAAAAAAAAAAAAAAAAAACACCACTAACCAGAGTTGCCACAAACCTTCAATTTGTAAGAAAAGCAGTATCTTTAAAGTACAATAAAATGAGCTATGTCTGTATTGGTGTTTCTGATTGTTGGTGGAGGTGGGGGATGATCTATACTCCTTGCAGTTATTCAAGGCCACTCAGGGTTGACACAGTCTTCATACCTTTACTACATGAATCCTAATTTGCCCTCAACATTGACCATTGAAAGCTCAAATATTAAAGAAGAGAGAGGACAGAGAAAACACAGAAGCTTCTTCATAGTACTGACCCCAAAATAATACCCAACACTTCTACTTTCATGTCACTGGTGACAACTATGGTTCCATACACTTTCAATGGTCAGGAATGAAGTTATGGAAGGGCTGAAAATTATTGACTGTGGAATGTTTCCAGAAGAAACTCTAGTCCATGAAAGGGGCATAAATCTGATTACAGCTAGCCATGTGTGTTGAATGTGGCTACCAAACACCCTTGGACAGTCTCCCCCAGAATGTAATCCTGTCCAAACACAGGGGAGATAATCCAAAGTTCCATCTACTTAATATATTTATTCAATGTTCATAGTCTCTGTAAGAGTTACCTCCAACAGATCTAGAAGAGATTCCTTATAATGATGTATGAAAATGAAAGAAAAACAAGTTTTCATCACCCTTCTCTTCATATGCAGAGTGTAATTGGGACAAAATAAGCACAATAAAAATTTCCATTATAAAAAATGATGAATAAGAGATGAGCAGCTCTTACCAATTCATAGTGGCAATGGGATTCTATAGGGAAAACACTAAAAGGAGGAAGTAACCTTAGAAATATCTTATTGTGTTCTCTGAGAGGAACTCCCTTAGTCTTTTATTCTCCCAGACTCCTGCTCCTAACCTCTGGGAGAGTCATATGGTTTGTCTGTTATGTTTCATGACAACATCTAAAGTAAACATCTAAAGACTCTTTGCCAAAAGCACACCCCAAATTCTTTTGTTGTCATATTTCTGAAATCTGCTTTGTTCCCTGGTGTCTTTGATACTATATCTTCCTCTCAGAACTTATGCTAGTGTTGCAGCCATCTCTGGAAACAACATGCTGCCATGATCCCCATTTCTACCGCAATGTTACTGTAGCCTAATTGCAGTGAAGACAAAAATATCTGGCATTTTCAGCTTCAATCATGACTTTTTCAATCATGGTTTTTCATTCCCATCAAGATACCTAGGGTATGGAGTTACATAAAGACAAAGTGTTCATATACAAAGAAGCCCAAAAAATGAAAACTTCTCTTAAATTTGAATGTGACATGTTTAAAATTTATGCATAATAGTCAATCACAACCACTCTTTCCATGATCATTCATGCAGCCATTTAAAATTAGCTATCCTTTTTCTTTTGCCATTCCACATACACTTTAATATTTATCCTAGCTCTAGTTTATAGAGTCATGAACATGTCCATATTTTTCAGGGAAAAAAATGAGCTAAATAAGTATAACACCACTTTTATATAATTCAATGTACCTCATTTTCTATAGGAAGCATTAAGTTCTACTGATATTTTGATGTGCTCCTTCTAAAGTCTTTACTTTCCTGGCTCCTCTGGAAAGTAAAGTAATGAAAATTTAAAATCCTGAATACCTTCCAGTTTTCATGCATCTTAGTTGCTTTTCCAAGGCCAGATAATATACATTTTAAAATAAAAACTTGACATATAGTAAGGAATTCTGTGGTTGTAATGAGAAAGCTAATTATAGACCAGTTAGGTTTGCTTGGTCATCTTTTCTTTGATTTAAGCATCCCAAGGGCAGCTTTATGAACCTTTAAAGAGTATTATGTTACTCTAGCTGTGACTGTAACCTGAATAATTTGACCACTAACCTATCTATCGAAATGTTAGCTTTTTTTTAGAAGCATGTAACAATTAGGCTTCTTTGCCTAATTGTGCTTGTGCCAATTGTTATTGAATAGTTAATAACATGCATTTATTCCAATGTACTTCTTTCCTTTTCTGAATGAATCACCCTCAAGCACTAGAAACATAAAAGGGTTGCTGCCATATTTTGTTTCTTGCACATAAAACATTGTATTAACAAATATTTATTTATTTTGTACTGATATGTCACCAATTTGTTTTAAATGAAATATAAAATAGAATACCACCAAAATTCATATAGAATGATATTATGCATATTAACAAAGTATTTTTTAATAAAAAGTTTCAATAAATCCATTTTTTTATAAAGAGCACTTCAGAGCAACATGTCCAGGGGAATGGAGTGAGAAGATCTGGACTACACAGCTGTAAATACCTGACTGGACCATCAGTTACAAATAACCCTTGATAGAAGACTTGTCAGAAGAAGCAGACACTTAGAGAAATACAAATCAAAACTACAATGAGATAGGAGTTCCCACCATGGCACAGGGTGTTAAAAATCCAACTGCAGAGTCTTTGGTAACTGTGGAGTTACGGGTTTGATCCCCAGTCCAGTGCAGTTGGTTAAAAGATACAGCATTGCCACAGCTGCGGCTCAGATTCATTCGCTGGCTAGGGAACTTCCATATGTCACAGGTATAGACTTAAAAAAATACCACCTCACACCAGTCAGAATGACCAACATTAAAATGTCTACAAATTATAAATGTTGGAGAGGGTGAGGCGAAAATGGAACCCTCCTACACTGTTGGTGGGAATTTAAATTGATGTAGCCACTGTGGAAAACCGTATGGTGTTTCCTCAAAAAAATTAAAAATAGATCTAATGATCTTATAATTCAATATAATGCCTATAATTCAAAAAGGTACATGCATCTCTATGCTCAGAGAATCATTATTCACAATAGCTAAGATATCGAAACAACCTAAATGTCCATCAATAGATGACTGCATAAAGAAGATGTGGTTTGTGCATGTGTGTGTGTGTGTGTGTGTATACATATTTACATATATATTTAATGAAATATTGCTCGGCTATAAAAAGAATGAAATAATGCCACTTGTAGCAACATGGATGGACCTATCATATTAAATGAAGTCAGTTAGAAAAAGGAAGATAGCAGCAGAAATGAATCTTACCTGTATCCATGAGGAAGCGGGTTCAGTTCCTGGCCTTGCTCAATAGGTTAAGGATCTGGCGTTGCCATGAGCTGTGGTGTAGGTCACAGAGGTGGTTTGGATTCTGCATTGCTGTGGCTGTGGCATTGGCCAGCAGCTGTAGTTCTGATCTGACCCTTAGCCTGGAAACTTACATGTACCATGGGTGTGGCCCTAAAATAAATGAGAGAAAAAAAGACAAAGAAAAAGAAATACAAATACCGTATGATATCACTTATATGTGGAATCTAAAATATGCCACACAGGAATGTATCTGTGAAATAGACTCAAAAATATATAGAACAGACTTTGGTTTCCAAGGAGGAGAGGGGTACTGGAGGGAAGGATTGGGAGTCTGGGATTAGCAGTTGCAAACAAGTATCTATAGGATGTATAAACAACAAGGTTCTACTCTATAGCACAGGAAACTATATCCCATGTCCTGTGATAAATCATAATGGAAAATGATATGATTATATATATGCTATTATATATAAACTGAGTTACTTGGTTGTATGGCAGAAATTAACACAATATTGTAATCAACTATACTTCAATTAAATGTTTTAAAAAAAGAAGCAGACAAATTCTAATTGTTTCAAAAGAAGTAGCACCTTGAATATTTAACTGAATAGATCTCACTCTGGTGTTAAAAGATATTCTAACTATAGAAGGCTGAAAAAGTCCTCTTAGTTCTGATTTTAAGGGCATGTTGCCTAAGACCCCATCAAAAAGATAAATAAAATGGGGAAGAAAAAGTTAAGTATATAAAGAAATCATTTGCATAATTTCAGGACATTCATATGTGCTTATAAAGCGTCAGATGTTCAAACTGGAAACATCAAAACACAAAGTAAATATATCTGTTAGATTGTCTTTTTTTAATATAAATAAGTACTTAGGTATCTCCCTGTAAATGCTCTGTTCTCTGCAGAAGCCAACTCACCTTTACAAACCTTGTTCCTTTCTCATTAGCTCTTAAAAGCTTTAGTAGTAATATGAGAACTGTAATATTAGTTGTCTACACAGCAGTGTCATTAAGTTGTAAGAAAGTTGTAATATTTTATTACCCTACCAACAATGGTGCCAATTTTGTACAACCAAATTAGCTTACAATGGAACTTAATACTGTAAATTATAGTTCAGGCACTGTAAAAGGAAATGATATTTTTTCAATGTAATATACTGTCTCTTACTCCTTTACCCTTTATTCCCACTCAAAATCAAATGATTGCTCAGTTCATACAATACAATTTTATTAATTCTGACATAATAATAATGTGAAAAATTAGAGTGACTTCTACATAGTATGCCTTTTTTTTTTTATTCATAGATAGAAGTTTATTGGTTTCATTCAAACAACACTCCAGGGATAGGCCACCAGGGCTCCTAGGATGACTTGAATGATTATTCTAGGGCCCAGGTTTCCTTTTTACTTTTATTTTTTCTTTAAGTTTTATTGAAGTATAATTGATTTACAATGTTGTGATAATTTCTGCTGTACAGCAAAATAATTCAGTTATACATATACACACCATCTGACTTTATTTGCTAGGGTTATCTACTAATAAAGGTTTTTATTTTAATTTTGTTTTATTTTTGTAAATTGAAGTATTGTTGATTTAAAATGTTTCAGATATACAGATAAGTGATTCAGTTTTATATATATATATATATATATGAGAGAGAGAGAGAGACTGAAATATATACATATATTATTTTTCAGATTCTTTTCCATTATACATTATTATAAGGTATTGGATATAGCTCTCTGTGCTATACAGTAGGCCCTTGCTATTTATCTATTTTATATATAACAGTATGTACCTGTTAATCTCAAATTCCCAATTTCTTGCTCCCTTCATCCTTTTCCTTTGGTAACCATTGTTTTATTTTCTACATCTATGCATCTCTTTATATTTTGTACATAAGTTCATTGGTATAATTTTTTTTGGTTTCATGTGATATGATATTTATCTTAGTGTGATTTATTTCACTTAGTATGATAATCTCTAGGTCCATCCATGTTACTATGAATGACAATATTTCATTCTTTTCTAGCTGAGTAATACTTCATTGCATTTATATACCATTTCTTTTTACCCATTTCATCTGTTGATGGATCCTCAAGTTGCTTCCATGTCTTGGCTATTGTAAATAGTGCTGCTGTGAATATTGGTGTGCATATATCTTTTAAGATTAGGCTTTTTGTCTTTTCTGTATATATGTCCAGAAGTGGTACTGATGGATAGTTAGAAAGTGATAATGTCAATATGTTTACTACATTAATGAGTAACAGGATTGTGAGGGTATTTGGCCAAGTGAGAGGAAGTGTGTGAAATGCTGTTTTAATGTGTATATTTGCTCGCAAGAGTTAATGGGAAGTTTATATTGTTGTGATATCAAAATAGGGAGTGTGATCATTGAAGTAAATGATTGAGGAGATATAAAGAAAACATGGAAACACCAACTCTGAGGAGATTGACAAACTGAGAGGCGAGAGGCTTATGGAGGACCATTTGAAAGACATTCATCTATTCCAATATAAAACTTTCTAGTTTTAATGGCAAATGAAGCCAGGATAGTAGAAAACTATATAGGTCCTCTATGGACTTTTCGTTCTTAGTATTTTACATTCTTACTTTTGGTGAAGCAAAGATAATCCTGCATATACAAACATCTGACTGCCCAGTTTATGACTCTGGGTCAAAATTGTGGTTTAACTTTAATAAAGGAAAGTACTATGTAACTATCATATACACACTCCCTTCCTTCCACTAATGTTAACCTTTCTTTTTATTTTACATTTAACATTTATTCATTTTTATTGTATACATTTTTTAAGTCACCTCAGTTCTTCTGTGTGTGCATGTGTACATCTGAAATGCCTCACTATCCTAGATTTTGAGACCACAAAATGTTGTAGAAAAATGGAGGCCCAGAAGATTTCTAATGCTATAGAAAGATTTTTTTTGGCTTTTTTGCCTTTTCTAGGGCCTCACCCTTGGCATATGGAAGTTCCCAGGCTAGGGGTCTAATCGGAGCTGTAGCCGCCAGCCTTCACCACAGCCACAGCAATGCCAGATCCGAGCCGCGTCTGCAACCTACACCACAGCTCACGGCAACACCAGATCCTTAACCCACTGAGCAAGGCCAGGGATCGAACCCGCAACCTCATGGTTCCTAGTCGGATTCGTTAATCACTGCGCCACAACGGGAACTCCCAAAAGATTTTTTTTTTTAATAGTGAATGTTTCCTCATTTAAGGACTAGGATTAAGCAGTTCTCCCATTTTGAGGTGTACCCTGAGCTTGTGTTCCAATACAGCTCCTTGTACATGTCCCATTTTGATTTTTTTTTCTGTCTTTTTGACTTTATGTAGAGCCACACCCATGGCATATGGAGGTTCCCAGGCTAGGGGTCTAACAGGAGCTGTAGCCGCCAGCCTACACCATAGCCACAGCAACATGGGATCCGAGCCGCGTCTGCAACCTACAGCATAGCTCACTGTAATGCTGGATCCTTAACCCACTGAGCAAGGGCAGGGATCGAACCCGCAACCTCATGGTTCTTAGATTCGTTAACCACTGAGCCACGAAGGGAACTCCCCCATTTTGATTTAAAGGATGAGTTTTGCATCATCTATTGAGATTGTTTCTTAATTATGTCTGTGTAATAATTATTTCTTTATAATATTCCTAGGGCCTAATGAGGGTTCTAGAGCTCTTTCATCAATTACATTGACTTGATATTTTAGTGGTAAATGGAGATGAATAAAGGTAAGACACCATTTCTTACTCTACCCTTGAATCAAGCATACATCATTTCAATATTGTCCTATTTCCATCCTTGCAAGTAGAGTTTGCTGCTCTTTGGCTGAGATACTATGTTATGTAGGACAACTGTGAGCATCTTTGAGAAATTGCTCAAAGGTTAAATATTTCATGCTTTTCATACCAGCAAATGACTTCATCTTTGACCTGTAATTTTACATTCTAAGTGCAGTATTCTAGTATCAAGTGTGACTTATTCCTTTGGATTTCATCCAGTCTTCTATTCATTCTGACACAGGGAATACCAAGGATACATCACTGAATTTTAAGCCTATGTAAGTTTCAGGAAAGGGAAACACATGAAAGCAAAAAGAGAAAGCGCAGTTTCTATCAGTTGTGACCACAGCTCTGTGAAGTCTCACAAATGATAAACAAAATAAAATACTCATAAACATTTCTCTGCTTACAAACTTATATTTAGTTTAAGGAGATATTTTTTGTATATCTTCTATATAGAAAATAATAGGTTCTTAATATATAAAAGAAATGAAAGCAAAATAGTCCAGTCTCTAAGGAGCAGCTCTTGTGAACATAGTATTACCCAAGTTCAGAGGGAAAAAAAGGGTTCTCTTTAATATGTATCTGATGAATTAATTTTTTGTGAATTTCTAAGTAAAAGAAAACTAGGGATATGTACCATTTGGTACTGTGGTAATTTAGTAAATAAGAGGTTGGGGCTTAAGAAGCCTAACTCAAGTTCAAATTCACCATTCATTTGCCTGATTTTTGAATTCTCTAAAAGTTGACTGTTTATGTATTATTCAATCTAATTTTTCCACTGAATTTATATACATCTTCTGATTCATTTAAGCTTATATTCTTTAATTCTTTAATTGAAATATATTAAAATCAAAGATGAACTAAATAAGTGGAGATCTATTTTATGTTCCTGGACAGGAATACTCAATATTGTCAAGATACCTGTTATTCCAACTTGGTCTATAGATTCATTGCAATTTCAATCAAGTTCCCAGCCAGTTACTTTTTTGTATATTGACAAACTGATGATAAAATTTATAAGGAGAAAGAGGGCATAGAAAAGCTAACACAATGTTGAAAGAGAAGAACAAAGTTGGGGCACTGACACTATTTGACTTCAAGAAACAGTATAAAGGTACAGTACCAAAAGCAGTCTAGTATGAGAAAAATAATACCCAAATTGATCATTGGAAAAGAGTAGAGAATTCAGAAACAGGCCCAATCAGATATAGTCTTTATCTTTGATAAAGAACAAAAGAAACTCAATTTAGAAAAGATAGTATTTTCAATAAAAAGTTCTAGAACAATTAGACATCTACATTTGAAAAGAGAATCTAGACATAGACCATTACTGTTCACAATAATGAACTCAAAATGATTCACAGGCCTAACATAAAATGTAAAACTGTAAAACAAAGATGATATAGAAGAAAGCTTAGAAGACTTTGGGTTAAGTGTTGACTTTTGAGTTACAATACCAAAAGTGACATCCATAAGGGAAGAATTGATAAACTAGATTTCATTAAAATTAAAAAGTTTTAAGAATTTTATAGTATCTGGTCTTATATCTAGGTCTTTAATACATTTTTTTATTTTGTGCATGGCATTAGGAAGTGTTCTAATTTCATTCTTTTACAAGTGGCTGTCCAGTTTTTCCCAGCACCACTTATTGAATAGGCGCTCTTTTCTCCACTGTATATTATTGCCTCCTTTGTCATAGATTAGTTGACTTTAGATGTGTGGGTTTAATTCTGGGAATTCTTTCAGTGTTTCACCATTGAGAATGATGTTAGCTCTGGGTTTGTTATATATGGCCTTTATTATGTTGAGGTAGGTTCCCTCTATGCCCATTTTCTGGAGTTTTTATCAGAAATGAGTGTTGGATTTTGTCAAAGGCTTTTTCTGTATCTGTTGAGAGAATCATATGGTTTTTATTCTTCAGTTTACCCTGATTGATTTTCAGATATTGAATAACCCTTGCTTCCCTGGGGTAAATCACATTTGATCATGATGTACAATCCTTTTAATGTATTGTTGGATTCAGTTTGCAGTATTTTGTTGAGGATTTTTGCATCTATGTTCATCAGTGAAATTGGCCTGTAATTTTCTTTCTTTGTGGTATCTTTGTCTGGTTTTGGTATCAGTGTGATGGTGGCCTCATAAAATGAGTTTGGGAGTGTCCCTTCCTCTGCAATTTTTTGGAATAGTTTCAGAAGGATAGGTGTTAGCTCTTCGCTAACTATTTGATAGAATTCACTTATGAAGCCATCTGGTCCTGGAATTTTGTTTGTTGGAAGTTTATTAATCAGAGTTTCAATTTCAGAACTTGTGGTTGGCCAATTCATCTCTACTATTTCATCTTTGTTTGGTCTTGGAAGATTGTACTTTTCTAAGAATTTGTCCATTTCTTCTGGGTTTTCCACCTTATTGGCATATAGCATATAGGCCAAACAATTTCTGACATAAACAATAGCAACATCTTCTCAAATCCACCTCTTAGAGTAATGACAATAAAAACAAAAATAAACAAATGGGACTTAATTAAACTTCAAAGTTTCTACACAGCAAAGGAAACCCTAAACAAAATGAAAAGACAACACACAGACTGGGAGAAAATATTTGCAAATGAATTGACTGACAAGGGATTAATCTACAAAGTGTGTAAACACCTCCTACAGCTCAATACCAAAAAAAACAAACAACCTCTTAAAAAAATGGGCAGAAGATCTAAACAGACAATTCTCCAAAAAGATATACTGATGGCCAAAACACACATGAAAAGATGGTCAGCATCACTCATTATTACAGAAATGCAAATCAAAACCACTATGAGGTACCACCGTGCACTGGCCAGAATGGACAACATCAAAGTCTACAAACAATAAGTTCTGAAGAGGGTGTGGAGAAAAAGGAACTCTATTACACTTTTGGTAGGAATGTAAACTGGTGCAACCACTGTGGAAAACAGTATGGAAATTCCTCAGAAAACTAAAAATAGAATTACCATTTGATCCATCAATCCCACTTCTGGACATCTATCCAGAGAAAACCATAACTCAAAAAGACACATGTACAGCTGTGTTCATTGCATCACTCTATACAATAGCCAAGAATTGGAAACAACCTAAATGTCCATTGATAGAGGAGTGGATAAAGAAGATGTGGTACATATACACAATGGAATATTAGCCACTAAAAGGAAAGAAATGCTATCACTTATGGTTTCCAAATGAGACAGGTTGGGGGGTGATGTACTGCGGGTTTGGAATGGAAATGCTGGAAAATTTGGTTGTGCTAATTGTTGTACATCTATAAATGTAATAAAATTCATTAAAAATAAATGCAAAAATAAAATTAAAAAGTTCTGCTCTGTTAAATACATTGTCAAGAAAATGAAAAGACTCATCACACACTGGGAGAAAATATTTACAAAAGTAATGTCTCATGAAAGACTGATACTCTAAATAGACAAAAAGTGTTTAAAACTTAACAATAAGAAAATGATCAACTCAAATATAAAAAATTGAGGTCAAAGACCTCACCAAACGTTTCACTGAATAAATAAATAGAGATGTTAAATAAGCATATGAAAAGATGCTTGAGATCATATGTCATCTGGAAAATGTAAATTTTTGAGGTACTACTATACACCTATTAGAGTGGCTAAAAAACAGAATACTGAAAACTCCAAATGCTGGAGAAAAGAAACTCTCCTTCAGCTGGTGAGAACACAAATGGTACAGCCACTTTGGAGAATAGTTCAGCAGTTTCTTTAAAAAGTAATCACACTCTTACTATATGATCTAGCTGTCTTGCTCCTTGGTACTTACCTAAAGGAATTGAAAATATATGGATATACAAAATCCTGCAAAATATCCTTCAATAAGTGAATAAATAAATGAACTGTGGTATAAACAGAGTTTGGAATATGATGCATGCTAAAGAAAAATAAGATATCAAGTTATAAGAAGACATGGAAGAAACTAAAATGCATATTACTAAGTGGAAGAAATCAATTTTAACAGGCTAAAATTTGTATGGAAACAAAAAGATGCTGAATAACCAAAGCAAACTTGAGAAAGAAAAACCAAGCTGGAGGAAGCAGCCTCCCTGAATTCTGACTGTATTACAAAGCTACACTAATCAAAACTGTATGGTACTGACACAAAAACAGAAATATATATCAATGGAATAGGATATAAAATCCAGAAATAAGCCCGAGAACCTATGGTCAACTAATCTATGACAAAGGAGGCAAGAATATACATTGGAGGAAAGATAGTCTCTTCAATATGTAGTGCTGGGAGTTCCCGTCATGGCTCAGTGGTTAACAAATCTGACAAGGAACCATGACGTTGTGCATTCAATCCCTGGCCTTGCTCAGTGGGTTAAGGATCGGGTGTTGCCATGAGCTGTGGTGTAGGTTGCAGATGTGGCTCAGATCCCACATTGCTGTGGCTGTGACGAAGGCCGGCAGCTACAGCTCTGATTAGATCCCTAGCCTGGAAACCTCCATATGCCATGGGTGCAGCCCTAGACAAGGCAAAAAGACAAAAAAAAAAAAGTACTGCTGTGAAAACTGAACAGTTACATTAAAATAAAGAAATTAGAACACTCTCTAACACTATACACAAAAACAAACTCAAAATAGATAAAATATGTAAATGTCTTTAATGTCTAAATGCCAGATAATATAAAACTCCTAGAGGAAAATATAGGCAGAATGTTCTTTGTCATAAGTCACAGCAACATCTTATTTGATCCACCTCCTATAATGATGACAATAAAAACAAAAATAAACCAATGAGATTCAAAACTTTTTCATAGCAAATGAAACCATTAAAAAATGAAAATATAGCCTATATAATGTGATAAAAATCTTTGCAAATGATGCAAACAACAAGGTCCTAATCTCCAAAATATGCAAACATCTCATATAACTCAACGATGAAAAAACCAACAACCCAATCTAAAATTTGGAAGAAGACCTAAACAGACATCTCTCCAAAGAAGTCATGCAGATGTCAGGTAGACAAATTAAAAAATGTTCAACATCACTAGTTATTAGAGAAATGCAAATAAAAACTACAGTGAGGTACCACCTCATACCTGTCAGAATGGCCATATTAATAAAACTAGAAATAGCATATGCTGGAAAGGATGTAGAGAAAAAGGAACCCTCTTACGCTGTTGTTGGGAATGTAAATGGGTACAACCACCATGGAAAACAGTATGGAGGTTCCTCAGAAAATTAAATATTGAACTACCATATGATCCAGCAAACTCACTCTTGGCCATATATCTGGACAAAACTAAAATTCAAAAAGATTTATTCACCCATATGTTCATTGCAGCACTATTCAACATAGCCAAGCCTTGGAAACAACCTAAATGTCCATTGTGAGATGAATAGATTAAGAAGATATGGTACGTATATACAATGGGATACTACCCAGCCATAAAAAAGAACAAAATAATGTCATTTTCAGCAACATGGATGCCACTAGAGATTCTCATACCAAATGAGTCAGAAAGAAACAACAAGTGCCATATGATATCACTTATACGTAGAATTTAAAATATGGCACAAAAGAACCCATCTATAAACAAAAGCATAGTCCAGAGACTAGTGAAGAACAGACTTAAAGTTGCCAAGGGGGAGGGGAAGGGAGTGGGATGGACTAGGAGACTGGAGTTAATAGATGCAAACCATTTGCAAACCATTACATTTAGAATGGATAGAACATAAGGTCCTACTGCATGGCACAGTGAACTATCCAATCTCCTGGGATAGACCATGGTGGAAAAAGTATTTTTGAAAAAAGTATATGAAAAAAATATATATATAGTGTGCATATATACATATATATATAAATAAAACTGAGTATATAACTGAATCACTTTGTTCTACAGCAGAAATTGACACAACATTTAAATCAACTGCTCTTTAAAAAATATAATAAAAAATTAACCCACAGTGAGACTCATTAAAATATAGCAGAAATACAAAATATCAGTGTAAGGAATGCAAAATAAGACAGCTATACTGTCAAATATTATTGTACATATAATACAAGATTATTATGAGCAATTTTACAAAGATAAATTTAAAAATTTAGATAGAATAGAAAATTCCTGGAGAAATAAAATTTAGCAGATTTATATCATAATGAAGAGAAAATTAAAAACCTTATTATTTAAATTTAATCTGTAATTAAAAGATTTTCTTCAAAGAAACTTCTAGCCCACGTAATTCTCTGTCAGGAAAATAGTACTCAAAACTTTCCAGAAAATAGAAAAGGAGGTAATTATATTGTTTGTTTTATGAGACCAGCATAACATACAAGCTTGACCAAGGATATTGCCAGCAAAGAAAGTTACAAGATAATCTTCTTGTAATCTTGAATATAAACGTGAGATATTGCAAACAAACTTAGAGATAACTCGGTGACATGTAGTCCATTTGGCCATGTAAAGAAATCTCATTACTACTCAGAGCTATTGCCTATTGGTGGGCTCTGGTGAATTTAAAAAAAAAGAATGGAATTCTCTGCTACCTGCATGGGTTAATGATTTGGCATTGTCACTGCTATGACTCAGGTTGCTGCTGTAGTGCAGGTTGCTGTTGTGTCACTGGTTAAGTTCTTGGTCCAGAAACTTCCACATTCTACAGGTATGGCCAAAAAAAATTAAAAAGAATAAAAAGAATAAAAAAACATATCTGTGATTCTGTATAAGCCCTATAATACAGTAGGAAAAAAATTTATTAAATATGATTTCTTCACAATATTTTACACCCTGATGAAGAAGAAAAAGCTTTTACTTGTAAAAGAGAACTGTTGAAATATCCATATTAAGTGATGCAGCCCTCAAGAGTATAGGAATTTATTGAAGAACAACTCAGTGTGGTATTTAGAATTTGGGGAATGCTTGGTGATTGGAAGAAGAAGAAATGAACTTTATCATACATAACTTTAGATGATATCATGTACTTAACTAGAATAGTTGGGGAATATAGAAGAGAGTTTATTCTTGGAAGAGAAAAATCTTATAAGCAGATGGATTAAAGCAATAATAAATTTTAGGCTATGAAATCATAGCTCCTAGAACTCCTTACACATGAGATCTTCAGTACATTTCTTGATACCTGAGTTTATCCATGTAGCATGGATTCTTCTTGGGACTGGAGAAGCAACATGGAACATAGCAAGTTGGAAAGCCAGGCCATAGGGAACAGAAGGAGAATATTGAAACCCTACTCTTTCCATACCCACTTGTGCTCATTATTATTTCTTTTCTTCTGTTTACTTTGGATTTAATTTCCTCTATTTCCAGTTTTCTAAGGTGGAATTTAGATCTTCCACCTTTTCTAATATTTGCTTTCAGTGCTGTAAATTTCCAAGTACTACTTTCACTGCATCTGGTGGACTTTGATAAATTGTGTTTTCATTTTCATTTAGTTCAAAATAATTTTTAATTTCTTTGGAGATTTCTTCTTTGACCCATATCAAAGAAATTTGTTATTTCATTTCCTTTTATCTTGGGATTTTCAAGTCATCTTTCCATTACTGATTCCTAATTTAATTCCATTGTGGTCTGAGAGCAGATATTGTATGATTTCTTCCTTTTTTTTTTTTTCCTTAGGCTGGGAGTCGAAAATGCAGCTGATGGCCTAGGCCATAGCCATAGTAACATGGGATGTGAGACACATCTGTGATCTAAGCCACAGTTTATGGCAACGCTGGCTTCTTAACCTATTGAGTGAGACCAGGGATCTGCCCTGTAACCTCATGGATGTAGGATGGGTTCCTAATTCACTAAGCAACAGTGGGAACTCCCTGTATAATTTCTATACTTTTAAATTTGCTAAGGTGTGTTTTATGATATATAACGTGGCCTGTATTGGTAAATGTTCCAAATGAGCTTGACAAAATGACATTTTGATATTATTGTATGGAGTAGTCTTTAGGTTTTCACTACTTCTAATTGACTGATCGTATTGTTGAATTAAACTATGTCCTTACTGAATTTTTTTCTTTTTTGTATGCTGAATCTATCCATTTCTGATAGAGGGGTGTTGAAGTCTGACTACAGTAGTGGATCAACTAATTCTTCTTGCGGTTCTATTGGTTTTTATCACATATTTTGATATTCTGTTTTTGGATGCATGTACATTAAAAAATCTTTTGTCTTCTGAGAGAATTGACCACTTTATCATTTTGTAATGCCCTTCTTTAACCCTGATAACTATTCTTGCTTGGAAGTGTGTGCTTTGTCTGAAATTAATATAGATACTCCTACTTTATGTTTTTTAGTAGTATTAGCATGGCACATTTTACGCCCTTCATTTACTTTTTTTACTGTGAGAATGCTTTATTTGATTATTTTTAAATAAATTTTATTGGAGTGTAGTTGAATTACAAAATTGTGTTAGTCTCAGGTATACAACAAAGTAAATTATTTGTCCATATACACATATCTATTCCATTTCAGACTCATTTCACATATAGGTTATTACACAGTGTTGAATAGCTTACCCTGTGCTATTTGTTAGGTACATGTTACCTATCTATTTTATATATGGTAGTTTGTATATGTCAATCCCAACCACCTAATATTTCCCCTCCTACATTTCCCTCCTGGTAGCCATAAATTTGGTTTCAAAATCTTTGAGTCTATTTCTGTTTTGTAAGTTCTCTTGTATCATTTATTAGTTTACACACATTAATGATCTCATGATATTTGTCTTTCTTTGTCTTATTTCACTTAATATGATGATTTCTAGGCCAATCCATGTTGCTGCAAATGGCATTATTTCATTTCTATGGCTTAGTAAAATTCCATATTCATATATATATATGTTTATATACCACTTTTTTATTCATTCCTTGGTTGATGGACATTTATGTCTTTATATTACAGTGTTTTTTTTACACAACATATAATTGTGTCTTGTTTCTTGACACACTCTGACAGTCTGTCTTTTAATTTGAGAACCAATAAAAGCTAATTTTAGAAATTCCCTTTACTAAGTACATCATGTTCAGCTATTAAGACAGTCTGTCTTTTAATTTGAGATATTCAAAATTACTGTTGATATGTTTTGATTAGTACCTACTATATTTGTTAGTATTTTTCCATTTGTCACCATTGTTATTTATTCCTATTTTTACCTCCCACTCCTTTTCTCTTTTGTGCTTTTAATTGAGCATTGCATATTTTTAATTTCTTCTTTTTCTTAGCAAGTTCATTTTACATCTGTTTTTACTTTTTTGGGTGGTTGCAATATACATTTATAGTTAATCCAAGTCTTCTCTTAAATAACACTGCAGTGATTCACAGGTAGTGAGCGCTTTAAAAATAATCCTTATTTTTACTCTTCTGTCCATTTAATCATTTCTGTCATTCGTTTCACTTACACATAAGCACATATAAATATACCTAAGAATACAATTGAATACTCTATTGCCACTTTTATTTTAAACATTGTTAACTAACAGATTAAGAATACAAAAAAATTACTTTTAAGTTTTATCTTCAATTATTCCTTCTCTGATGTTTTTCTTCTTTATATATATCTGTGTTTCTGCCTTTTATCATTTTCCTTTTCTCTAAAGTTTTCTTTTGTTAAAACATTTTCTATGAGGCATTCTTCTGTAATTTCAAACATTTCTCTTTCTTTTCCTTTGAGAATTCTCATTTGGCATATGTTATACCATTTTTAGTTGTCCCACATTTTTGGATATTTTGTTCTTTTACTTTCTTCAATCCTTTTCTCATTGCTCTTCAGTTTGAATGGTTTCTGTTAAGATATCTTCAAACTCAGAGAATCTTTCCTCAGCTGTATGCAGTCTAGCAATCATCCTGTCAAAGGCATTCTTCATTTCCCTTTTCTCTTACAGTGTAAATTTTCACCTCTCTCGCCCTCCCTCTTCCTCCATTTTTTTTCTCTCTCTGTTCTGTGTTAAAGTTTCTGTCTCTCTGCCTTATTTTCCATCTGTTCTTGCATGATATACTTTATCCATTGCAGGCCTTAGCATCTAATTCACAGTTGTTTTAAATTCCTGATGTATTAATTCCCTCTTCCCTGCCATATCTTAGTCTGGTTCTGATGCAAACTATTTCTCCTCAAAGTCTGGTTTTTGTCTTTCAGTATGTCTAATACTTTTTTCTTAATAGCTGAACATGATGTACTTAGTAAAGGGAATTTCTAAAATTAGCCTTTAGTGGTTCTCAAACCTTTGGGTCCAGAAGAAGTATTCTGTGGTTTTATGTACAAGTCTCAGTGAGCTTGTATCACTGAAAGCTGAACTTCACAAAGGCTTCTTCATTTTTTACCTCTCTTTATTGGGAAAGATGGCTAGAGTATGCTGTTTTTTGATATATCTCTTCTTCCACATGGAAGTCTAGAGGGGGCTGGAATTGGATTTGTCAGTCCTCTGGGTCAGTTAAGCTCTGATTAACCCCAGCGATTTAGGCTCTGGCTAAATAGTGTCACCTGAGGGCAAACATTTAAAAGAGGATTGGGCTGCCCTGGTGTATTTCAAAGTGGCTCCTTTTCCTCTCCTCCTTCAGGGAGCAAAAGGGAATTTTTCTCCACTATTCACTGTGAGAACTTGATCTGCCTCCTGGAGGTAAGACAAAAAAGTGTAAAAATACCTTAATGTTAAAGGCCACAGGCAGTCTTTTATTTACGTCTTGCTTTTTCCCATTTTGCAGATAACCTGAGATACAAGTAAAATTTTTATCGTATTTATTTTACCTAAATTATATTCTTTAATATGTGTTTTAGTAAGTGATCCTGAATTCTGTTTTTGTCTATGGGAGTTGTTATTTGGCTTTCCTTTTCAAAAAAAAAAAAAAAAAAGGCAACACTTGTGACAAAGTTCTTGATGTTTTCCTTTCTGAACCTGAAGGATGCCTCTTAGTTGTCTTTTGGCTTGCATAAAAATTGAGTTGAATGTGGTGTTTTGTTTTTCTTTAGCTGTAGTTACCCTTAAGGCTTTTCTTGCTTCCAAATGTTTCAGTTACTTTGTACATACGGTGCAAATGGATTTTAAGAGAAGTTTTGTTTTGTTTTGTTTTGTTTTCCTGTCCTCATTGCTCCTGTTTTCCTAAGACCTTTAGACTTTGCCTGTGTGCTTACCTATCAGAATAGGTCTACCCTGTGCTCTCATCCCAGAGATAGACTGCTGCATGGTAGCTACTGAGTAGCCTGGTAGAGGAAGGACATTCTCTGTTGTCCTTATTAAATCTCAGTCTTAGATGGGCCTGGCATTCCTGGTGCTTGGGGATAGAACTTTCTCTGTGATCTTGCTCTGGTTCCTTTTTCTAGATGTAGACATCTCTAATAGTTGTGTCTGGAGAGTTTCTAAACCCTCCCAAGGGTAGTGTTCTTTTTGTTGTTGTTTGGGGGATTGCCCTAGCTGCAGCTGTTAGGTCTTCACCCTCCTCTTTCCTCAACTTACAGCTCAAAAAAAAATTTTTTTCCCCTGTAGAAGAGGTTTCCAAATAGAACTTTGTGCTTTCCTATAGCAGCAGCTGCTTTTCTTGTTCAGGCTTGAACCATGAAGGGGGCCTTTATTCTAGTGTCTCATTTTGCTTAATATTATTCCTGTTACCTTGTGAAATCCATGGAAAATTTTGAAGTTGAGTATAAAATCAAAGTGTCTTTGGGTTTTGGGTGTTCTGTAATCAGGTTATCCCAACTTGGTCTTTAAGGAATTTGTTAAAATTTCTCTCTGAAATCTTTCCACTGGCTTATATATCAGCCTTGGTTTCCTCCTACATTCTGCCCCAGGTAAGCCACCACTTGCATCTCCTTGAAGATACGCCTCCCTCAGATTGCAACCTAATTGTTTCCCGTGTGACTTCAGCTGTTTTATTGGCTAGAAACACTATAATTTTATGTATTATTTGGCTTTTTCCTGTTGTCTGAGTGGGAGAAATGCTCTTTTTTACATTTCTATTTGGAAGCCAAGGCTTTCTGCAGAAGAGTTTTTCTTCAGCTGGAAACCATTAAAATTGATATATGCTTTATGTAACCAGAAAGTTACAATTGTGTTGGGCTATTGAGATCACTGTTGTCATTAATTGCTGGGTTGGCATAGTCCTTTAAAAATTTAGGAATTTAAAGAGCCACAACACAATTTTTCTTTAACCAAAATGTGTATGTAAATGTGTATGCCATATTGTAAACATGATGTCTTTGGTGTGTCAATGTTAAACTGTAGGATTTAAGTTGCATCTTATTTTTTATTATACAGTGAATCATTAAATGGATGTTATTACATATAAAAAATCAGAAATTATAAAAATGACCATTTTAACACAATCTCACAGTTAGAAAGCTGATTTTATTACCTGTTCATTTAAATTTTGGAAATTGTAATTATCTCTAGGATATTTCAGAATGTGAGCACAGTACTTCCTTAGACAATCAAGCAATTAATTTTAGCACATCATAATTCTTTATTCTAATGTATTGTATCATTTCCATTATATTTCATTTCATCATTCTCACCATTATCACGTTTAACTTGATCACTGTCAAAGCTACTTGAAAGTTCAGTTTATATAAAATATACTAACACACTCGACTTCTGATGAACAGAGTAATAGTCTAATCCACTCAGAAAAAATGTTTTTTCAAAGGCATTGTGAGTAATAGACAGAAGTATTCTGTATTTATCCAGTTGGGTCAAAAAGCTAGAAGCAGAGTGACACTGAAAAATGTTATGGTCTTACATTATCTTTTTATGTTGTCATTTTCAAGAACTGGATGTAGAAATAAGTGTAAAGTAAAACCAGTTTAACCATGTGACCCTTATTTTTGAGCTAGATGTTGTTCATTCAATATCTTTTTGAGTGGCTATTATGACAGGTCCTATTCAATGCAGTGACTGAGAGAACAAGCTCTGCTTTATGTGTATATAGCTCTCCAGTTTTTTCAACAATTTTTTTTAAAAAGTACTTACTGCACATTTGTATTTGCTGAGGGTATCTCAAGTGGTATAGCGTAACTCTGAGTGTCATTTATAACTTTCAGGAGTTGACTGCAGATTTCACTGCTCTCTCATTTCTCTAGAATATATAAATATACTTATCTCTATTTGAACAATTTATAGGAGTGTATATGTGTTTTTTTCTCTAAGGTTGTCAATAAAATGAGGAACTAGAAAAGAACATGAAATATTCAATTCAAATTTAACCAAAGCTTTATGCAAATTTCATTTATTGATTTTCCCCTACTGGTTTAAGATATGTGTGTGGCTCTTCTCAGCACAGTATGTGCATGAGACCATACTAGGTCTTTAGCAGTCTCAGAAATATGAAGAACAAGTCTCTTTATCAGATCTAGATTTAAGACTGTGTTACATTGTGTTGGCCTTTGGTTTTTCCTGCAGCATGCTGAAGCCAGATCTTACTAGCTTTGTAAGAGCTAATTGCTAAATTTTCCAGATATTTGAGACCTGATTGTCTAACAGTTGGTGTCTTAAATGTGACACACTGAAGTGTTCTGTTACATGATTGTGTTTTAGAGGAATTTATTAATAGTGATGGAGTCCCCAACACTATTCCCACATTAAAAGATTTCCTAGAATGATTCATTGGACTTAAAATGTAACTTTACTTTTGAAGCTCTATTACTCAGATGTAGTAAGAGTAAATAGCTGGACCATAATGAAGAGAGCTAAAAGTGTGAAAGAAATCTGTCAATAAGCCTCCATATGCTCTCTCCTTCTCATTAGGTATCACAAGGCACACACTCTTCCCTAGCAATGAAAATACAAAACACGTGGGCTGTGTTTTCACTGAGGGAAGCTGATTAGAGATCTGTGGACTTGATTTTTATTGGCAGTTGGTCACATAATCACTTGCTACCTAAAACATACCAAAAATTCCAGACTCCCAGGATAGCAGATGCAGTATAAAACACACTGTTTGCACAAACACTTCAGACAAGATATACAATTCTTATCGTTTTGAGAGTGGTAAGAGTACCCTTGAAATCCAAGTTTCCAGGCACCAGCCAAGGGCCAATCTTAAAAGCATGACTTCTAAAGATAGCAGTGTTGGGCCAGGTCTGTTAACTCCTTTCTGTACAATTAACTTTGTTTCCAGTAGACCAGAGGTAAAAAAAAATTTACCTGCTAGTAATAATACCCAAGTTTCTAACTGTTTACATACCTTAATTAGAATAAGGTATAGAATTACTATAAGATGTTAGAAATATTAAGTTTAGAATTATTGATAATATCTTATTAGTGAGGTTGTCTTACTACTTTCCACTCCAGTTCTGAAGATTAGATCTTCCTGATCCTTTTCCGTTCTTGTTGCATTATTTATTTTATGCACTTATGCCTTCAATAAACATTCTCTTCTCTACATGCCATCAACATAATTCAAAAATTGTATTAGAGAATGCCACAAAAAACCTTCTATAGAGGAATTTTCCCTTTTGTGTGGTGGAGATGTGTGGAGTATAGAGATATTAAACTTGTGCTTAATACTGTGAAGAAAAATCTAAGGGGAATAGACAGTGATGGAGTTGCATATGAGTTAGTTTATATGCTGTTTTCAAGGAAGGCTTCTCTGGACATTTGAACAGAAAAATAAAATAATTACTGGAGTAAATTAGAAAGCTATCTAGAGTAGTTTCCCTCCAAGTAGAATCCAAAATTCCAGAAGCAGAAGCTAACGGAAAGAAGGCAAGGAAGTCAACATGGTTGTTATAGAATAAACAAGGTAGAGAGTTAATTAACAGTTGATATCAGAGAACTGGGAGTGGAAACCATATTTTAGGAATTTTTCAGTTCCTGTTAACATCTGTAAATTTTCCACTGAATGAGAAGAATCCTGGAGATTTTTTGGGTAAAATATGATGTTATGTTCATTTTAAATGTCAGAGAAAATCATAGGTTTAAAGGATGAGTACAGAATATTGTGACGGTAGACAGAAAATATTAGGAGTATATTGCAACAATCCAGAAAAAAGATGATGAGGATCATAGTAGTATCAGTGAGTGGAAATGGTAAGAAGAGTTGGGCTGGATATATTTTGACAGCAGATCCAATAGGAAAATAATAGAACAAATAATTTTTTGGATGGTAATTTCAAGGTACTTTAAGATTTTTGGTTAAAATAACTGGAAGAATGATTTTTTTGGGGGGGGTTTAAACAACAGAAATTTAATTTATCACAGATCTGCGGGTTGGAAGTCCAAGATCAAGGACTTTGAAGGGTTGGTCTCCTTTGAGTGTTCTCTCCTTAACTCATAGATGGCTGACTTCTTCCTGTGTCTTCACATGTCCTTCTTTCTCTGGATGTCTGTATCTTAATCTCTTCTTCTTTCAAGGACATCAGTCATATTAGATTAGGGCTCACCGCAATAAACTTATTTGACCTTAACTACCTTGTTGAGGGCCCTCTGTCCAAATATAGTCACGTTATTTTGGGGTATGGGTGGTTAGGACGTCAACATATGGATGGGGTCGGGGGGGAAGTAAGGACACACATAATGCTGACTTACTCTTTTAAATTATATCCTATTGTATATTTAGTGCATAATTCATTTATTCAGTCCCTGTGTAGCTGGAGAATAAGATTGTTTTAGGAGTTCTCTTGTGGCTCAGTGGATTAAGGATCTGGCACTGTCACTGCAATAGCTCAGGTCAGCGCTGGGGCACAAGTGCAGTCACTGAACTGGGATCTTCCTCATGCCACGGATGTAGCCAAAAAAAAGAAAAAAAATTGTTTTTATGCTTTTAACAAATAGCCTTGTTAATGTAAATCTCTGTGTCCTTGTGTAAGTGTACATTCAGGATGAACTTCTAGAAGAGTTACAAGCATCACCCTTAAAGGGATTGTCTTGGGTCTTCATCTTGAATGTGTAATACTTTCTTGTGGCAAAAGATTGTGTGCAGAATCTGCAAATTTTTTTAAATTTATTTTTTGCATTATAGGTGGTTTACAGATTTCTGTCAAATTTTCCAACTGCACTGCGTGGTGACCCTGTTACATGTACATACATGGATTTGTCACATGTGATTAGACATAGTTCCTAGTGCTATACAGCTGGATCTCCTTGCTTTTCCATCACCAAGGCACTAGTTTATCCCATTCCCTCCCACCCCCTTCCCTACCCCCTTGGCAACCACAAGTCTGTTCCCCAAGTTCGTGATTTTCTTTTCTTTAGAAAGGTTCATTGGTGCAGTATATTAGATTCTAGTAATAAGATATATCATATGGCATCTGTCTTTCTCCTTCTGACTTGCTTCACTCAGTATGAGGGTCTCTAATTTCATCCATGTTGCTGCAAATGATATTATTTTATCTTTCTTTATGGCTGAATGGTATCCCATCATATATATATACTACATCTTCCTAATCCAATCATCTGTTGATGACCTTTAGGTTGTTTCTATGTCTTAGCTATTGTGAATAGTGCTGCAGTGAACATGTGTGTGCAAGTGTCGTTTTCAAAGAAATTGTTGTATGGATATATGCCCAAGAGTGGGATTGCTGGGTCATATGGTAGTTTTATGTATAGTGTTCTAAGGTACCTCCATGCTGTTTTCCATAGTGGTTGTACCAGCTTACTTTCCCACCAACAGTGCAGGAGGGTTCCCTTTTCTCCACATCCCCTCTAGCAATTGTTGTTTGTGGACTTGTTAATGATGGCCATTCTGACTGGTGTGAGGTGGTATCTCATGGTAGTTTTGATTTGCATTTCTCTAATCATCAATGATGTTGAGCAGTTTTTCATGTGCTTGTTGGCCATCTGCATACCTTCTTTGGAGAAATGTCTATTCAGGTCCTTTGCCCATTTTTCAGTGGGGATGTTGGCTTTTTGGCAGTTCTGTGAAGAATGCCGTGGGTAATTTGATAGGGATTGCGTTGAATCTGTAGATTGCTTTGGTTAGTATCACCATTTTTACAATATTAATTTTTCTGGCCCATGAGCATGGAATACCTTTCCATTTCTTTGTATCTTCTTTGATCTCCTTGACTAATGTTTTGTAGTTCTCTGCATATAAGTCTTTCACCTCCTTGGTCAGGTTTATTCCCAGGTATTTGATTTTTTGGGGTGCTGTTTTAAAAGGTAAAATATTTTGGTATTCTTTTTCTAATATTTCATTGTTAGTATACAGAAATGTGATTGATATCTGAAGGTTAAGATTATATCCTGCTACTTTGCTGAATTTGTTGATAAGTTCAAGCAATTTTAGGGATGAGTTCTTGCGGTTTTCTATATATAGTATCATGTCATCTGCATACACTGACAGTTTTACCTCTTCTCTTCCTATTTGGATGCCTTTTATTTCTTCTGTCTCTCTGGTTGCTGTAGCTAGGACTTCTAATACTATGTTGAATAATAGTGGAGAGAGTGGGCATCCTTGTCTTGTTCCAGATTTTAGTGGGAAGTCTTTCAACTTTTCTCCATTGAGTATTATGTTTGCCGTGGGTTTTTCATATATGGCCTTTATTATGTTAAGGAATATTCCCTGTATTCCCACTTTGGTAAGAGTTTTGATCTTGAATGGATGTTGGACTTTGTCAAATGCTTTTTCTGCATCTATTGAGAAAATCATGCGGTTTTTGACTTTTCTTTTGTTAGTGTGGTGTATGATGTTGATTGATGCATACTTTGAACCATCCCTGTGCACCTGGGATGAATCCCACCTGGACACATTGTATGATCTTTTTGATATGCTGTTGGATTTGGATGGCTAAAATTTTGTTGAGAATTTTTGCATCTATGTTCATCAAATATACTGGCCTATAGTTCTATTTTTTTGTGGTGTCTTTGTCTGGTTTTGGAATTAAGGTGATGTTGGCAACACAGAATGTCTTTTGGGAGTGTTCCTTCTTCAACAATTTGGAAAAGCTTAAGGAGGATGGGTATGAGTTCCTCTTTGTATGTTTGGTAGAATTCACCTGTGAAGCCATCTGGTCCTGGACTTTTATTTGTAGGGAGTGTTTTGATGACATACTCAATTTCATTTCTAGTGATTGGTCTGTTCAGCTGATTTATTTCTTCTTGATTCAGTTTTGGGATGGTGTATGTCTCTATAAAGTTGTCCATTTCTTCTAGATTATCAAATTTGATGTCATACAGTTGTTCATAGTATTCTCTCATGGATTTTTGTATTTCTGTAATCTCCATTGTGATTTCTTCTTTTTCATTTCTTATTTTGTTTATTTGGCTTTTTTCTCTCCTCTTCTTGGTGAGTATAGCCAGAGGTCTGTCAACATTGTTTACCTTTTCAAAGAACCAGCTCTTGGATTTATTGATTTCTTCTATTGTTTTTTGAATTTCTATTTTATTGATTTCCTCTCTGATCTTAATGATTTCCTTCCTTCTGCTGACTTTAGGGTGTTTTTGTTCTTCTTTTTCTAATTCAATTAGGTGATGGGTTAGGTTGTCAATTTGAGATTTTTCTTCTTTTTTTGAGGAAGGCCTGTAATGCTATGAACTTCCCTCTGAGCACTGCTTTTGCGGCATCCCATAGATTTGGGGTTGTTGTGTCTTCAGTCTCATTTGTCTCAAGGTATTTTTTTATTTCTGTATTGATTTCCTCATTGACCCATTCATTTTTTAGTAGCATGTTGTTTAGTCCCCATGTAGAATGTTTTTTCTCATTTCTTTCCTGTGGTTGATTTCTAGTTTCATGTCTTTGTGGTCAGAGAAGATACTTGAAATATTTTCTATACTCTTAAATTTGTTGAGGTTAGCTGCCCCAGCATGTGATCTATCCTTGAGAATGTTCAATGTGCACTTGAGAAGAATATATATTCTGATTTTTTTGATGTAATGCCCTGAAAATGTCAGTTAGGTCTAATTTTTCCATTGTGGCATTTAGGATCTCTGTTGCCTTAGTGATTTTATTCCTAGAGGATCTGTCCATTGATGTGAGTGGAGTGTTAAAGTCTCCTACAATTATTGTATTGCCATCTATTTCTCCTTTTATGTCTGATAGTACTTGTTGTATGTACTTGGGTGCTCCTATGTGGGGGGCATATATATTGACAATTGTATTATCCTTTTCTTGAATGGATCCTTTAACCATTAAATAATGCCCTTCTTTGTCTTTCTTTATGGCTTTCACCTTAAAGTCTATTTTGTCTGATGTAAGTATTACTACTCCTGCTTTCCTTTCTTGTCCATTGGCATGTAATGTCTTTCTCCATCCCCTCACTTTCAATCTATCGCTCTCCTTTGCTCTAAGGTGAGTCTCTTGTAGGCAGCAGATTGCAGGGTTTTGCTTATTTATCCATTCTGCCACTCTGAGTCTTTTGAGTGGAGCATTCAGACCATTGACATTTAAGGTGATTATTGATAGATATGTATTTATTGCAATTTTAGATCTTGTTTCCAGTTGATTCTATGTTTCTCTTTTCTTCTTTTCTATTTTTGGATGGATGGGTTCCAATTATTCTATACTTAGTTTTTTTTCTTTTCAGTATTTGTGGATTAGATGTCCTGTTTTGGTTTGTTGTGGCCCTGTTTTTTAAGTATGTTAACACCTTCTTATATCTGCTTGCTGTGACCAGATAACCATATAGGCTTAAACACAACATTAAGAAAGAAAATAAAAAAAGAATAAAGAAAAAAAGTTTTTTTAAAGTTAAAAAAGAACAGAAAAAATGAAATAGTGTATGTTTTCCTACTTTCCCTCCCCACAATATATGAGGTTGTTGTCTCTTTTTTGTAATTTATTTTATTTTAACTAATTTATTGATTTATTTTAGCATCTTCATGTTTCCATCTACATGTGGGCTTATTTGAATGATTGCTTTCTAATTGTGGTTTCCTCCATTCTAATTCTTACTTTTTACATTTCTTTCTTTCTTTCTTTCTTTTACTTTCTTTTTAATAGGAAACTTTCAGCATTTATTTTATGAAGGGTTTAGTATTGCTGTACTCTTTTAGCTTTTGTTTGTTGGGGAAATTTTTTATGTCCCCTTCTATTTTAAATGATATTCTTGCTGGGTGTAGTATTCTAGGATGCAGGCCATTTCCTTTCATCACTTTAAATATATCTTGCATTCCCTTCTAGCCTGTAATGTTTTTGTAGAGAAATCAGCTGACAGCCTTATGGGGGATCCCTTATACTTAATGCTTTGCTTTTGTCTTGCTGCCTTTAGGATCCTCTCTTTATCTTTGATTCTTGCCATTTTTAATATAATATGCCTTGGTGTGGGTCTGATTGGGTTCAGCTTGTTTGGGGCCCTCTGTGCATCCTGTATCTTGATGTCAGATTCCTTCAGATTTGGAAAGTTTTCAGACATAATTTCTTCAAATATTTTTTCAATGCCCTTTTCATTTTCTGCTCCTTCTGGAATTCATAGTATGCATAAGTTGGGCTGCTTTATATTATCCCATAGATCTCTTATATTGCTTTCATGTTTTTTCATTTGATTTTCTGTCTGCTGTCCTGATTGTGTGATTTCCATTATTCTATCTTCTACATCACTAATTCATTCCTCTGCATTATTCAAACTGCTCTTTATTGTCTTTAGCTCAGTTTGCATCTCTGCAAATGAGTTTTCTAGCTTTTCTTGGCTCCTCCTTATGTTTTCTAGTTCCTTTCTAAGGGACTCTGCATTGCTGTTTGCATCCTCTCTTAATTCCTGGATATTCCACCTTAATTCTTCAAGTATTTTCATTACCTCCCTTCTGAACTCCATTTCTGACAGACTACAGAGGTCTTTTTCATTGTTGGCTGCTTTAAATGACTTGTCCTCTAATTTTAACTGGGAGTGCTTTTTGAGCTTCTTCACCTTGTTTGTGGTTTTCTTTTTCTGTGAGTTTGGGGAAGCTATACTGTAGTCTTGGAAGGCTATTTTAGGCAGGGGCACCCCTTTGTATTTTTTTGGTGGGGTTACTATTTATTTTTGGTGTAGGCGTTTGACTATTTGGTGCCTATTTCTTTGGAGTGAGCAGGCTGTTATCTCAGTGGTACTCTGAGTGTTCTCTGGAAGAATGAACAATTTTCTAACAGTTGATGCCTAGTCTCTGTGCTCTCAATTGCAGGAAGGTGGCACTGTCTCCTTCTAGTTGCCTGGCCCTGGGAAGTGGTCATGAGCTCTCGGCAGATCTACCAGGTGTCCAGAGCATTTGGCAGTATCAGCAGCAGGAAGTATGATTTCCCAGGGGAGTGAGAGTCACAAAAGCTAGTGTTTGGTTGCAAAGTCCTCTTTGAGGTGATTGGAACCACAGGGGGTACCAGTCAGAGTCTGGTTCAGCAGGCTGGTGTTAGCTCTGCCCCTCCGCTGATTCTTGTTTGTGGGTTGGCTTGGGTTCCTTGCTCCAGTGACTGCTGCAGTGCTCCACCCTCCTGCAGAGGTTGTCTCTGTGGAGCTGGTGCTGGCTCTGCCCCTCTGCCAATGCTCCATGTGGTTGCATAGGACTCTGCCCACCAGAGATACTAACTATATGGGTTGGCACAGGCTCCTAGCTACATGGATTGGCACAGGACCCCTCCCCCCCTGCTGATGCTGGTTGGCGCAGGCTCCTGGCTCCATGACCTGGCACAGTGCTCCACCCATGTGCTTCAAGGCACGGGCTCCACCCCTGCCACCTCCACCACTGCTGCCTCCTCTGGCTCTGCCCCACTGTTTCTGCTGTCTCTTTGGCACTGGCTCCTCCACCCCACCCTCTGTGCTAGTTCAAGGTGCTTCCTATGGTGGACAGTCCCTCCTCCTCTCCTCCTCCCTGACAATGGAGGCTTGCCTCCCTTGAGGGACCAGACTTCCCTGGTTCCCTCAGTCCTGGCTTTACACTCCACAGTCCATAGAGTATCACCCTTCCTCCTGTGCACTGTTCCCTAGCCTGTCTCTGCAACAGCCACCGACCTCAGCCCTCTCCCAGGGACTAACCTCAGGAGCCTATGTCTCAGCTCCCAGGCACCACCTGGAGCCTCAGGCTGTGGTGTCTGTGCCAGTATTCAGGTCTTCTGTGTGAGTCTCTAACTCCAATTTTCTAATCTCAATCCAGCTGCTGCATTTTTCTCAGGCTTTGAGGTCCCTCTAGCTCCATTGATCATTGGTTAGGTGGCTTCCCAGGGTGTGGATTCCTTTTGTTTTTCACAGCTCCCTCCCTGGTGTGCTGGATGCCGTCCTGATTCCTTTTCTCTCTCTCTCTCTTTTTTTTTGTTTGTTGTTCTACCCAGTTATTTCAAGACTTTCTTGCAGTTTTTGGAGGTTTAAATTAATCAGCATTTAGATGATGATTTGTCTAAGTTGTTTTATATTTAGTTGTGTTTTTTAAGGTATTTGTGGGAGAGGGTGAGCACGACCTCTTACTCCTCTGCCATCTTGACGCGACCTCCAGAAGAAAGATATTGATGGTAATTGAAATGTGGAAAACTGAGAAGAAGCATGCTTTAGGGGTGATCAAGAATTTACATGTGGGAGTGTTTTTTTTTTTTTTAAGGGCCACACCTGCAGCATATGGAAGTTCCCAGGCTAGGGGTCAAATCAGAGCTGCAATTGCTGTCCTAGGTCTCCAGCAACATGGGATCCAAGTCATTACAGCTCATGGCAATGCTAGATCCTTAACCCAGGGAGGCCAAAGATGGAACATGCATCCTCATGGATACTATTTGGATTCTTTACCACTGAGCCACAGTGGTAACTCCTGAGGTACATATTTGAGGACAAAATGTCAATATTGGTTAAAGGGTGGAATATAAGCATCTGATGATTGGCAGAGATGAGGGCTTGGGGATCAAAAACATAGGAAGTCATCAACTTAAAGATGCCATTTAAAGCTGTGGGAATGGAAGACATTGCAACATGTAGTTAGATTAAGAGTTAAAGGACAAAGCCATGGGGCATGCTGATTGGTACAAGAGAAGAAGATGAGAACTGTAGAAGAGACCGAAAGAAGTAGTCATTGTAGTAAGAGAAATGAGCAAACATGGTGCCTCGAATCACTGAAGAAAGTCTTCCAGAAGTGATCCATACTGTCAGATATTCCTGATTGTTTGCATTAGGTGAAGTTTGAGAATTAACTGACAGATTTAAGGTAGATGTTCCTGACGTTGACAAGAGCAAATGATAGACATTATCTGTTTTTTGTTATTATTGAGTTTTATGGGAATATCACTGATATGACAATTTACCCATTTCAAGTATATAATTCAATGTTTTGTAATATATTCACCAGTTCCCATATCACAATTTTCTCACTTTGTTCCTTCAGCCCTAGAGTGGTAATGACTTCTTAATGTTATTAGTTTTGGGGTGCCTTATTTGTTCTACTTCAATGCTTCTCAAATTTTAGTGCACATGAATCACTTGGGGGTCCTGTTTAAATGCAGATTCTACAATCATTAGGTCTGGGGTAGGGCCTGAATAGTCTAGTTCCATCAGGGTAGACAGTATACTAAATGGTATAAATTAGTGTGTGTTTGAAAGAGAATAGGAGAAATGTAAAGAATGACTATAAATACAGATTGTGCTTGTAGAAATGTGGGGACCAGAAGGATATTTTCATAGGTACTAATACAAAATGTTTGATTATGATGAAAACAGTTCAGGAGAGTATAAAACCTGATAAATCAGAAAGTAAAAAAAAAATTTCATAGATAAGTGAGATAGGATGGGATTCATTGTGTAACTGGATGCATTCATCTTGGACAGGAACACTGATAGCCAGTAAGAGCAGGAGAGAAGGTAGTGTAGATGAGAATCAAAGTAGGTGGGATGGTGGATGTGCTGTTGGGTGTTTCTGAATATTTCTATTTTGTGAGTGACATATTTATAAAGTGAACACCTGAAAATAAACACCCTGAGGACAAGGTGGTGGGAGAGTTTTTGTTATTTTGAGGAGAAAAGAAAATGGTACTATTTATCAGGAAGGTTAGGTGTCTGAATTGATCAAGAAAATGCAATAGTATTGGAATTAAGTACAGATTCTAAGACAGATGGTCAGGAATTTAGAGTTAGTGATCCTGCTCAGGTCCTCCAAGAAGCAGATGCCAAATAGGGATTAAACATGTAGGTTATTTACTGGGGTGAAAAATGACTTGTGGTGTAGGTCTGACACCTGTGGATAGAGAGGAAAGACAGGAAAACTGGGTAAGAGAGCTTCAGATCACAGTGCAGATCTGAAAAGGTCCTGGCCAGGCCAGTGTGAGGACCCCCAGCAAAAGCTGACTACTGGGAGGGTCCCATTTGGGCAGAAGTAGCCCCACTATAGTAGTCTTGTCATACCCAGTTATTGGCAAGGAGAACCTTAAGGGAAGCATGGCTTTGGCAGGAGTCTGGAAGAGAATCTGCAGGTGCTGAAGACTGAAGCTTTGAGTTGGTGTCTCACTGTCACAGGCTCTGCTGAGGGGGAGCTGAGCTGTGTACACTTGCCCAGGCTGACACATTAGACTTGGGCATATGTTTTCCTCCAGCCTTGTTTAGCTACCCTGATGTATTTGAGGATGAAAGTGGAATTTTAAATTTAAGTAGATTTGAGGATTTCCAGGATAGGAATATGAAATGATACAAAGGTAAGCAAATGAAGCATAACCAAGCAGTTAAAAAGAGGAAGCAGATCAAAGCTGGTAATGGACATGAATTCCTGAAGTTCTACTCATGCATACAAGAAGCAGAAATGTCTTTAGTAAGGTTAACATCCTTAATTCCATTTTTTTTCTTTGCAAGTTTCTGAACATGAAGGTATTAAAGACATAGGTATATAAGATACATCATATATATGTGATAAGTATATCACATACAGAGAGAAACAATTTCAAAATTTATCAATTGAGTAGCAACTGAAATGTGTACATAGGATTTAAGTGTAAGAGGAGAAATAACAATCTGTTACTTCCTGGGTAGGTTTCAATTGTCCTCTGTTTCCTGTACTCTTAACCACACTGAGTTTGATTTTAATTTTATACACCCATTGTATTTTACGTGCTTCAAATTCCAATGAACTGCTTCATCATATGCTGAAACAAAGAAGAGAAATTGAATGTTGGGAGATGATGTACACTTCTGCAGAGAAATGCTTTGCTCTGAGAATGGGAAGGGTACTTAGCAAATTTAAGGTTTTCCAATGACTTCAGGTGTTAACCCCCAGTACAAGGTCAGCTTTGAAACTACTGCCTACACCTGGATTCCTACTAAGTTTGCCTCTACTTGCCAATCTGGATAGTTCACTCTCTCAGTGAGCATTGTGAACTAGGAAGTCCTCACTTACTCTGGCTTTGCCCAGCAGATGCCAAGTTCTAACTGCAAATCTGGAGTTTCTTCCCATTTGTCCTGGTTCCATCTCCAGTTCTTTTCCTATTTCAGCAGTCAGGTGTAGTATCAAATGTGAACTTTCTTCAGTATATCTTGTCCTGCTCTAATTGACAAAGCCATGCCTGGCTGTGTCAGATATATTAATAAGTAAATCATAATAGTCATAACTTGTACTGCTGTCACCAGTAAGTGCCAGGAGGTAAGTCCTGTTCTGGGAGCCTTAAGAAGTATTCATATCCAATCCTCATAACAGCACTGTATTATTATTGTTATCCCTATTTATAGATGAAAAAATGAAGATCAGGTAATATAACTTGCCTAAATTTATGCAATATTGTGGAGCCACAACCAAATTGCCTAGAAATTTTTCTTTTAAATACTATCTTACACCTTATTGCTAGACACTAAATAGATCAATTTATAAATGTCTCACAGCCCACATAGTCCTATACCTTCACAGATTTATTTCCTTTTGAAATTCTCCATTTTAATACATAAAGAGACAGCACTGTCTACTTACAGGAAAAAATAAAAATAATTTGTCTACCCAAGGCTATTACTAGATCCTTGTTTCTCTTTCAGACCCTGATCATAATTGCTTAGTACTTATATTTATTGATGCTTAGGGTAAATACTTTTGGTTATGGCTATAATTATAACTCTCACACATATATGTATTTTTTTCTTACACTTTCACCCTATTTTCATTAGAATTATTTCTGTAGAACTTGAGACTTTTCAGATGATAAAGCTGGTTTCCTAAATCAGAAACAGACTCTTCTGCAGGATATGTGCTTCCAGATGTGTATGTCAAAATAAAGAAAAATACTTGTTAAGGGATTTTTTTCTTACCTATTTCTCTCCAAAACTACATTGGGAAATTAACTACTTAAAAATACAATGGATAAAAAGAAAATTGAAACTTTACTAAAGTCAGCAATAGGTTTTCACTGAAGTAAACCAATTACTTGTCAGAGACATTCCAATTACTTGTCAGAGACATTATCTTGTTTCTCTAAAACTTTTCTATCCATCAATTGTAGCGTGTTTCTGAATGTCTTGAAGAAATCCTTTACAGCATTTAAGCCAAGGATTTTATTTTAAGTAAAACATTTTACTTGATAGAATTAGACAGTCTTTTTCTTAGTTTGCTTTTGTCTTTGTAGTAACTGAATTTGTTTTATCCTACACAGAAAATTTTTCCCACTGGATTGAATATTGCATAAGAATATTGATTTCACTGGTAAATTACTGTAAAATGGAATGTGTCATAATTTTTCTTTTATATAGGAATTAATAAAATAATTTTAATGATGTTTGGAATAATTTAGGAATTAATTTTCCTGGAAGAATATAATAAAAAGTTTAACTTTCTCAGTCCATATGTATTGTAAGAAATATTTTATAAATTGATTTTGATATAAATAGTCTAGGTGTAGAGAAGTAACAAAGGAAAAAAACGCTTTCATATCTATATTTTATGGCCTTTACATTATCATTCAGCTGATATTGAATTGGCGAACCAAGTGAAAAGGAAGACAGAGAAAATTGTTCATATGTTACAGCAGTGCTCAAAATTAACCACACTATTGGGAAGATAGTTTTGCTTCTTATATGCATTAAATTATCCAGTAGTGTTTCCTCTTATAGTCTTTCATGTGTGTTTAATTATATTATCATTTATAGAATTTGATAACCTAGGATTTATATTATTGCAATCAGTTTATAATTATATTTGTTGCCACCAAACCCTTGCTGTTTCCAAACTGCTTCCACGTGGATATTTTCAAAACATAACTTTCACTTGATTGTCCTCAAATTTGAAATTTCTTATCCCTTGGTTCCCATTCACTCTCACTTGATGACTCTTTGGCCAGCGGAGGCGAGGCCAGTTTCTCAATGGAGAGTCATCAATGTTCTTTAAAAAAAAAAAAAAATGGGAGTTCCCGTCGTGGCGCAGTGGTTAACGAATCCGACTAGGAACCATGAGGTTGCGGGTTCGATCCCTGCCCTTGCTAAGTGGGTTAACGGTCCGGCGTTGCCATGAGCTGTGGTGTAGGTTGCAGACGCGGCTCGGATCCTGCGTTGCTGTGGCTGCGGCACAGGCCAGTGGCCACAGCTCCGATTAGACCCCTAGCCTGGGAACCTCCACATGCCGCGGGTGCAGCCATAAACCCGCGGCCATAAAATGACAAAAGGCAAAAAAAAAAAAAAAATGAATTTTATTACATCTGTAATTGCACAACCAATGTCACAACCCAATTTTGCTATACTTCCCTCCCAAACACCCAGCCAACCCTCCGACAACCTGTCTGATTTCAGTTCTCATATTTACATCTTTAATCCATTTTGAGGTTATTTTGTATACGGTGTGAGGAAATGTTCTATCTTACTGTTTTACATATAGCTGTCCTCTTCCCAGCACTACTTACAGAAAAGACTGACTTTTCTGCATTGTATATTCTTCCCTCTTTACCTCACAACTTTTACAAGACCATCTCATTATAGATTAATATATCTGAAGTTACCTATATCTTTCTTACATTTCTTCCAAATAAAAAGTAGGAAGTTAGAAATTATGCTGAAGTATACCTTCAAAACTGATGTCTAAGTTCAAACATCACATGTTCAAAATCTTATAAGCTATGTAAAATATTTTCAATAATCATTTTTAATTTACTATGTTAATTTACTCTTAGCTTTTACTTCATATTTTTTTTGTTTTATGTACAATTTTAATAACCTGATAAAATGTGGACCTTCCTATTATTTCTCTCTTTCCAAATACAGTTTTATAAACAAAACATTTTCATGCTATTTGTTTTTATTTGTGTTAGAAATAGATTTCTTCTGCAAAAAAATGTAAGGTCAATTTTTTTTTTTTTTTTGCATTATAGCTGGTTTACAGATTTCGGTCAGATTTTCCAACTGCACTGCATGGTGACCCGATTACATGTACATATATGGATTTGTCACATGTAATTAGATATAGTTCCCTGTGCATTACAGTTGGAGCTCCTTGCTATTCTATCATTAAAGCAGTAGTTATCCCCACTCCCTCCCACCCCTCCCCCGCCCCCTTGGCAACCACAAGTCTGTTCCCAAAGTTCGTGATTTTCTTTTCTGTTGAGATGTTCATTGGTGCAGTGTTTTAGACTCCAGTTATAAGAGATTTCATATGACATCTGTCTTTATCCTTCTGACTTGCTTCACTCAGTATGAGGGTCTCTAATGCCATCCATGTTGCTGCAAATGACATTATTTTATCCTTTTTTATGGCTGAATAGTATTCCATCGTGTATATATACCACATCATCCTAATCCAGTCATCTGTCGATGGGCATTTTGGTTGTTTCCATGTCTTGGCTATTGTGAATAGTGCTGCAGTGAACATGCGTGTGCAAGTGTCTTTCTCCAGGAAATTTTTGTCTGGATATATGCCCAAGAGTGGGATTGCTGGGTCATATGGTAATTCTATGTAGAGTTTTCTAAGGTACCTCCACACTGTCTTCCA
>PVHT021183696.1:2644416-2772078 GCA_004024745.2 Catagonus wagneri
GGTTTTCTTTTTCTGTGGGTTTGGGGAGGCCACGCTGTAGACTTGAAAGGCTACTTCTAGGGAGGAGCTCCCCTTTGTATTTTTTGGTGGGGTTACTGTTTATTTTTGGTGTAGGAGTTTGACCATTTGAGGTCTATTTCTTTGGAATGAGCCAGCTGTTATCTCAGTGGTTCTCTGAGTGTTCTCTGTGAGAGTGTAGGAATGGCTAAGATCTACAGTGGGAGCCTAGCCTCTATGCTCTCAATTGCAGGAAGGTGGCACTGTCCACTCCTAGTTGCCCAGCCCTGGGAAGTGGTCCCAAGCTCTAGGCAGATCTACCAGGTGTCTTAAGCATTTGGTAATAGCAGCAGTAGGAAGTATGATTTCCCCTGGGAGTGAGAGCCGCGGAAAACTAGTGTTCGATTGCAAAGTCCTCTTTGAGATGACTGGAACCACAAGCGGTACCCGTCAGAGGCTGGCTCAGCAGGCGGGCGTTTGTTCGGCCCTTCCGCTGATGCTTTCTCATCTGTTGGGGTGGGTGGCAGCGGCTGGCGCCGGCCCCGCTCCTCTGCGAAAGCTAGCTCCGTGTGGTCGCGTACTGCTCTGCCCGCCAGAGCTACCAACTCTGTGGGCTGATGCAGTCGCCTAGGTCTGTGGACCGGCCCAGGGTCCCGCCAACCCTGCCGATGCTGGCTGGCGCAGACGCCTGGGTCCAAAACCTGGCACCGCGCTCCGCCCATGGGTTTCAAGGCACGGCTCCGCTGCCGCCGCCGCTGTGGCTGCAGCCTCCACTGGCTCCTCCCCACTTCCGCTCTCTTTGGCGGATCACTGTTGCCCCGCCCTGCGCGCTAGTTCAAGTCGCTTCCTATGGCGGCCAGTCCCTCCTCCTCTCCTCTTCCCTAACAATGGAGGCTTGCCTTCCCTGCAGGACCAGACTTCCTCGGTTCCCTCAGTCCTGGTTTTGCTCTCACCAAATCATAGAATATCGCTGTTCCTTGCGCTATTCCTGCAAATGCCGGGGCCACCGACCTCTGCCCTTTCCCAGTGACTGACCTTGGGAAGCTGTGTCAGCTCCCAGGCACCGCCCGGCGCCTCAGGCTGTGGTGTCTGCACCGGTATTCAGGTCTCTAACTCCGATTTTCCTGTCTCAATCCAGCTGCTGCGTTTTTCTCAGGCTTTGATGTCCCTCTAGTTCTGATGGTCGTTGATCCGCTGATCGTTGTTTAGGTTTCTTCCCAGGAAACTTTTCTTTTTCACAGTTCCCTCCCTGGAGTGCTGGTTACGGTCCTAATTGCCTTTCTCTCTCACCTTTTTTTTTTTTTTCTTCACTTGTTCTACGGTTATTTCAGGGGTTTCTTGCAGTTTTTGGAGGTTTAAATTGATCAGCATTCAGATGATGATTTGTCCAACTTGTTTTATATTAAGATGCGTTTTTTGATGTATTTGTGGGAGAGGGTGAGCGCGACCTCTTACTCCTCTGCCATCTTGCCGCCTCCTATGGTCAATTTTTAAAAAATATTGCCATACTCCAAGTTTGAAATGAAAATATTTGCATAATTTTGAAAAGGGCATAAATACAAATTTGGCAAGTAAAATCCAAAAGAGGAAAGTTAATTCTGTTTAAAAGTATATTTAGATGAGTAATTTGCTAGCATGTGTCTTGAATGAGAAGTTGATATTTTAGATCTGACTTTGACATGACAAAGCCCATGTCATCTTTAATGTGCTATTGAGCTTTTTCATTTTTCATTTTGATAATTATAAAACTTGGTAATCTGATTTACAGAGGTTCATAGAATCACATCAGATCAGAATTCCTATAACTCATGTTGCCAAGCAAGGGTTAGCTGTGTCAAGGAATTCTTGATTTTCTGTCAAGGCTGAGTCAGATTTACATTAGATTATTTCTTTTCTTTGCAGATGAATGAAGTCAAATTGTGCTTACATTTTTTTTGGCAATGTGGCATTCGTCATATTATTTTAACAAGTAAACATTTAAATCTACACTTTGAAATATTATGAGAATTAAATTTCAAATGAGTCTTGAAATATTTTCTAGTATTATGGACTTTTTTCCGATTAAAAAACTAAGTCTTCTTTGATTCTGATTTCAGAATCAGAGAAACCTAGGGAAACATTTCTTCCAGTCCTACAGAGGTCAAATAAAAAAATAAAAGTTTTTTAAATATAAAATGCATCTTAGAAACTATGTTTACAAACAATTTGCTTTTAGTTTGGACAAAGGAGATTTACATACTTTATAAGCCTGAAAAAAATGTGAGAAGTTGAAAATAATTTTTTATTTTCCCTAAAAAGCTGAATATGAGTTTATAAAGATTTAAAATTCTATACAAAGAGGTAATTTCCTCAGTTCTCTCTCTTCAAAAGTCAATATAATTTGTAGTTTGGATAATAGATGAACACTATTCAAATAGGTAAAATAGCATGTAGAGGCAATATTTTAATGATGGCACCTGCTTTTCTTTTGGAGAGAAATTCTATCTTATCTGTCAGGTTTTGGTGGTTTCATTAACAGGGAGCATCTTGCTTACTTGAACTTTTAAGAAATTAAAAGATTAAAAATAGGACAGATGAAAACAACTGCCTTCAGTAGTGATTAGGTGAATATTGGAAATCTCTGTTCTAGTGGGTTTACTGATGCTGACAGACTTAGTCACCAGTGGCCATGGACCACTGTAGGTACACCTCCCATCCCCCAAGAAGGGACATCACTTGACCAAGGATAACTGACAGCACAGATTTCATGAAGGCAGATGATTTCCCAGAGGGAGAACTGTGGAAAAGTTTGTTCAGGTCCTCATTCCAAGCAAATCAATAAATTAGATAACTCCTCCTTCCTGAATAGAAATAATTGATGGAATTCTGAGTAAGGTCTGGATTTTTATACTATTAAATTTATTTTATTAATGTAGAAGAAAACATCACAATTAGGGCAAAAGCATACCTCAAATCATCCTATATTAACATCTTATTATTTTAAAATTTCAAATTATTTTTACAATTTATTTATTGCCCAGTAACATCTGTGAAAGTTAAGGAAAACTCACTTAAAAATAAGATAGCTGATAGGAGTCAATCCATATAGGGCTCTTTAAGAGACTAAGAGAGTGGTAGGGTCATTTACTCTTAAGAGCAACGATACCAAAGAATTTTCTGGCTATTGAATATTTGAAATATGGCTAAAGTAATTGAGGGACTGAAATTTTAATTTCATTTAATTTTCATTAATTTTTAAACTGAAAAAAGAAAGGCATATATAGCTAGGAGTCACCATGTTTAGATGATGGAATTTTAAGATTTCTCCAAGACTTAAAGGAATTCTTAGCCAAAATATATCATGCTTAATGCAGAGACATATAAATTAGGTCAATGACCAGGCTGATAAAGAGGAGGGTTCTGATAGCTTTCCTTAACCTTAATGTAGTGTTGACCATGGTGACAGTCTGGCTAGTGAAGCTCAGTTGACAGAATCTCAAAAGATTCCTAAATGTACCATTAACTGTTTTACTTTGCTATAAACCTGAAACTAACAGATATTGTAAGTCAATTATACCCCAATAAAATTTTAAAAAATAGGTTGAGTTTTGGAAAAACTTCAACACAAGTTCATAATAAATGACTATATACAAGATGAGTGTTAGAAAAATATGTGTATTTCAAAGGAGGTGTGGGTGAGGGGAATGAAAACAGGTCTCAGCCAAACAAAAGGTTAATTCTGTAGAAAAGTGTGAAGCAGATAGTATTTCATATTTATTGATAAAAGTGCTCTTGGATATCTATGGGCTCTCTGGGACCTCCCGTTTCAACCACTCCATTGGTGATATTTTTGGAGATGAATCAGACTTGAAATTATGTTCTTTGCCCCTATACCTAACCTACTCATGTGTACACTAGAATAACAGAGAAATTTGATGTTTAAGAGAAAGAAAGTGTAAGCCTCAGCATGGTTTTCTTCCTTGAGTTAGGACATTTGTAAGGCCTGCCTTCAGTTCTATGAGAAATATATATATGTATAACATATATATATGCACACACACATATATATATATTTGTGTGTGTGTAACTTAACACATTTATCTTTTTATTTAAGCTGTCACTATGAGTTTATGTTTCTGGAAGAAAAAATCTAATTAATGAAATAAATTCTATTATTTCCTTGTTTGTAATACTCTTATTGTCATTCTTCAGGTGGTGGAGTTTAACTTAACTTGTAAGGACCATTATTACATATTACTACTTGTGAAGACTTCTCTAACTCACAACACTGCTCTCCTCCCTACTCCAATATGAATCATTCTCATCTACTTTATACCACCCTTTGCATTTACCCTTTAGAGAACTGCTTTAAAATTCTCAATCCACAGATTTACTGATAATCTACAATGACCCTGATATTAGACTAGGTATGAATGGGTTACAAATATGTATATTGTGTGATATAAGCTAGTAGAGATTTATGCTTGGTCTTGTGTAAACTTAGAAGAGGGACAATCAGTCCTGTCTAGGGAAATCAGAAAGGTCCCTGGTAAAATGTTATGTCAGAGCTAACTAAATAAAGGAGAATAGGAGGTGCAAAAATACATAGGGACTGGCCAGTCAGAGGAAATGGCAACTGAAAAGAAATAAAGGACTAAAAAATCTCCATAGACCATTGAGGAAATTGGAATGTGGTCCTGTGTGAAAAGTGGAGGTGAGAGGAATAAAAGGCCAAAAGGTCAGTCATATAGGTTAGATAATCATGTTGAAGTTGTTACCAGAATTTGGCCTGTGTCTGCCAGTGCCAAATTGAAAAGCAGAGACAGGGTTTTGTGTAAAGGAGAAAAAGATAGCTTTATTGCTTTGCCAGGCAAAGGGAGACACAGAAGGTTAATGCCTTAAAGATTGTGCCCCCTCTTGGAAGGGGTTAGGAGGCAGTTTTATAGTTTGGGGAGTGGAAAATAGGGCCATAGATACGGATCAGGGTAGAGGCAAGCTGGCATTGTCTTTGTCTGGTGTTTAGTGACCCCAGGACTCATTCTGGTGGTTCTTCTTCCCAGAATGAAGGATGCTTCATTAAGTGGTTCTTCCATTTGTTGGTGGTTTTAGTTCTACAGAAAGGGTCAAAGATATTTTTATGTATATTCCCTGAGGAGGAACCAGAACCCTGCCCAAGGCTGCACTCCTCCTCCCTGGTCTCTGCATCCCCTCCCTTCCCTGACTAGCAACTGCCCTTTGGAACTCAGGGAAGGTCATGGCAGAGGCTTATTCCCTAAAAGCATACAGTGGAGGGCTCAGAAAGGCTTGCATGGACTAAGAGACCCACAGGGCACTCTCTCAGTTAAAAGGTAATTATGAAAATTCTCAAATGCTGCAGTCATATTCTGGTATGTAATTAAATATAACATTTCCTCAACAAGATTCTATTTTTTTAATTTTCTAATATTTCTTAGTTTTTAAAGTTTATGCTTGATTCTTTCTAAAGGGACACAGGCAAGGAAACAACAGGTGAGGTAGCCAGCTTGACAAGGAATAGATGAAGATTTTGTGTGGAGCTAGTATTTGACTATGTGATTTGAAGATCTTCCCTCTCAAAATAATTCTGTCTAGAGTTAAAACGAGTTTATTCTCACTTTGGGTCAAACATTGATCATTTTCTGAAGTCAAGTTAACAATTTCACTATCTTTAAAGTTAGATTAGGAATATATAAAATGAATTGATTTCTTTAGATTGGATGATGAGAACATTAGTCACCAGGACAAAGGGTAGTAGGAAGCATTAAAAGGTAAATAAAATGTATTCAGGACAAAAAGCAATTTTTATGTACATCAATTTTCTCTAAAAGCTTGGGTAAAGGAACATAAGCTACTGGGAATGAATGAAGCTGCATCCAGGGGGACATTAACATTTCATGAGTTTTTAACAATCATTTTCAGTGGTGTTGAAAAGAAGCTTAGAGGCAAGGATAGGAAAATAAGTTAGTTTATTCAGAAATAAAAAATAGTATTGCAAAGGATCTTGAAGTTTGACAGTAAGAAGAGAATTTCATTTCTACTATCTCCTAACAGAACATTTATGTCCATAGTTGTCTATCTATGTATGTATGTAGATACACTATGTGATGTGTGTGCATGTGTGTGTGTGTTGATATACAAATGGTATATATGTATGGATATGTCTATATGCATAAATGTATGTATATATATGTATATATGTATGTGTGTATTATATAAATAACATAATAACATTATAACATAATATATTAATACATAGCACATAATACATAATGTTATTTTATATTATATGCATGTGCATGCATTATATATATAATATATTATATATTATATATAATGTGTGTATGTGGGTAAAAACAATCCCAAGAAAGTCCCATTGCCTAGGCTTTTATGTTTTCTTCTGTCAAAATCAACAATAGACTTGCCCAAACTCAGGCTCTGTCTGCTGGTGACAAATAACAAATATGGAGACAGAGTTTTGGGTGAGGAGAAAAAATAACTTTATTGCTTTACCAGGCAAAGGGGGCTATAGCAGGCTAACGTCTTAAAGACTTTGTCACCTTGATAGAGATTAGGAGGTGATTTTATAGTTTTAGGAGTTGAAAGTAGGGCCTTAGAAAAGGATAGTGGTATAGGAAACCTTACATTGCCTTTCAAAGCTGGTGCTTAGTAGCTCCAGAAGTTGGTCCTCCTTCTACTTCAAGTAGTTATTTCATTTGTTGGGGCTTTTAGTTCTGCAGAAGGGCTCAAATATATTGTTATGTATACTCCCCAATGAGGAACCAGGACCCTGCCCCAAGGCTGCACAATTGTCTTTTGACTGCTCCTCCCTGGTCTCTGCATCCCCTTCCTTTTGTGATAAGCAACTGCCCTTTGGAACTCAGGGAAAGTCATGGAGGCTGAAGCTTATTCCCTAAAAACATGCAATGGAGGAAAAAGAGAGACTTGTGTGCCCTGGAGCTTCACAGGACTCTACTCACTCACAATATTAAGAGTGCTCTGTGAAAGACATGTTTGCCTAATTCAATATTTATTTCTCTCCTTACCCCACCCTAATGACAATTGTGCTTAGTATTCCCTTCAAGTAAGATTAATACTAATTCAAAATTAAAGTCCATCATGATATCCCAATTCTCTTGGTTGGGATTTTTTTTTTTAATGGGAAACTTCTAAGAGTGGGTTCCAAGCTGTGGAGAGATACCAGAGGTGAAAATTCTCTTCTATTTTGGTTCAGATATTGTTGTATTTAGATATGGTACAGGAAAGTGTTAATTCAGCAGTCCTATGTATGTCAAATCCTGTATATTTCCAAAGGTCCTGTTTTTAGAACTGACTCTTGGCCACCTTCCTGTTACTGAGCTGAGTCCTTGGGATATTCTGCCTGATACGAGTTTCTTTGTAAGCCTGAGGACTGGGGCTATGCTGTAAAAGTTTGATAAGATAGTTTATGCTAACAATGTGATATATGATGAACACTGAGTTCTACTGTGGGGGTCTAGAGTCTGAGTTGGCCTACATAAATGATCCCCCCAAAAAATCAGTACCCAAAGCCTCAGTTAAGTATCCCTCATTGGCAGTGCTTTGTGCATATTGTTCCACATTCTTAGGAAACTTAAAGCAGGTTTGTGCAACACCACTGGTAAAGAACACCTGGAAATTTCTATTTAGTTTCTCCCAGACACTGCACCATATGCCTTTTCCCTTTTCTGATTTTACCTGTACCCTTTAGTGGTAATAAACTGTAACAATGAGATAAAAGCTTTTGAGTCCTATGAGTCCTTCTTGTGAATCATTGCTCCTGGGGGTTGTCTTGGGGTCACTGACAAAGATATGTTGTCTAACTTTTATAGCCCCCTTGAAGCCATGAGGTAAATCAGCCTTGGGATAAAACCAATGCTGTAACAGGTAAAATTTTACATATTTCCTCTTAAGAATATCTATGTTTTCCTAATCCTAGATCATGTAGTTTTAAGAAATGAGCACATTTTATTTCCACCGATGTAAAGTAAAATTGATTTTTTTAGCTTCACTGAGGTATACTTAATGCACAAAAGTTGCACATGATTAAAGTACTCATTTTGATGAATTTTGTCATATGTACATACACCTGTGATATCACCACATACAGGTAATAAACCCATCATCTCTGAATGATTTTTTTCTGCCCCCTTCCTTTTGTGTGTATATGTGGCAAGAACATTTATCATGAGGTCTATCCTTTTAACAAATGTTTAGGTGCTAAACACAATATTATTAACTATAGTATTATATTGTACAGTAGATTGTTAGACTTTATCTTTATACCTTTATATTCATTGAACTTTATTTTCCCATTTCTCTCTCCCCACATCCCTTGACAATCACCATTCTGTTCTCTGTGAGCTCTATTCACTGCTTTTGTGAGTTTGACTTTAGATATTTCATATAAAAGTGATACTAGAGTATCGTCCTTCTGTGTCTGATTTACTATACTTAACATAATGTCTTTCGGGTCCCTCCATATTGTTGCAAAAGGTAGAATTTCCTTCTAATTAATGACTGCATTCCTTTAAAAAATTATTTTTGATACTCTGGTAGGCAAAAAACTGTCCAAGTATATTCATCTGCATGTTCATGAATAATGAGTTTTAACAGAGTTCCATAAGATAGTCCTATTGAATATTCAACTATCAGTACTCCTCAGATAAATTTTGGCATAGCAAAATGTCTATCAATTTTTATGTTCATTGTTTTAATTGTTTTATGTTTTTACATACCTAATTAGATTTAACACTAATGACTATTATAATGTTAAAAAACATGCTCAGATCAGCCAATTAAAGGATGAGAAGCAGATGTAAATCTAAGCTCATTACAGTGCAAGCATACTGTTTGTTTAATGAGATGGTTTATCTTTATTGTTACTCCATTTACATTCCAGAATTTCCCTTTCCTTCCTACACATTAAATTATTTAGTCACTGTGCATCAATTAATATAATGTATATTTTGGATGCCAGTTGGGTTTCAGACATCAAGCTAAAGTCTAGGAAGGCAATAATTGAAAAAGAATGATATTTTCTGCTTTGATAAGATGTAAAAAAGTTATCACCTTATACGAATCTTTTAATTTTAAAATAAAATGGTGTTATTGATGAAAAATGTTATGTCATATTTCAGAGATGTAATCACTACACTATCACAGTAGGCATTTTTTGGAGAAAAATAGTGCATTAGATGAGATTACAACAATGACTATGAGTTAACTAGGCAAGAGTGTAGGACTATGCTGCCTAATACAGTAGTTGCTAGCCATGTTTATCTATTGAGCACTTGAAATGCCAGTCCAATTTGAAATATATAGAAAGTGTAAGATACACTCCAGGTTTTTAAAGACTTAGTAAAAAAGAAAAAATGTATATTATATAGCAGAGAGATCAAGTAAGATAACACCTCTAAGTAAATCAGCCATGTAGACAACATCCATTGGTTCTTCCTTGGAAAGGAGAACTGAGAAAATGCTTTCCTGAAACCTTGAGTACAGACTTGATGCTTACTTTTTAAAGAGATATGATTGAGATGCATAAACAAGTTATTTGGAATTGAGCAGTTCTATGTATGTAAATTGATGGGAATTTAAACCATATTGGAATAGTCTGAATAGTGAACAAAAGGCCATACAAAGTAAGCAGAAAATATAAGTAGTTATTTTAAGCAGTTTGACTGTGAAGTAGAAAAGAGAGATATCTGAAGTTGTGGGCTGGGGAATTTAAAGGTTGTAGGGTGGGGGATTCATTTGTTTGTTTTTCTTTAAGATATGGAAAACTAAATCATATTTAAATACATATACCATGAGAGAAATTAAATATAGAGATTAAAAAAGGACTACTGAGAGTGTAAAGATCAGTTTTGAGAGGAGAAGAGTTTTCTGATTTTTTGAAGTACAGTGGAAGGGTTAGTTTTCCTGGCAAGAAACTTGGTATTCTAGATCTATCTCCATTTAATCATATCATGTTTTATCTTTAGGGTATTTATTCCCTTCTGCCTGACAGCTAACTAGTGTCCTAAAAATATCACCCTGTTGGAGTAATACCACAAAAATTATGTTAGACATCCTAAGACATTCAAGTAAGCATACCACTAATGCCCAAAATAATGACACTCAAGTGAAGAAGTATGATGGTAGAAGGCGTTGGGGTAACATCACTTAAACCTTACTTTGACACATTCCCTTCTGTATCTTCCAGCTTATTACTGATCGTAGAAGACAGATACAATTTACTTTTCTAAAGTTCTTATTAAAATATACTTTCTTCCTCACTTTTTGCTATGAGTTCCTATTGGCTTAGAGCCAACCACAGGGAATCTGTCAGAACATTTCATGTTACAGTATTCCACAAGGACCTGTGATTGTAATATTCATCTTACCCAGATATTTTATAATTATTATTTAATCATTAATTAAATACTGTCACAAACCCCTACATAAACCCCAGAGAGTTTTTACATAATTAATGCCTAAAAGGATTAGTTTTCCCACTATTAAGATTCAGGGTTGACTATGGAAATCATTAAAAGTACTTCCAAAACATTATATAACAGTTAAGAATTTTTAAAAGGTAATTACCTGTTTAATGCCAAAAGAAAATAAACTTTCTAAGTCCAAGGTAAATTTTGACTATAACAACTAAATTTAGTTATCCTTTTGGGGGAATGGGCCATATAATCCTTAGCACACTATTGGTTGTGTTCTGTATTTGAACATTTCAACTGAAAGTGGGTAATTTTGAGTTCAGTAAATCAATTGAAATAATTTGAAACCATGCATAGATTTTCTTTGCAACCACTGCCAAATGCAGATTTGCAAGGATCTATGCAAGAGGGTGCTTGTTTTACATTTGGGGAACCTAGCTTTGTTCAATGACATTGAGGATATTTGTTCTATAAATTAATATTTGCTTTTAAATAGCCTCTCCATTTATTTCTACTGTCAGTTGTAGAACTTTGATTCCAAAAACAAAAAAAAAAGAGAGAAAACACAAACTTCAGAAAAATGAATAATTTAAGCCTTCTTCACAAGATCAAAGCTGTTCATGATAAGCTAGCCCTGGAGGCATGATTCATTCTACCTGCTCAAGAATAGCCTGAACTCTCTTCCACCCAGGACAGTTAATTTAGAAGCTCATTAATAAATGAAAAGATTTCATAGCACCTATTTCCAAGTACTATTTCTTATCAGAAACAAGGACCCCAAACTGGCAGTTTACAAGCTAACTTAAAAAAATAGATTACATAAAATTTTGAATTCTCTTGAATATATTGGAAAACTGTTACATGCTACCTTTTCATAGTTGATTGAGTATGGGTTACAGATGCTCTTCTTTAGAGAGTGTTCATTTTCCATGTCTCCACTATTCCTTACTGTACCACTGACACTGAATTCTGTGTGAATTTCCTTTTCTGCTGACCCATTTCAGTGATTCATTATAATCATTTGAGTCTTATAAACATCTTAATTGGTAATCCCTAATCAAAATCCAGAATCTCTAAATATTTTCAGTGAAAACAGTAGTTTGATAATTTGAATTAAGCTTTGCCATTTCATTTGAATGAAAGTGAGATTAGTATTAAGACCAAAGGACTTAAAAGACAGGCTTTGTCATCATCTATAATTAAATTCAGGCTGGCTCTGAAACCTAGATCTACAAGCCATACTTAATCTGCCCATTGTAAGAGAGAAAGAACTGACACTATATGGATAAATGAAATCATTAAATCATTAAATATATTTGTAAAATAATTATTTTGCTCCTACTATCTGTAAATACTGAAGGTATTATCTATTGAGAGATGTGTTTTGTATCATGGGCTTTTGAAGATGTGAGAGAACAAACATTTTTGTCACAAGTCCTTCATCTTTCCATGGAAGAAGAAGTGTTCAGTGCAACTGTGATTCTGCTCTGTTATTTGCTGGATGCAAATCTTTTGGGGTCCTTTCCATCCATTGCATACCTGGGTGGTTTTAGAGTGGGTTTCTCTAACAATGAATGGTGTGCCCTACTCTTGCCATGTTAATACTCTTTCAATAAAAGGAGGAAAAGAAAGACTACAAAAAAAACTTTCTCTAGAAAATTTGGATGCTGATTTCATCCTGACTTCCATTATTTTTCTTAAATTAATAAGGAAAGATAAGCTAAAAAGGCAACTAATGCAGCTAATGCAACTCCCAACTAGAAAACTAGAACTACTAGGATATTCAAAGTAATAGTAAGATGTTCAGAACAGCCATATTAATAGCAATGAGACATGTTACTAAGTGCATAATCAAAGACCCAAAAGTCACCCAGATCATCAAGAATGTAATCACAAAGTGCTTGTCAGCAGAGCAGTGGCCATGTGTGCAAGGCAAGTATATGAAACACCAGAAGAAGGAGCCAGTGAAAAAGGATATTTAGGAATATTGAAGAATAAGCTTTCAACATTTTGAAATACACTCACAACTTCATAAACAAACTACCCAACTGCACACCTGCTATACTAAAACTTTTTGAGGCACGAGCAAATCGGGAGACAATTCTCAACAGGTCTCCTGATTTTTTACAGTGTTATGAGCATAGGCACTGCAAGCTTTTGTTTGGGACTGTCTTTTCAAGGATGCTTGTTTTGCAAATGGCCTTAGAAGGTATAGTGCCTTCCTTGAATGAGTAAAGATTGAACACGATTGCTTGCAGCCCAATATAAACAAAAATGGAGTAAATTAAACTTAGAGTTCTTCAGTCATGATTCAAACCCACTGAGTGAATATGATCCACATGAGATGTTCCGTGTTGCATTTGTGAGATTTGGGGAAGGAGAAAAACATGAATGTTAAGCTCATGATGTGCATGATAGAGTTCTTTCCCTTACCTGGATTCTCAGGTCTTCCACCATCATCCATAAAACTGTAGTAAACTCAATTTTTAGTAAAATCTTAGATCTTCACAGGTCTTAAGGCAGCCATCCCTTAGCTTTGCCTTATAAAATAATTGGATCCAATTTTCCAATCTTGAAATAAGCTTCTCAGTTACAAATTGAAGTTGATTTTTATTTTTTCCCATTGCTTAATGAATTTTATTACAATTATAGGTGCACAGAAATCATCACAACTCAATTTGCTAGCATTTGTATCCCAAATCCTCATTGCATCTCCCCACACCCCAGATTGTCTTTTTTTTTTTTTTTTGTCTTTTTGCCTTATCTAGGGCCACGGCCGCGGCATATGGAGGTTCCCAGGCTAGGGGTCTAACAAGAGCTGTAGCTGCTGGCCTTCACCACAGCCAAGGCAACGCAGGATCAGAGCTGTGTCTGCAACCTACACGATAGCTCACAGCAACGCTGGATCCTTAACCCACTGAAGGAGGCCAAGGGATCAAACCCACAACCTCATGGTTCCTAGTCAGATTCACTAACCACTGAGCCACTAAGGGAACTCCCCCAAGATTGTCTTATTTAAAAAACCAAAGGTTTTCCAAAGTCTGTGAATCATTATCTGTTCTACAAAGAAGTTCATTGTGTCTTTATAGTTTCCACATGTAAGCTGTAGCATTGGGTGTTGCCATCTAATTTTCTGACTGGTTTCACTTCACTTGATAATTTCTAGGTCCATCCATGTTGCTATAAGTGTTATTATTTCATTCCTTTTGATGGTTGTGTAATATTCCATTGTGTGTATGTACCATATCTTCCCTATCCACCCCCCTCTCAATGGGCATTTAGGTTGTTTCCATGACCTGGCTGTTGCACAGAGTGTTGCAATGAACACTGGAGTACATGTGTCTTTTTGAGTCATGGTTTCTGCTGGATAGATGCCCAGGAGTGGGATTGCTGGATCAAATGGTAATTCTATTTTGAGTTTTCTGAGGAATCTCCATACTGTTTTCCACAGTGGTTGCACCAATTTGCATTCCCACCAACAGTGTAATAGGGATCCTTTTTATCCACATCCTCTCCAGCACTTATTGTTTGTAGACTTTTTGATGATGGCCTTTCTGGCTGGTGTAAGGTGGTACCTCATAGTGGTTTTGATTTGCATTTCTCTAATAAGGAGCGGTGTTGAACATCTTTTCATGTGTTTATTTGCCATCTGCATGTCTTCTTTGGAGAATTGTCTGCCTAGATCCTCTGCCCATTTTTGGAGGGGTTGTTTGTTTCTTTGGTGTTGAGCTGTAGGAGCTGTTTGTAAATTTTGGAGATTAATCCCTTGTCAGTTGAATCATTTGCAAATATTTTCTCCCATTCGGTGGGTTGTCTTTTCATTTTGTTTAGGGTTTCCTTTGCTGTGCAGAAACTTTGAAGTATAATTAAGTCCCATTTGTTTATTTCTCTTTTCATCGTCCTTACTCTAACAGATGTATCTGAGAAGATGTTGCTATCATTTATGTCAGAGGGTGTTTGGCTTATGTTTTCCTCTAAGAGTTTTATAGTATCTGGTCTTATATCTAGGTCTTTAATCCATTTTGGGTTTATTTTTGTTCATGGTGTTAGGAAGTGTTCTAGTCTCATTTTTTACATGTAGCTGTCCAGTTTTCCCAGCACCACTTATTGAAGAAGCTGTCTTTTGTCCAATGTATATTCTTGATTCCTGTCATAGATTAGTTGACTATAGGTGTGTGGGTTTAATTCTGGGCTTTCTATCCTGTTCCACTGATCTATATTTCTGTCTTTGTACCAGTATCGTATGGTTCTGATGACTGTAACTTTGTAGTAGAGTCTGAAGTCAGGGAGCCTGATTCTTCCAGCTCCACTTTTCTTTTTCAGGATGTCTTTGGCTATTCTGTTTTTTTTTTTTGTGTTTCCAAACAAACTTTAAAATATTTTGTTCTAGCTCTGTGAAGAAGGTCCTTGGTAATTTGATAGGGATTGTATTGAATGTGTAGATTGCCTTGGGTAGTGTACTCATTTTGATAATATTGACTCTTCCAATCCAAGAGCATGGTATGTCTTTCCATGTGTTCATGTCATCCTTGATTTCTTTCATCAGCGCCTTATAATTTTCAGAGTACAGGCCTTCTGTCTCTTTAGGTAGGTTTATTCCAAAGTACTTGATTCTTTTTGATGTGATGGTAAACGGTATAGCTTCCCTAATTTCTCTTTCTGATCTTTCATTGTTAGTATAGAGAAATGCAGTTGAATTCTGTATAATAATTTTGTATCCTGCAATGCTGCCAAATTCATTGTTGAGCTCTAACAGTTTTCTGGTAGAGTTTAGGATTCCCTAGGTATAGTATCATGTCATCTGCAAAAAGCAATAGTTTGACTTCTTCCTTTCCAATTTGGATTCCTTTTATTTCTTTTACTTCTCTAATTGCTGTGGCTAGAATTTCCGAAACTGTTGAATATTAGTGCTGAGAATGGACCTCCTTGTCTTGTTCCTGATCTCAGAAGGAATTCTTTCAGCTTTTCCTCATTCAGAATGCTGTGAGCTCTGGGCTTGTCATAGATGGCCGGATTACATTGAGGTAGGTTCCCCCATGCCCACTTTCTAAAGAGTTTTTATCAGAAATTGGTGTTGGATTTTGTCAAAGGCTTTTTCTGCATCTATGCAGAGGATAATGTGTTTTTTATTCTTCAGTTTGTTAATGTGGTCTATCACACAGATTGATATGTGGATATTGAGGAATCCTTCCATCCCTGGGGTAAATTCCACTTGATCGTGATGTACAATCCTTTTAATTTATTGTTGGATTCGGTTGGCTAGTAATTTGTTGAGAATTTTTGCATCTGTGTTCATCAGTGAGATTGGCCTGTAATTTTCTTTTTGTGTGATATATTTGTCTGGTTGTGGTATAAGGGTGATGGTTGCCTCATAGAATGAGTTTGGGAGTGTTCCTTCCTCTGAAATTTTTTGGAAGAGTTTCAGAAGGATAGGCATTAGCTCTTCTCTAAATGTTTGATAGAATTCACCTGTGAAACCATCTGGTCCTGGACTTTTGTTTGTGGGAAGTTTGTTAATCACAGTTTCAATTTCAGAATTTGTGATTGGTCTATTCACATTTTCTTTTTCATCTTGGTTTAGTCTTGGAAGATTGTACTTTTCTAAGAATGTGTCCATTTCTTCAAGGTTTTCCATTTTATTGCCATATAGTTGCACATAGTAATCTCTTATAATCCTTTGTATTTCTGTGATGTCCGTTGTTACTTCTCCTATACATTTCTAATTTTGTTGATTTGTGTCCTGTCTATTTTCTTTCTCAATAAGTCTGTCTAAGGGTTTATCAATTTTGCTTATCTTTTCAAAGAACCAGCTTTTAGTTTCATTGGTCTTTTCTATGATTTTCTTCATTTCCATTTCATTGATTTCTGCTCTGATCTTTATGATTTCTTCTCTTCTATTAACTTTAGGTCTTGTCTGTTCTTCTCTCTCTAGCTGCTTTAAATGTGAAGTTAGGTTGTTTATGTGATCTTTTTCTTGTTTCCTGAGGTAGGCTTGTATTGCTACAAACATTCCTCTTAGAACTGCTTTTGCTGCATCCCAGAGGTTTTGGAGTGTTGTATCTTTGTTGTCATTTGATTGTGGATATTTTTTAATTTCCTCTTTGGTTTCTTCAGTGATCCATTGCTTGTTTAGTAGCATGTTGTTTAGTCTCCACGTGTTTTTATTTTTTGATATTTTTTCTTGTTGTTGATTTCCAGTCATATAGCATTGTGGTCAGAGAAGATGCTTGAAATGATTTCAATTTTCTTAAAGTTACTGAGGCTTGATTTGTAGCCCAGGATGTGATCAATCTTAGAGAATGTCCTGTGTGCAATTGAGAAGAGTGTGTATTCTGTTGCTTTTGGATGGAATGTCCTATAAATATCTATTAAGTCCATCTGATCTAATGCTTCATTCAGGGCCTGTGTTTCCTTATTGATTTTCTGCCTGGATGACCTGTCCATTGCTGTAAGTGGGGTGTTAAAGTCCCTCACTATGATGGTGTTATTGTTGATCTCTCCTTTTAAGGTTGTTAGCAGTCGCCTTATATATTGTCGTGATCCTGTGTTGGGTGCATGGATATTGAAAATTGTTATATATTCTTCTTGGGTTGATCTTTTGATCATTATGTAGTGCCCTTCCTTGTGTTAAAATGTTCTTCATTTTAATGTCCTTTTTGTCTGATAGGAGTATTGCTACTCTGACTTTCTTTTGATTCATGTTTGCATGGAATATTTTCTTCCATCCTCTCTCTTTCAATTTGTATGTGTCCCTAGAAGTGAAGTGGGTCTCTTGAAGACAGCATATATATGGGTATTGTTTGTGTATCCATTCAACTAGTCTATGTCTTTTGGTTGGGCCATTTAGTCCATTTACATTTAAGGTAACTATTGATATGTGTATTCTTATTGTGATTGTATTAACTGTTTGTGATATTGGTTGCTCTTTTTTCTTCCCTTATTCTCTTGTTGTCTCCTCTCACAAGATGACTATCTTTAATGTTGTATTTGAGTTGATTTGTCTTATTTGTGTATCAATTGTAGATTTCTGGTTTGCAGTTACCCTGAAGTTTTGATATAGGAGTCTGCATATAACTGAGATTGTTTGAAGTTGTTGGTTTCATAATTGCACGTGTGTCTCCAGTGACCTTCATTTGTGCTCTCTTCTCATGATTTCTGATTTTGGTAGCATAATTGTGCATGGATGATTTAGTGTTTTTACTTTATATATGACTTTACTGGTGAGCCTTGTTATTTGCTGTGTTTCTGTTTCTGGTTGTGGTCTTTTATTTTCTGCCTAGAGAAGTTCCTTTTGTATTTGTTGTAAAGCTGGTTTAGTGTTGTAAAAATCTCTTAGCTTTAAAGGTTTTGATCTCTCCTTCAAATCTGACTGAGAGCCTTGGTGGATAAAGTAATCTTGGAAGTTTTTTCCTTTCATCACATTAAGTGATGCCACTCCCTTCAGGCCTGCAGAGTTTCAGCTGAAAAATCTGCTAATAACCTTATTGGGGTTCCCCTGTATGTCATTTGTTTATTTTCCCTAGTTGCTTTCAACATTTTCCCATTGTCTTTAATTTTGGTCATTTGGTTAATATGTGTCTCAGGCTGTTCCTCCTTGGGTTTATTTTATATGTTACTCATTGTGCTTCCTGGTTTTGACTGAGTGGTTCTTTTCCTGTATGAGGGAAGTTTTCAGCTATTATCTCTTCAAATATTTTTTCTGTCCCTTTCTCTCTCTCTTCTCCCTCTGGCACCCCTATAATACAGATGTTGGTACATTTAACATTACCCCAGAGTTCTCTGAGATCTCACTTATTTCCTTTCAATCTTTTATCTCTTTTCTCTTCTGCATTAGTGATTTCCACTAATCTGTCCTCCACCTCACTGATTCATTCTTCTGCTTCCTGTATTCTACTGTTAGCTGCTTCTAATGAATTTTTTATTTCAGTTACTGTATTTTGCCTCTCTTTTTGTTTAATTTTTACATCTTGCACTTCTTTGCTGAGTGTTTCCTGTAAATTATCAATCTTTGCCTCCAGTTTATTTCCAATGTCTTGCATCATCTTCAGCGTCAACAGTCTAAAGTCCCTTTCTGGGACAATCTCCTCATCCCTGAGCTGTGTTTCTGGGCTTTTTTCTTTCTCCCTTTTCTGAGTTATAGTTCTATCTTTTCCTTTTTATAGGTTTTGGTGTGGTGACCTTTTTTCAGGCAAGAGTTGTAACCTCTCTTAGTTCTGTTGTTTGCCTCCCCTGTGGTTAAAGTTGGTATTGGGTGGGGGCTTGCTGTAGGCTTCCTGATGGGAGGGACTGGTGCCTGCCCACTGGTAGGTGGGGTTGACTCCTCTCCCTCTGATGGTTGGGGCTTTGTCTCTGGATGAGATTAGAGGCTGGCTGTGTGCCTGAGCAGTCTTTAGGCAGCCTGTTTACTGATGGGTGGGGCTGTGATCCCAGGTGGATTATTGTTTGGCCTGGGGCTTCTCAGCACTGATGGAAGGGAACAGATTTTCCCAAAAATGGCCACCTCCAGAGTAATGCAGGCTGACGAATGTTCCCAAGAGCTTCACTGCCAATGCCCTTCCCCCACAGCAAGTCATAGTCACCCATTTTCCCAGGATATCCTCCAAGAATTTCAGTCAGGTTCCAACTGGATTCCTATGGAAGCTTTGCTTTGCCCTGGGACCCAGTGCACGTGAAAATCTGTGTGTGCCTTTCAAGAATGGGTTCTCCTCTTTCCCCCAGTCCTATGGTACTCCTGCACACAAGCCCCACTAGCCTTCAATGCCAGATGCTCCAGGGGCTCTTTCTCTCTGTGCCAGATCCCCAGGTGTGGGGATTTGACACGGGGCTCAGAACTCTCAGTCCTGTAGCTGAGTCTCTGTGATGCAGTTACTTTCCAGTCTGTGGGGCTTCTCACCCAGGAGATATGGGGCTGCTTCTATCAAGTAATTGCCCCTCCTACCTCTTGATGTGGTCTCCTTTTTGTCTTCTGGAGTAGAATATCTTTTTTGGAAGTTTACACTTCATTTCGTTGAAGGTTGCTTGGCATTTGGTTGTAGTTTTGTTGTTTTTTGGAAGAGAAATTGAGCTCCAGTCCTTCTATTCTGCCATCTTAATGCAGTCCTGAAGTTGATTTTTAATGTCACCAGAGCATATGGTTCTGGAAGCTTTTTTTTTTTCAATTATTCAAATTTGGTTTCCTGATAATTAATATCATGGCCCAGTTCATTGTTAGAACAATAGAAGGCAAGCTTACAAATAGTAATTCCAAAACAACCTTCCCCTTCATGACAAAGCTCTCTGAATCTCCTTGCTTCTCACTCCTACTTATAGTCAAATTAGTTAAGTTGAATAAACACTACTGAAAATAAGAGTTCTGGGTATTGAATCCTACTAAGTCAACCAATTTTGGAAGTGTATCATCACCTGGAATGCAGCACTGACACTGAAATTTTGTAATGCACAATAACAAATTTAGTTGACTTTTAAGGGTACAAATATTTGAAAGCATTTGTCTGATGTGGTCTCACTCCATTTGCTCAACTCTTGTACTGGTTTCTGAAATATATCTAAAATTGTGCCATTAGAACTGAGACAGCATTCTGTGACCACACTGATGAAATTAAAATTTTCAATATCAAATCCACAAATTCCATGGTTTCATTTCTGCCCTTGGCTTTTAAGTTTTTTTCTACTCTATTCTCTACAATTCTATTAAAATAGTATTGTGAGGAAATACCATGTGAAACAAGTTTCTGAAAATGAATGACAAGTTTAAAATAACTGTGGTTCTCTTTTTCACATAAATACAATTTTTTTAAATTCTCCTGACATACTCCTCTGCAAAGCCCTGTTAATAGTGAAAAAAATCCCAGGTCAGTTTGTTCCTTATCAGTCAAGAATAGTGAAAAGCCTTGCTGCTAGGTGTTGTTTATCTTTTCTTGTTAGGCTACAGGGAAAGTAAGTTATGTCGCACAAAAACCCAAAGCATATTCATGAGATTCCCTCATAATGCTAGTAACAAAAAAGTTATCAACCTTACAGGAAGACTTCAGAGAGGTAACTCATGAAATACAAGATTTCAGAGATCACCTGAATCTCTAGCATTACCTATGTGAAAACTTAAACATGAAGATGTGAATGAATTTGCCCTGGGTTGCAAAGTTTATCAAAAAGAATATTGGAATTTGAACTAAAAGATAGTACTTGGTTCATTGCTCCTCTAATCTACCACACTTATGAGTCCCTCACTTTTCTTAAAAGTTTATTGCTGATTTTAAATAAAAAATAGAATTGTAGGTTTTCCAATGCACTGATAAGGAGAAAAAGTGAGTCTGAGTTTTGAGAGTTTAGCTAAGCTACTTCATGGTCTTGCTGCCTCAAAGTGCAATTTCTTAGACCAAGTAATCTGTGGGGGCTTCCCGAGGCACCTCATGTAAGCACATGACCTAGATAGGAGCCCACACTGTCACAAGCTAATGTAGGTTCCCGATATTCCTCCCCAGCAGCCCCTGTGATCAGGTCTCCCCACACCCCGAGGCCTTCCTCCCTGTACATCCCTTACATAATAAATTTTCTAAAACACTATTTTTTTGCTTTAAATTAACTGATCCAGCTTTAGCCAGGGAATCCCTAAAGTACTGTATCCAGGGCTCTTAACAAAGGTCCCACATTCCTGGATCCTCTTGCTCTCTCTGTCTGCACCCTGCCTTGACCTGCCTGTGTGGTCAGGTCATTGGGTCATTATAGTATCCCTCATAGTGTAAGGATCTTCAAGATCTTTGAGTAATAATCTTCACTATTTCAATTTCTCTGGACCTCTGACTCACCATCCCCCACCCTGTGACACACTTAACAAATGTTAGTTTAATGTTGTTAAGTCATATCACTGGGTAAGAGGGCAATACTTACATTATCAGGTCAAGCTTTGCCTTTTCTGGAAATACTTCCTTAACAATGCTTCACTTCTTCTTTTTTTTTTTGTCTTCTTGCTTTTTATCTAGAGCCGCGCCTGCAGCATATGGAGGTTCCCAGGCTAGGGGTCTAACAGGAGCTGTAGCCGCCGGCCTTCGCCACAGCCACAGCAACGCGGGATCTGAGCCGCATCTGTGACCTACACCACAGCTCATGGCAATGCTGGATCCTTAACCCACTGAGCAAGGCCAGGGCTTGAACCCGCAACCTCATGGTTCTTAGTTGGATTCATTACCTACTGAGCCACGAAGGGAACTCCAACAATGCTTCACTTCTAGTGCCGCCCATATCCTTAGCCAACCTAACCTCAAAGTCCCTCATCTGCTCCTCATGCTTCCCTGGGTTTCCTTCCTTAATTCAAGGGTAGACATATAGACAGTGATTTTCTATCTTAGAAATTCTGAAGGTGAGTGATTATATGTTCGCATCCCAAGAATATACAACAATCTGTGCCACACAGTAGGTATTAATAATTATTAACAATAGATGAACAAGAATTTTCAGCATTGTCAGCACAGTATCAGGTCTATCTAGAGACTTTGCAGGAGAAGGGAAGATGGTCATCAAGCCACAGAAATTTGGAAAAATAAATTAAAACTGGTTACAGTCATCAGGTAACCACGGGAAAATTTTAGAATAGAAAAACAGCAAAACCTCTATCAGAATTGAGACTTGAGGGCAAATTTAAGTGGTTACAAAGTGGCAAATAAGTCAGGGATAGGAGAGAGATAGGACATAAGACACAATCTGACAGAGTCTGCAATCTCTTTTTTATGTGTCTGTTTTTATTTTTTTCCTAACCTTAGACCCATTCAGTTTATTTCTTCTTTTTCATATTCTTCCAGAGTTTAATTGGCCCCAAAATTTGACATGTGGAGTGTGACATTGTCCTGGAAAGCTGGTTGGTTCTACTTCACTCATGCTTAAACCATAGAGAACAAAAATTTTTAAAGGTAACAGCTAGTTGTAATAAATGCACGTATGGTTAAATGCTGATATTTCATTGAAGGTAATATTGATGGTAAATTAAACTGAATGCAGGTATAGGGAAAATACTGGGTTTTTTTAGGGAAATATTCTGATTCTTGGTGCTTTGCAGTATAAAAAATGCATTGACACTCTTCACATATATTATATGAATCAGGGAAGTCTAATATTTTTGGCCTCACTAATATCTTTGGTATATTAAATTAAAATTATATGCCTTAGATTATAATGTTAATTTTTCCCATAATGAAAACTGATCTGATCAAATCACTATTCTAATAATGTGAGCACAGATGATACTGATTAAATTGATTTAGTTTGAATCATCCAACTCAAGTTTAGTTTAACATGTAGGTAGATGGCACAACCATTGTATGAGATAATTTTAATACCAGAAGAAGATTCATGCCAAAATTTATAATCTAAACTTTTCTTATCACCTGTGCCTGAAATTTCTTTAAAAAAGATTTTCATCAATTTAATATAAAATATAAAGTATCCTATAGAAGAAAATAAAAAGCAAAAACACATTTAAATCCACATAATAGTGTGAATGGTTAGTATTGAATGTTTTTCATGTTTTAAATTGTGCAGAGCTATGATTAACCTGGATATAATAAAAGGGTAAAAGACCCATAATTGAAAAGCCTAGTGGAAATTTCCACTAAGACTAGCCCTGAGCATTTTGCAGGAAGATGTCCTAAAATTCTATGGTGTTTAGAAGCTAAAACGAAGCTCTATATTCTCTCACATTTTGTCTTCTACAATACAGACAACAATACCTTCATATGTTCTCTTATCAGAAAATTCTTCTATCTTTCTTCTAGCTTGTAGGGGAAATTTGGACTTTTGCCATAAAAGATTCACTGAGTATTACCTGGGCAAACCTTGTAATACTCACAAGTATTACCCTTGTGAGTGATCTAACTCTTTGATTCTGTGTTTTCAGAAGTACTGTTGACTGGCTTTTCCTTGGATTATTTTCTAGGTTTAGTGACTTCTCTGAAGTCTTCTTAAATTATTTTAGGGATGTAAGTCCCTGTTACACTGCAGCATATCACATTCCTATCAAGAAATTTCAAATGAAATAATGATTTCTTAAAATGTCTGAGTTTGAGAGATACAACTGTAACAGTGCACATTGGGACCAGATACTCTCATATTTGTCTTTGTAGGCATGATAAGGCAAGAAACAAACACGATTGTTTATCAATTTAAGTCCTCTCTCCACCATGTTTCAATACACAGGTAATTAGTGTAATAAACACATGCTGGGGAACACAATGTGAAATTGGGGAAGGGGGCAGCAGTCATGTTTCCGCCTCTTCTCCATTTCACATTATTTAACTTTTCCTTGGATGTTTTTTATTCTAGCTGGGTTAAGTGTTTTTTATTCTAGCTGGGTTAAGTGTTTTTTATTCTAACTGGGTTAAGTGTTTCTTGATCTATGCTGCAGCTCTCCAATCCACCCCCTCTGCTGTTGCAGTGAACATGATTCTGTGTGGTAGTAACCAAAATCCAGTATCCAGAGAAGCTAACAACAGGCTTAAATTCCTTTGGCATATTCCCTCTCTCAAAGACATGGGATCATATACACAAATAGATCAAATGAAGCACCTGGATTACTCCAATGTTGGGCAAGGTAGATAGGCAAAGTAAATTCTTAACAGATAGTGACCTCAGGTTAATTACATAAAGTATATAAACTATTTGTATTTTGTCAGTGTATCTAACTGATTAAAGCTTGAATTAAACAGAGCTTACATAGAAAGAAATAAAAATTCAAGTTACCAAATATGTTGCTGTTATATTCCATCCAGTAAAAAAATGTCAAAAATACAATGACCACCTATTAAATATTTTTATTTCATTTTAAGATTTTAAATGCATTAAAATATAAAAGTATAAGTAACAATAATATCACTGATAATCACACAATTCTAAGTCAACAACTATTACTATATCTTGGCATATCTCCCTGACTTATTTTTCAATGCAAAAGATAGGAAATTATGCCTATAATTTTATATTTTGTTTTCACTTAAGCAGCCTGCAAGCATGAATATTTTAATAGCAATCTATGAAAACACAGGAAAATTGTTAATAAAATGAATTGTGGAACAAGACTGCCTGGGTTTTAAAGCCAACTTTGCTACTTACAAAACTGGATGACTTCAGACAAGTTGTTTACATTTTTTACATCTAAATTTACAGAAAATAAACCATATTTAATAGTAACAAATAACCTTATAGGGTCCTAGTGAGGGTTCTCTGTGTTAATATACAAAAAGTTTTGATTAATGTATAGCACTTAAAAATTGCTATACAAATGTTAGCTACAATTATTTAATGTCTAATATTATAATATTTTATGCATATCAACCAGTTTGTTTCATTAGTTCATAAAGATTTTAATTATTTTTTAACAACTAAATAAAATAAAATGTTTTGAGGAACAGCTTTCTATAAAACATATAGTTACTTTTCATAATAACTTTCTTGGAGGATATTTACACACATAAAAAGACTCAGCCAAGTACAGAATTGAAGATATGTGATACATATTAATAGATTTCCTCCCTTCCTTCCTCTTCTGCAACCCAGGAAGATAGCACAGATATAAAAAGTCACCAGGATATAAAAAGTCACAAGGATTTATTATCATCAAATAATATAAAGATTTACTTTTTTAAAGTATCATTAATTTTAATTTGAATCTTCTTTCCATGTATGTGCTTTAAACCCATTGTGGGTCGCACTGCATTTCCCCACAATTCATATGGTGAAATGCTAACCTCCAAATGCTAACTCCCTCCCAACACGACCTTATTTGGAAATAGGGTCATTGACTATGTACTTAGGTTAGGATGAGGTCAGACTGTAATAGGGTGGGCACCTAATACAACTGGTGTCCTTATAAAATGGGGGCACTGAGTGCCAATGAAGGCAAAGTGAGTGTGATGAAACAGAAGTCAAGGGACACCAAAGGATGCCATTAGACCCCTGAAACCCAGGAGGGAGGCAGAGAACATGAGAACTGCTGGCCTCCAGAACTGAGACTTCATGTTCTATTGTTCCAGACCACTTTGTGGTGCCTTGTTATGGTGTTTCTAATAAACTCATATTCTACCTATTGGTTTTCCTCTTCAGTAATGTACTGTGTTGAGTTCTTTACCTATTTAAACTTTTCCCTTTGTACTTGATATGCTCTTTGCCATAGTGGTGTGTGGTATTATTTTCTCTAATATATTCTCTGGAAATTATAATTGGGATGGTTTTTGTACTTTTCCCCCCCAATAATCTAGGCTAACATTATTATTAAAATGTTGTTTTGGTTACTGTACTTAAAATAGGCTGTGCTACCTGGAAGGACTAGACTTTTCCTTTGTTTCTGCCTTATTGTAACTTTCAGCACTGTTCTGACACAGTTTGGTTTCCTTAGTTTTCTTCTCATACCTTTGTTTTAAACCAGGGATTGTGTTTCAGAGTTATTAAATATTTAGTCTAAGGTACTTATTTTTTTATTTCTTATCTTTTTTTAATATAATGATTTTTATATTTCCATTATAGCTGGTTTACAGTTTTTCATCAACTTTTCAGCTGTTCAGGGTGGTAACCTGGTTATGCATATGTATATATATTCATCACAAGTGATTATACATAGTTCCTGGTGCTATCCAGCGGTATCTCCTTGCTTTTCCATCCCAAAGGCAATAGTCTACATCTATTAACCCCAGACTCCCAGACCATCCCATTCCCTCCCCCTCCACCTTGGCAACCACAAGTCTGTTCTCCAAGTGCAAGATTTTCTTTTCTATGGAAAGGTTAGTTCATGCAGTATATTAGATTCCAGATATAAGTAATATCATATGGTAATTGTCTTTCTCTTTCTGACATACTTCACTCAGTATGAGAGTCTCTTAATTCCATCCATGTTGTTGCAAATGGCATTACTTTATTCTTTTTTTATGGCTCAGTAGTATTCCATTGTGTATACATACCACCTCTTCCTAATCCAATCATCTGTTGAGGGACATTAAATTGTTTCCATGTCTTGGCTATTGTGAATAGTGCTGCAATTAACATGTGTGTACATGTGTCTTTTTCAAGGAAAGTTTTGTCCAGATATATGTCCAAGAGAGGGATTGCTGGGTCTTATGGTAGTTCTACGTATAGTTTACTAAGGTACCTCCATACTGTTTTTCATAGTGGTTGTACCAGCTTACATTCCCACCAAAGATGCAGGTGGGTTCATTTTTCTCTACACCCCCTCCAGATTTGCTGTTTGTGGACTTATTAATGATGGCCATTCTGACTGGTGAGAGCTGGTACCTCATAGTAGTTTTGATTTTCATTTCTCTAATAATCAGTGATGCTGAGCATTTTTTTCATTTGCTTGTTGGCCATCTGTATATCTTCTTTGGAGAAATGTTTACTCAGGTCTTTTGCCCATTTTTCAAATGGGTTGTTGGCTTTTTTCCTGTTGAGTTGTATAAGTTTGTATATTTTAGAGATTAAGCCCTTGTCAGTTGTATCATTTGACACTATTTTCTGCCATTCTGTAAGTTGTCTTTTTGTCTTCTTTTTGGTTTCCTTTGCTGTGCAAAACTTGTCACCTTGATTAAGTACCATTGGTTTATCTTTGTTTTTGTTTCTGTTGCTTTGGGAGACTGACCTGAGAAAACATTTGTAAGGTTGGTGTCAGAGAATGTTTTGCCTGTGTTCTCTTCCAGGAGTTTAATGGTGTCTTGTCTTATACTGAAGTCTTTAAGCCATTTTGAGTTTATTTTTGTGCATGCTGTGAAACTGTGTTCTAGTTTCATTGATTTGTGTGCAGGTGTCCAGGTTTCACAGCAATAATTACTGAAAAGACTGTCCTTTTCCCATTTTATGTTCTTGCTTGCTTTCTCAAAGATGAATTGACCATAGACATCTGGCTTTATTTCTGGGTTATCTATTCTGTTCCATTGGTCTGGATGTCTGTTTTGGTACTAGTACCACACTGTCTTGATTACTGTGGCTTTGTAATATTGTCTGAAGTCTGGGAGAGTAATGCCTCCTTCTTGGTTTTTATTCCTAAGAATTGCATTGGTGATTCTGGGTCTTTTGTGGTTCCATATAAATTTTTGGATTGTTTGAACTAGTTCTGTGAAGAATGTCATGGGAAACTTGATAGGGATTGCACTGAATCTGTAGATTTCTTTGGGTAGTATGGCCATTTTCACAATATTAATTTTTCCAGCCTATGAGCATGGGATATCTTTCCATTTCTTGCATCTTCTTTTATTTCCTTTATTAATGTTTTGTAGTTCTCGGCATATGTCTTTGACCTCCTTGGTCAGGTTTATTTCCAGGCATTTGATTTTTTGGGGTGCTATTTTTAAAATGTATTGTATTTTTGTATTCCTTTTCTAATATTTCATTGTTAGTATATAGGAATGTGATTGATTTCTGAATGTTAAGCTTATATCCTGCTACACTGCTGACTTTCTTGATCAGTTCAAGTAATTTTTGGGTTGAGTCCTTGGGGTTTTCTATATATAATATCATGTCATCTGCATAGAGTGAAAGTTTTACCTCTTCTCTTCCTCTTTGGATGTCTTTTATTTCTTTTATTTGTCTGAGTGCTGTAGCTAGGACTTCCAATACTATGTTGAATAACAGTGGTGAGAGTGGGCATACTTGTCTTATTCCAGATTTTAGTGAGAAGGCTTTCAGATTTTCTCCATTGAGTATTTTATTGGCTGTGAGTTTGTCATAAATGGCTTTTATATGTTAAGGTATGTTCCCTCTATCCCCACTTTGGTAAGAGCTTTGATCATGAATGGATGTTGGACTTTGTCAAATGCTTTTTCTGCATCTATTGAGATGATCATGTGGCTTTTGACTTTTCTTTTGTTAATGTGGTGTATGATGTTGATTGGTTTGTGTACATTGAACCATCCCTATGCACCTGGGAAGAATCCTACATGGTCGTGGTGTATGATCTTTTTGATGTTATTGGAATTGGTTGGCTAAAATTTTGTTGAGAATTTTTGCATCTATATTCAAATTTATTGGCCTATAGTTGTCTTTTTTTCGTGGTATCTTTGTCTGGTTTTGGAATTAAGGTGATGGTGGCATCATAGAATATCTTAAGGAGTGTTCCTTCTTCTTCAACCTTGTGCAAAAGTTTAAGAGGATGGGTACAAGTTCCCCTTTGCATTTTGGTAGAATTCACCTGTGAAGCCATCTGGTCCTGGACTTTTATTTGTAGGGAGTGTTTTTATGAAACACTCAATTTCATTTCTAGTGATTTGTCTGTTGAGTTGATCTATTTCTTCTTAATTTAGTTTTGGCAGGGTGTAAGCCTATAGAAAGTTGTCCATTTCTTCTATGTTGTCAGATTTGTTGGAGTACAATTGTTCATAGTATTCTCTTTTTTTTTTGTATTTCTGCAATATCCATTGTGACTTCTTTTTCATTTCTTGTTTTGTTTATTTGGGTTTTTTCTCTCCTCCTCTTGGTCAGTCAAACCGGAGGTATGTCAAGTTTGTTTACCTTTTCAAAGTCCCAGCTCTTGGTTATATTGATATTTTTCTATTGTTTTTTAAATCTCTATTTTATTGATTTCCTCTCTGATCTTTATGATTTCCTTCCTTCTGTTGACTTCAGGGTTTTTTTGTTCTTCTTTTTCTAATTCATTTAGGTAGTGGGTGAAGTGATCAATTTGAGATTTTTCTTCTTTTTTGAGGAAGGCCTGTATTGCTATAAATTTCCCTCTAAGCACTGCTTTTGCAGCATCCCATGGATTTGGAGTGGTTTTGTCTTCATTATCATGTGTCTCGAGGTATTTTTTAATTTACTTCTTGATTTCCTCATTGACCCATTCATTTTTTAGTAGCATGTTGTTTTGTTTCTATGTAGTGTGTTTTTTCTCATTTCTTTTCCTGTGGTTGATTTCTAGATTCGTACTGCTGTGGTCAGAGAAGATACTTGAAATAATTTCTATACTCTTAAATTTGTTGAGGTTAGCTTTGTGCCCCTGTATGTGATCTCTCATTGAGAATGTTCCATGTGCAATTGAGAAGAATGTATATTCTGATTTTTTTGGATGTAATGTCCTGAAAATATCAATTAGATCTATCTTTTCTATTGTATCACTTAGGATCTCCATCACCTTACTGATTTTCTGCCTAGAGGATCTGTCCATTGATGTGAGTGGAGTGTTAAAAGTCTCCTGCTATTATTGTATTCCCATCTATTTCTCCTTTTATGTCTGATAGTGCTCGGTGTAGGTACTTGGGTGTTCCTATATTAGGAGCATGTATATTGGTGATTGTAATATCCTTTTCTTGAATGGAGCCTTTAACCATTAAATAGTGTCCTTCTTTGTCTTTCTTTATGGCCTTCATCTTAAACTGTATTTTGTATGATATGAGTATTGCAACCCCTGCTTTCCTCTCTTGTCCGTTGGCATGAAATATCTTTTCCCATCCCCTCACTTTCAATCTGTATATGTCCTTTGCCCTAAGGTGAGTCTCTTGTAGACAGCAGTCTGGGGTGTTTATTTGGTCAAGGAAAATCACACTGTCTCTTTTCTCTCCAGGGAAGGGATATTGTAAGTATCAAAAGTAAATCAGAAATTGTTTTATAATATTCATTTCACATATTTACAAACTTAATTTCATGTTCATGTTCCAGGTAGACAGGAGTGACAACTAGATGTCTATTTAAAGTGAAATTATAATACAGTTTGAGAGACAGTAAATAGAAGTGGTTGAAGAATAACACATTTATTTACATCTTTGTAATGTAGTGAAATTTAGGTTAGCTGCATGCTAATACAGTTGTTCTTGTTCTTAAAGTATTTAAACATTACATGCCAGCTGGTTCCATATTCCCATATCTTTCAGCCTTGTGACTTATATGAGATTTAAAAGTAATCACTCCTCTATTTAGTGATTTAGTTGTCTGAAATTTTGGGGCATTATTCCTTCTTGTCCAGATACTTTGCTGTTTTTCTTTAGTTAGGAGTAATGATGGCAGAATCTGTGATTTCCCTATGGATAAAAGTCATAACCCTGCTTCCTGTTGAAAATTAACTACAAAGTATTTGATTAAGAGTGAACTTATTGTGATGAGTATTTTAGAAAGTGTGCATGTCCTTTATTATTTTGAGATTAATTACATAAGATATGAAGTTTAAGGTAAATCCTTTTAAAAAACATACTTAAGACTGCATTTTGATTTTCAAGATTTTTCTTAAATAACATCTTTCAAATAATGAAATAAATTTACTAAAGAGCCAACATTCAAACACTTGATTTACAACATGTAATTGTTTTTCAGCAACAGCTTAAATCAAGAGTCAATCAATTATAGCTGACAAAAGTGATGATTTCACAAAATTCCATACAGGGATATTTAATTATTAAATATATCTCTTATAGAAACTCTGCAAATCCACATTTCAATGGAGTATTTCTTTCCTATGGCATGGTGAACCAAGATTTCTCTGAAGCTCACAGTTTTTCAGCTTGATGTGATCTAATGAAACCCAGCCTTTTCTCTCTAATAAAAACTATAACCATTCCATATATAGTGATATATTATGTTCAATATGAGATCTGAAAGGACAAAATGTATACCATCAAAAAGTCAATGACCCAAATTGGTTTACCTGGCTGCTCCAAACCAATTTTACTTGAAAACTTCAGACCATATTGTATGGGTGTTTTGTGTGTGTGTGTGTGTGTGTATGTGTGTGTGTCTGTGCATGTGTGTGTGATTTTATCCTTTCGTTTTATTACAATTTCCATTTTGTCTTTTCTTTATACATCCTCACAAATATATTTAGATGGACTCATGACATTAATAATAGTTATAAAGAATAGGGTTTGAATTTATTTTCTCTTTAGTTTTGAAATAACTTTTTGTTTCTCCATCCATTTATCTTCTGGCTAAATTTCCTAGGCCTCATCACTCTTTTCACTGAAATATAAATAAAATACTCATTTTACTCTAATCATCAACTTACTGGCTTTGTGTAGTAATAATCCTATTGGTCCTAAGCACGCAATTCTACAATTTAAATAAAGTATGTCCAGGCCTTCTCTTTTAATTCCAATTCTCAGTATTAAAAAAAAATGAGTAAACACTGCTGTAGCTACTGATGTTTTAGGGAATACGTTTGTTACCAGATCATTCTGATATTTGAAGCATACTATTATAATTTAGGAGGTAATGAGACTCTGGAGCCCAGACTTGAGAGATCTTCTTTTGTTCTGATTGCAGCCAATGGGAAAAATAGTAAGCAATGTTTACATTCAAAATATGTGCCTTCTTTGGGACTGAACTAGATTTTAAATGTGCTTCATGATAATTTGCATACCAAGTAAAACTTTTAATGATGGGTAATTTAATCGCTCAAATTCCAGGAAACCAAGCTGTAAACTGAATGAGAATCTCTTCTGTAAGGGCATACCTCTTGATGTTGCAGTTAGGGAGTGGTCCAAAGTGAAGTTTACCTTCCAGGAAAAAAGAGGGCCAGTACTTCCAGATATAATAGTACACCAAAGGATAGAAGTCATTGTGTCATGCTCTCATACATCATGATGGATACAATAACATGGAAATGGCTGAGGGAATGTCCTGGGCCTATTCTCATGTAAACATAGCAAACTTTATTTCTGGCTGCTCTGTTCTTATTCTGGATTATCTGCCTCCAGAATGTCTCATGTGTCTGTGAATTTGCATTCCTTTTTCCAGACTGAATTCCTTGCCAGCTATTAGTGTTCATTCATATGGAAATTAAAATTTGATTTTTTTAGACATGTCAGACAACTGTATTGTAGATTCAATTAAAATTGTAGGGTCAATTAAAAATATTAATCATTAAGATGATATTGACCATAACAGTCAGCTAAGCCACTTACCAAAGCCTAAGAAGCATTGATAAAGTTGTGTTTTTTTGTAAATCTAGGTCCCTTAAAAGTGGTATATATATTGAATTTTATGCAGCTCTTTGGGATGAAGTCCTGTTACCTCTGTTAAAAGATATGGGCACATGAAAGTTTTTGAGTTGATTTAGGCAAAGAGCAAATCAAACTAGGAGTGGTTAGGAACTCTCCATTGACAGGAGGAAGGGGAGATACATGTACAGAGCAGACACCAAGCAAGGAAATGATTTGATTGGATATAGCTTAAGTAGGTGCCCCATTTGGGAAGGACTGGTTGTCTGTCTGTGGTTCTTAAATTTCACTTTCTGGAATATGAGTGCTTTCATAAAATTGAGTCTAGGCTTAGGTTTTGGTTTGCTTATGTAGGCTACCAAGACACTAGATCCACTTCAGTTTAATAGACTCCTGGTTTAATTACTTTAATAGTCTCACTAATAACATTTTCTCTGAGGCCAGAGTGGCTTCAGAGAAGAGCAAGTGGCTTTTACCATTTCTGTCAATAGAAATAATGGTGCTGGAAACTCCTGTAATTAAAGTGTATGGAAAGTCAGGCTACCTAACAGGAAGGTGAATTTTCAGGATGCCTAAGGGTCTCTTGGTGTATAAAATACACTTGTTTCAAAATCTGCCATGATTTGCATGATTGATCAGTCAATTGTAGTTTGGTATTTAAATACATTTAGTGATTATTAATTTTTATCACATCTCTACTACTAAATTGCTTATTTTGATTTGTCTATTTGCTCTATTATATTCCTTAGCAGTTTTCCAGGATGGAAATAGGAGTAGAGTGTTCCCTGGATTTTTTCCATGTATGAAAATATTTTATTCTTTGTGTTTGACAAACTACACTACTTGGAATACAGTTCTTTAAACATATCCTTCCTCAGATCTCCGCAAAGCACTGCATCCTCTTCTGGACTGAAGTGGAGAAGCCTGAGGTCATCTTGAGTCTATTTCTTCTACATGGCTCACTTTTATGCTGTATATTTTATAAATCCTAAAAATACAATAAATGTGACCAGATATGTATGTTCTTAGGTTAATCCTTCTGCATTATTTTTTTCTGGCATACTCTATTCTTTCAGTAGAAAAAGTCTTTTTTTTCCTTTTTTTTTTTTTGCTGTCACAGAAGTTTTATTCTATTGTATTTTGGACTTTTTCCTATCCTTTTTTTTTTTTTTTTTTGCTCAGAATCACCATGGGTGGGTAAGTCACTTGTCTGTCTTCCATATATATCATCTTCTTTATAATTATTTTATGATCACTCTTCTCATTTCATTCTCTCTGATTCAAGCCTCTCCTCATGCCATTTACTGAGTTCTCAGTAATATTCAAAAAATTTTCCCCTAAATTGTTAGCTTTCTTCAAGGTGCTTCTTGTCTTAGAAATTATCTTATGTACTTTTAGACTTTTTTTTTTTTTGGCCATGCACATGGCATGCAGAAGTTCCCAGGCCAGGGACTGAACCCATGCTGCAGCAGTGACAACATCAGTTTCTTAACCTGCTATGTCATCAGGAAACTCCCCTTTTAGACTCCTTAGAAAGAGCATGTTGCTTGTGATTTCTTTGAGACTAAGTAGATATACTTATCTAATGTCTTCTTCCATTTTTTCTGAGTAATTTCTCTAATGATCCACCCTTTGCTTGTGTTACTTTGTCCCTTTATCCAGTAGTATGTAGGTAAGGGTTTCTTTCATACATTTACTCATATAGACAAAGACAAAATAATTATTTGTTGAAGAAATATTTGCAGAAACGTGAAAGTATGAGTTGGTGTTGTTTTCAGTTTTAGTTCTGACTTTTTAAATGATTTCTAAAATTTTTTGCTTTTCTTTTACCTCTGTTTCTCCCCTTCATCTTTGGTATTCAGAGACTTTGGTATGGCTCACGGCAAAGCACTTTTGTGCTTTCCGTTGTTCTATAACTGCTGCAAGATGATATACAACACTGCTCATTCCACTGGGTACAGCAATTGCATAGTAAGCTAGAAAATACAACTTTTAATTTATTTTACACAATAAGAAATTTCATTTTCTAGTGTTTAATTACTACATTCCAACTGCCTCTCTCAACAGGTCCAAATATCATATGGTAATGCAGCCAATACGTTATATAAGAATCTTTTGAGAAAGTTTCCTAACATTGTGAAGCCAAAGTCATTACAGTAGCCTTTAAGGCCCTTAATTGTCTCACCCCATGGCCCTTTGATGGTGCTTTCTACTCCTCCAGCTACAACTATGCTGACCTTCTTGTGTTTCAAAAACATCCACAACATACCTCTCACTGAGGCATCTTCTGTTCTTTCTTTTCTCAGCTATTCTTAAGGCTCACTCTCTAACCTCTTCTAGATCTTAAGTGGTAGTTTCTCAGGGAGGTCTTCCCTGACCTCCTTATTCAAAGCTGTTATTCACAATATCTAATTCCTGCCAACACCACCAGGCACACCTTCCCTCTCTCTTTCCCCTGGTTTTATTTTTCTTCACAATGCTTAAGTCCTAACATGTTAGACATTTTATTCTTATTTTCTAAGGATCTGATTCTGCCCCAAAGAATTCATGTTGTTTCAATGCTGCTGTTAAATGAGTTTTGAGAATTTAGTAGACACCCAAGAAATACGTTTGAATGCATGAATAAACAGGGAGGAATCAATAGCATACTTATTAACTTGCAGCATAGTTTTATATATTACTATGCTATTTAGTTGGATTTACATATTATTCCATTTAATTTTAAGTAAGTTCACCCAAGCAAAGGAAACTTAGGTATCTTCTAAGCAACTGAAGATTAAAGATATTGCTAAGGTTGGAAAGATAAACAAAAAAGTTATTTATCTTACCTTAAAGAATTTCATTATCTGTATTATAAGGTAATATCAATAATATCTGATAAAATGATAGCTCCCCAAGATTATCAAAATGACTAATTGAAATAGAATTAATACACAGTATCTTTAACAGAATATCATGTCCTATACTGTCTTGAGATTTTATTGTTGAAGTACCTATAGAAAGCCGAAATCAGAAGTGATGGATGATTGATAGATGATTGATATATGATTGTTTGATAGATGATAGATTGGTAGAATATACATAATTTTTTTTCTTTTAACTACAGTGTGGATAACTTACAAAATACTGACTTCCACTGAAATATTTTTTAATAGATCATCAGCAGGACTTGTAAATAAGCTTTCTGTACAAAACCTTAATGATAATAATAGTACTGTACTAATAACAACAGCAACAATCAGCATTTGCTATTTGTGGAACCAGGTACTAACATTTTCCATTCATCCCTATTGTAAATATGAGAAAGTGGAAATTAAGCAAAGTGAAAGTAGTTTCCATATTCATATACCTAGCAGATAGCAAAGCCAAAATTTAAACTTTGGGTGGTAGTCGTGTTTACAAAGCCTATACTTTCAAACAGCTATATTTTACAAAATTAATACCAGTGAAGACTAAATTCATGCATATTAATATACATGCATACATATTAATGGAATGTAAGTACTCAGTAAATTATTAAATGAGTGAAGAACATAAATTATTAAAAAGTTTGATTTTTCTTATTGCAGACATATCCTTCTAATAGTTAAGTATGTCTAAGATGAGCTGACATCATTTTACTAGTTTTTATCTCTAATCAAGATAACAAATGTAGACTTCAACATTCTTCACCTTGTCAGTTTTTAGCAAACATTCTATGAAATATCTTTTGGTCAAATATTAGATCTGTCCCAGAAAATATTTTCTCAGCCACTGCAGTCATCTCAGAATTATCAGAGCATTATTGCCAAATTTTTGTTAAATGCACTCCGAATTACTTCCAGCACTTTTTTTCTAGGAATAATTTATTAGTTTTCTATATCTGTTTTCAATATCTTGATTTGAAGAAAATCCTCATGACTATGTATCAGTATCTACTGCCAAGTGCCAGATTTTAAAAGTGTGTTTTAACCTGGAGAAACAACCTCCATACAACTTTTCACACCCTTAAATTATCATTTATAAGGTATGTCCACATGCCCTCTTTCCAAACTCCTCTCTTCAAGCTTTCAACTCATCCATATATCAAGCAATTCCAAATGATGTTATTTCACCTAATACATTGTACTGCTACATGCCTTTGTGCATCTTTATATTTTTCTCCCAGAAATACTTGTACAACCCAGTTCTAAGATGCAAATTATTTTTTCATGATTCTGTATAGATATCTTAATCCTAACAGATTAAAGCCTACTCCTTTGCATTATCTTGAATATATATATATACACACACACATATACATATATATCACTACAAACATTTTATTATTAAACTTTCTAGAACAGGAGCTATGTCTGACTACTTTGCCTCCCTAGTGTCTAACGTAATACTTGATTGAGTTGGACTAATAAGCACACAATAGAGATTTATTAAATTAAAATTCAATTTATATAGCCTTATAATTTTATATGGTGAAAGCTTTCTCTTTCAATATATTTATATTTGAGAAAAACTTTGTCACTACAAAGTTGGACAAACTAGTTACTGATAAATTAATGTGTGTTTTTACTCTATCACAGTCCAATTTTTTGTAATTGGATTTTGAAAATAATACAAGCAAAGCAGAAAAATAATTTTATTTTTAATATTGTTTTTCATGCTTCTGTGGGCAAAACAAAAAGATTGAGTCATAGCTTTTAATAATGTTTTCATTAGGAAAAACAACAACTTTATGGGGAATTATAATGACCTGTAACAACACAACTGAATTAGATTTATTATAGCTCATTGCTACATTTTTCTAACATTCATGTTAATTTTGAATATAAAAATGAAGTTTTGGTGGAAGAAAATGCTAGCATGATACATCAACTTCTTTGTAACTTTTATAGAACATTCAGTCAAACAATGAAAATAGCAGAAGCATTAGATAATGTCAATCAACTCAGGTAAAACTAAAAGCATCACTATTTTCTTATATGAGTAAATAACTATAGACACTTTGCTTCACATTTGATGCTGTTATTAAGAACTCAGTTTATTCCATAACAAACAATTTTTCAGTAATTGTCAAGGTCATCTCTATTACGTGGGTTTGAGTATTTTATTTTGACCAATTTAATTCAATTTAACATTTTCATTTCCATCCAAAGTACTTTGCTGGTTATTATAGAGAACTCAAAGACAAGTAAGGCACATTTTTATCCTTAATAGGCTTGTAACCTGAGTACAAGTAAATTCAAGGGTATGTATCAATAGGTGATATTTCAACAATTCAAAAACAATTCAAAATAGAAAGGTAAGCACTATTAAAACTAATAAATGTGTTACATTAGATGATAGTAATATAGGATATAAAGCATCTATTATATAAAGTATTTTATATTACTGTAAAATATATTCATCATCCAGTAAACAATTAAAATTCAAACACATTATGCATTTCACCTATAAATATTCAAACATGCTGCATAAATTCATTAGTAACTATGTTCACCAACTTTTTATGATCATTGGTGATAAAGATTTTTATGATTCAATTTCCTAAAGTGTTCACTAATCTTTAGTGCCATGATATGTGAACCTAGGAGGTAAAACAGAGTTAATAAAAAGAGTGAATTTTGACAGATATTGTTTAGATCTAAGATAAATAATCTATTTGAGATTTTCATTTTAGCTTTTTGCTTATTTGTTTTGTGTTTTGGTGTGTTTATCTGACAAACTATGAAATAAGAGCAATGGTTGCTTATGGTTATATGAAAATAGTAAGCAAATGACTAAAAAGGTCTCTAATTTTCTTTTAAAGGAATCCTAGCATCTTAGAATAAAGGGAGCCTCAAACATCCATAGTTTTTAACTTCCTTATAATAAAAGTTCAATAAAAAAGAGAGTTCCAATTATAGGCAAGATGATGAAATTAATATGAATCAGTCCTTTGTTCCAAGCATCTAGAAGTACTGTATAAAATATAACAATAAAACAACTGTAAAATGCATCACTGAGTTCACCAATAACAAGAAAGGTAACTTCCATTTGCCACAAACAAAAAAGAAACTTAAAAGCCAGAATGATTAGCATTTAAAAATTATGTTCATATCCTGCTAGCCACTGACTACAAGAGCCCAAGATCTTGGATTTTAGTGTCTACCTGAAAGCAGAAGACTAAGCTTTGGGTGTGTATGAAAATCAGACTCCCCAGTTTCAATGCACTTAGTGCAAGTGTGATAACAGACTGTACTCTCATAAGCTCGAGGAAACAGCAAGGAAGCTCTGGCCACAGAAATTACAATCCTCTGGTAAATAAAAACCTTGACCTACTCTTCATACAGTTTTAAGGATTAAATTTACTTTCTTTAATTGATTTAAGAAACTGTAAGCCAAGAAAGTAACACAAAGTTTACTTATGAACTATAGAATCCCAAAGATCAAGCAGACTCAAGTGAACTTCCCATGTCTAGCTGGGGAACAGTAACTACTTAACAGAAAAACTCAACTAAAAATGAGCTCACATACACACATGTACACACACAGAAACAATTCAGAATAAATAAAACTGATGAGTAAATGCAAACCAAAAGTTTAATGTTACAAGCAATTAAGATAATAAAATAGCAAGATGAAAGACACCATTTTAAGTGATTAATGAGAAAGAATAAAATAAAACAGGAAATTTGGGGTAGCAAGAGATAAATAATAAAATGATCTAATAAAACTTATGAAAATGTAGTAAGGAGAGTTAGAATAGAATCACAATAACTGTTGAAGTACATACAAGTGAAAAAAGAATATGTGAAGTGGAACAACATTTGGTGACATAAAAGAAAATGCATCTTAAAAGGGAAAAAATATAAAACATTAAATATTGGTTAAGACATGTGGACAATATAATGGGAGGGTCCAATAAAGATTTAAAAGAAAATTCTGGATGTAAAGAATATTAGAAATGGTGGAAAAGCAAGAATCAAAGGAAATGGCTGAAAATTTTTCAGAATTGGTGAAAAATACAAACCCTCAGATTCAAAATCAAAATTATCTAGCAAAAGTAAAATCTTAGACATTCTGAGTAAAAGTAAAAAACATCAACAAAATTTTTCTCAAAAAATATTTGGAGAGAAAAATACAGAATATATGGGAAAGTGCAACACTTATAAAGAAAAGAAAATTCTTAATAAAAGCTAAAGGTCAGGTAGTAATATAACTCAATTTAAAGACTAGCTAATTGGCAGCCTAGAATTCTACAAGCAGTAATCTATTACTCAAGAGGGTAAAATAAAAGACATTTCTAGCTAAACATGAAATATTTCAATTCAAATCTGTGCTGAAAAATAGTACAAAAGATTGTCCTTCACAAATAAAAATAAATAAATAAATCAGAGTGAATAAGTGATAAAGCCAAAGAGCATAAAATAATGTTATAAAAGTAACAAAATCTTAAATATTAACTGTATAATACAACAGGAATAATGCTAATTTAGGAGGAGGGCAGCATAATTAAAAGTAAAGAAGAAATTACTATGTAAGACATAGGGATTTAGACTTAAAACATTTAAAGTTTTTTTGTTAAGGTAAGGGAAATAAATATTATTTTAAAATTACATTATCACTTTCTAAGGCTTGTTAAATATTTGGACAATCCCTAAAAGAGTGAATATAGGATAAAAGATTTTAAAATCAGTAGAGTTAAGATAATAGGTAGAAAGGTTAATTTTAAGATTATTTTTATATTATAGTTGATTTACATTGTTCTGTCAATTTTTGCTGTACAGCAGAGTGGCACAGTATATTCTGTTTCTCACATTATTTTCCATCATGTTCTATCACAGGTGACTAGATATAGTTCCCTGTGCTATTGAGCAGAATCTCATTGCTTATCCACTCAAAATGTAATAGTTTGCATCTACTAACCCCAAATTTCCATTCCATTCCCCTCCTTCCCCCTCATCCTTGGCAACTAGTGTTCTCCAAATCCATGAGTTTTTTTTTTTACAGATAGGTTCATTTGTGGCATATATTAGATTCCAGATATAATGATATCATATGGTATTTGTCTTTCTCTTTCTGACTCTCAGTATGAGAGTCTCTAGTTCCATCCATGTTGCTGTAAATGGCATTGGCATTACTGTTTTCTTTTTATGGCTGAGTAGTATTCCATTGTATATATATACCACATCTTCTTAATCCAATAGTCTGCTGATGGATATTTAGGTTGTTTCCATGTCTTGGCTATTGTGAATAGTACTGCAGTGAACATATGGCTGCATATATCTTTTTCAATGAAAGTTTTGTTGGGATATATGTCCAAGAGTTGGACTGCTGGGTCATATGGTAGTTCTATATTTAGTTTTCTGAGGTACCTCTATATTGTTTTCCATAGTGGTTGTACCAATTTACATTCCAACCAACAGTGTAGAAGAGTACCCTTTGCTCCACACCCTCTCTAGCATTTGCTGTTTGCTGACTTGTTAATGATGGTCATTTTGACTTTGTGAGGTGGTAGCTCATTGTAGTTTTGATTGGCATTTCTCTAATAATTAGTGATATGGAGCATTTTTTCATGTGCCTGGTGGCCATCTGTAGGTCTTCTTTGGAAAATGTCTATTAAGGTCTTATGCCCATTTTTCAATTGCTTTTTTTTTTTTTGCTATTGAATTGTATATGTTGTTTATTTTAGAGATTAAGCTATTGTCATTTACATCATTTGAAATTATTTTCCCCATTTTTGTAGATTGTCTTTTTTTATATGGTTTCCTTTGCTGTGCTTGCTAGTTTGATTAGGTCACATTGGTTTATTTTTGCTATTATTTCTGTTGCCTTGGGAGACTGACCTGAGAAAATATTTTTAAGGTTGATGTCAGAGAATGTTTTTCCAATGTTCTCTTCTAGGAATTTGATGGTGTCTTGTCCTATGTTTAAGTCCTTAAGCCATTTTGAGTTTATTTTTGTACATGGTGTGAGGGTGTGTTTCAGTTTCATTGATTTATGTGCAGCTGTCCAGTTTTCCCACTACCACTTGCTGAAAAGACTGTCTTTTTCCCATTTTTATATTCTTGCTTCCTAGTCAAAGATTAATTGACCATAGGTGTCTGGATTGTTTCTGGGCTCTCTGTTCTGTTCCATTGATCTGTATGTCTGTTTTTGTCCCACATTCTCTTGACTACTGTAGCTTTGTAATATTTTCTGAAGTCTGGGAGAGTTATACGTCCTGCTTATTTTTTTTCCTCAGTATTGCTTTGGCAATTCTGGGACTTTTATGATTCCATATAAATTTTTGGATTGCTTGTTCTAGTTCTGTGAAAAGTGTCAGGAGTAACTTGATAGGACTGCATTGAAACCGTAGATTGCTCTGGGCAGTATGGCCATTTTAATGATATTAATTCTTTCAATCCAGGAGCATGAAATATCTTTCCACTTCTTTGAATCCTCTTTAATTTCCTTGATTAATATTTTATAATTCTCAGCATATAAGTCTTTTACCTACTTGGTCAGTTTATTCCTAGGTATTTAATCTTTGGGAGTATAATTTTATTTATTTTTTCATTATTTTTATCTTTTTTTTGCCTTTCCTAGATCTGCACCCATGGCATATGGAGGTTCCCAGGCTACGGGTCTCATTGGAGCTGTTGCTGCCAGCCTATGCCAGAGCCACGGCAACACCAGATCTGAGCCATGTCAGCAACTAAACCACAGCTCACTGCAACACTGGATCATTAACCCACTGAGCGAGGCCAGGGATAGAACCAGCAACCTCATTTTTCCTAGTCAGATTCGTTTCCACTGCACCACAATGGGAACTCCATGGGAGTATGATTTTAAAATGTATTGTATTTTTATATTCATTTTCTAATATTTCATTATTAGCATACATAAATGCAAGTGACTTCTGAATGTTAATTTTATATCCTACTACTTTGCTGAATTTGTTGATCAGTTCGAGTAGTTTTTGGGTTGAGTCATTGGGGCTTTCTATATATAGTATCATGTCATCTGAATACAGTGACAATTTTACCTCTTCCTTCCAATTTGTATACCTTATATTTCATTTGTTTGATTGCTGTGGCTAGGACTTCCAATGTTGAATAAAAGTGGTGAGAGTGGGCATCCTTGTCTTGTTCCAGATTTTAGTGGGAAGGCTTTTAGCTTTTCTCTGGAAAGGATCAAGATGGAGGAGCAGCAAGATGTGGTGCTCACCTTCTCTGACAAACACATCAAAAAAAAAATCTAGTGTAGAATGATTTGCATAGAATATACCTGAATGCCGGTAAAAGACTTTAAATCTCTAAAAAGGGCAAGAAACCCTTCACATAACTGTGTAGAACAAAAGGAGAAAAAAGGAGATAGAGAAAATGAATCAGGGAGGAGGCAACCAGCACTCCTGAGAGGGAGCTTTTAAAGAGGAGAGAAACCCACACCCTGGGAAGCCACCTAACTGACAGAACATTGGCTGAGACAGAGAAACCTCAAAGTCATGGAAAAAGCACCACATTTGGACCGAAGAGGGCAAAGCATAGTGAAAGCTGCAAAGACCATCTGTAGAATCACCCCAGACACCATAGCCTGAGATACTTGGGCAGGGGATGGGCACTGAGACTCAGACTCTGGAGGTCAGTTGTGGGGAGAGGATGAGGATTGACTCTGTGGAGACAGCCTCCGGGGCTGTGAAGTGGTATGTCACAGCCAAGGAACCCTGGAAGGAGTTTTGGGCATGCAGGAGGAACAAGGCACTATTTTTGGGGAGGGTAAGAGGAGGAGGGATGGAATGCCATAGGAATAACTTTCGCTGCACACACATGGACTCTCAGAGTGTGGGGCACTTCTGGCACAGGCTATGGGTGCCAGGGTGCTACTTGCAGTGGACTATGGGTGCTGATGCCCCCTCTAATGGTGGCTACAGATGTCTGGGAACCTCTTTTTTTTTTTTTTAGGGCCGTACTCATGGCATGTGGAGTTTCCCAGGCTAGGGGTCTAATCCGATCTACAGCTGCCAGCCTATGCCACAGCCACATCAACGCGGGATCCAAGCCGTGTCTGCAACCTACACCACAGCTCACGCATGTTGGATCCTTAACCCACTGAGTGAGGCCAGAGATTGAACCCTCAACCTCATGGTTTGAAGTCAGATTCATTTCTGCTGCACCATGAGGGAACTTCCGGGCACCTTTTCTGTGGGCTAAGAGCTGAGGGGGCGTCTAAGCAGGATGTGGTGCCTCTACGTGGTCTACAGGCAGCAGTGGCAAACCACAGCAGTTATATCAGACACCAGAGGTGGCCATGGTCTACCACTACTAGGGCTGTGAACAGACACCACCTGTGGCCCCTGTCACCTTAGAAATGTTAGTCAATAAAAATAAGACAGAAGCAAATAACTACACTCATAGAAAATGCATAGTCAAAAAATCACACAACATGATTGTATAAATTAATTCAAATACATCAATCATCACATATAGAAATGAAGTTTAATTCATCATGTAAATAAAACACAAAGAAAAGCAAAAATTACATGTGTTTTAGGAGATACACTTGAAGCAAAATAAAACAGAAAGTAAAGACATGAAAAAAGAATGTTAAAAACTAATCCAGAAATAAAACATTAACACATGACACGGAATTTTTAGGACAATTGTATTTCAGAATATATTTTTAAAGATATAAATAAAATTGCATTCTAAATATTAAAGCAAATTCTATCAGACCTTCAAGACATATACCAAACTGTAGCATATTTGATGAATACAGATACATGTTATAAAGACATGGATGGCATTAATATACCTAGCTTCTATTATCTCTGTGAAGGAAAGGAGTACAAAGATATAAAGAAAAAAACTTTAAATATATTTTAATATTTTATTTTTTTTAATTTTTTTTCCTTTTGTAATTTTAGGGCCTCACCCACAGCATGTGGAGGTTCCCAGGCTAGGGGTCTAATCGGAGCTGTAGCCACTGGCCTACGCCGCAGCCACAACAACACAGGATCCGAGCTGCATCTGCAACCTACACCACAGCTCACGGCAATGCCAGATCATTAACCCACAGAGCAAGGCCAGGGATCGAACCCGCAACCTCATGGTTCCTAGTCAGATTTGTTAACCACTGCGCCACGACGGGAACTCCCAATATTTTATTTTTTGAAAAATAGATGTCTGAAAAATATGGAAGTGTTAATATTTCTTTAATTTTTGTGTTGGTACATGAGTATCGTGGGCTTTTCTGTAATATTGTGTATATTTTATTTAAAAGTTAAAAGTTTAAATATAGAAGAAATAAAGGAGCAGAGTGTGAATAGGAAAATATAAGTATATATTAACAAAGCATTTTGGAAAATGTTAAGTCAAAGTAGTAATAGTATCAAAGATTGAAAGCACTATTTTTTCCCTTATGTGACTGATAGGCAGCTTAAACAAAAATATCCTTTGCCAAGATCCATGGAGTAGTAGTATACCCAATACACAAAGAATATGTGACTCAGAGAATGCTAAGTATTCTGCCTAATTTCATACAGTGGGTAATTTTTAGGAGAGGGATGTGAACCCACATCAGTTTAACCACAAAATGTATGTTCTTTTCCTACAGCTTAGTAATTACCTAATGATGATAATAGTAGCCATATACCCTGATTATAAGTGGCAGAAACAGAGGCTGCTTTCAGTGGTACCATGGTTTGTTTTTGTAGACAGATCCGTCTTCATGTCAATAGAATGAAAAACATATCAAGCTCCATCTGTAGACTCAAGTTGCTCAGCCTCTCTGAATACCAATTTTCTCATCACTAACATGAGGGTGAGTAGAGCCATAAGGTATATGAAAAGTCCACTGCAACCTTAAAAGTATCATCCTAATGTTACTGTAATTCTGGAGGACAAGGCTTTCTTTTTTTGTCTATTAAAATCCCTACAAGGAGAACTACAGTTGTTCTTCTGCCTCCCCTCAGTTCCGCTACCAGTGAAATTCTTACTTTTAAATAAAAAGGTGAGAGCAGAACTGATACATTCAGCACCTCAACATTTGTCATTTCCATATCTTGTTTTACTAAGCACTGGAAAATAAATTTCAGCCTTCAGAAATACTTAATGGGAATGAATTGCAGAGTTGGAGAAAATGTTAGGAGGCAAGGTTGGGAAATGTTTACATAGACAAAGTAGCTGATACCATGAAACAGAGAAGATTGAGAGAGGAAAGGAGAGAAAGAAGAATGGAGGGGATATGGGGAACAGAAGTGAGAATAGAGAATAAAATCAAGAAAAGAATATTATATTGAGTAACCCATATAATCATATTTTAATAGGTGAAAGATTTTAAGAAAGTGGCAGGACAGAAAGAATCAGGAAGTTAAGAGAGTACAAAAGGGATAATTTACCAAAAATACAATGTATCAACAACTACCAATTATTGAGGCTCTAACTCTGTGGGTGTGTTGGACATAGAGAGGGAAGAGGACTCTGTATACTTCAAGGAAAGAAAGTAGCATCAAAACAAAGAAATGGGGCAATTCTTAAAATTTAGCTGATGTTTTGTGGTAGGTATATGGTTGAAATAGGTGAAACATAAGCACAGAATCGAGAGCTGTTTTTAGTTGTGCATAAATGAGCACTGTCATAAATGTTATAGGAATTGGTGGGTAATATTGATTTATTATTAACTAATGGTATTGATGGCTCTTCCAGATTAATAAACTCTCAAAACCACAAATCCATCTCCCATCTCTCTTTTCTCTCTTTATTTCTCTCTCCCACTCTTCTTGCAGCACCCTCCCACTTGCTGAATTACATTCAGGAGTAGCTATAAATAACTAGCAGCACCGTAATTACCAACTTTTAAACCAGATCTAGTAAAATAGTTAATTGCATAGACAGGCACTGACCATGCTGATTTTCCTTTATCAATTCTTATTAATCAGATGGCCATAGGATTATCTGCATTTACTATATTTCCCTTCTACAAGTGGCTTCAAGCTATTAAACCTTCTCACAACAGGAGTGGTCTCAAAAATGGATAAGTCTGTATTGACTATGGTAGTTTTTAAAACATTTGTTGCTCTGACCATTGCCTAGGGTGGCTAATTTAAAGAAAGATCCAACACTAGTGTATTTTGTTTTTTTGTTTCTTTTTTTTACAGCAGATTTTTTAATTACTTAATGATTTTTACAATTATAGGTGTATAAATATTATCACAACCAAATTTTATAGCATGTCCATCCCAAACCCTCAGTGCATCCATCCACCCCCAAACTTGTCTCATTTGCAAACCATAAGTTTTCCAAAGTCTATGAGTCAGTATCTGTTATGTAAAGAAGTTCATTGTGTCCATTTTTTTTTTTTTTGTCTTTTTGCCTTTATGTAGAGCCGCACCTGCAGCATACGGAGGTTCCCAGCCTAGGGGTCTAACAGGAGCTGTAGCTGCCAGCCTTTGCCACAGCCATAGCAACGCGGGATCCGAGCCGTGTCTGCAACCTTCACCACAGCTCACGGCAACACCGGACCCTTAACCTACTGAGCAAGGCCAGGGATCGAACCCGCAACCTCATGGTTCTTAGTCGGATTCATTAACCAGTGAGCCACAAAGGGAACTCCCATTGTGTCCATTTTTAGATTCCACACATAAGTGGTAGCATTTGATGCTGGAGTCTCATTGTCTGACTGGTTTCACTTCACATGGTAATTTCTAGGTTCATCCATGTTGCTATAAATGCAGTTATTTCATTTCATTTAATGGCTGAGTAATATTCCATTGTGGGCAAGTACCACATCTTCCCTATCCATTCCTCTGTCAATGGGCATTTAGGTTGTTTCCATGACTTGACTTTTGTATAGAGTGCTGCAGTGAACACTGGATTACATGTGTCTTATTGAGTCAAGGATTTCTCTGGGTAAATGCCCAGGAGTGGGATTGCTGGATGAAATGTTAATTCAGTTTTTAGTTTTCTAAGGAATCTCCATACTCTTTTCCACAGTGGTTGCACCAATTTGCATTCCTATCAACAGTGCAATAGGAATCCTTTTTCTCCACACCCTCTACAGCACTTTTTGTTTGCAGACTTTTTGATGATGGCCATTCTGGCTGGTTTAAGGTGGGACGTCATAGTAGTTTTAATTTCATTTCCCTAATAATTACTGATGTTGAAGATATTTTCATGTGTTTTTTGTCCATCTGTATGTCTTCTTTGGAGAATTGTCTGTTTAGATCTGCCCATTTTTTGATGGGGTTGTATTTTGTTTTTTTTTTTTCCGTATTGAGCTATAGGAGGTGTTTGCAAATTTTGGAGATTAATCCCTTGTCAGTCAATTCATTTGCAAATAGTTTCTCCCATTCTGTGGAGTCTCTTTTAATTTTGTTTAGGGTTTCCTTTGATGTGCAGAAACTTTTAAGCTGAATTAAGTCCCATTCATTTATTTTTATTTTTATTGCCATTACTCTAACAGGTGGATCTGAGAATATGTTGCTATCATTTATGTCAGAGAGTGTTTGGCCTATGTTTTCCAATAAGAATTTTATAGTGTCAAGACTTATATGTAGGTCTTTAATCCATTTGGAGTTTATTTTTGTGCATGGTGTTAGGAAGTGTTCTAATTTCATTTTTTTTTCATGTGGCTGTCCAGGTTTCCCAGCACCACTTATTGAAGAGGCTGTCTTTTCTCCACTGTATATTCTTTCCTCCTTTGTCATAGATTAGTTGACTATAGGTGTGTGGGCTTTCTATCCTGTTCCACTGATCTATATTTCTGTCTTTGTGCCAGTACCATACGGTTTTGATGACTGTAGCTTTGTAGTATAGTCTGAAGTCAGGGAGCCTGATTTCTCCAGTTCCAATTTTCTTTTTCAGGATGTCTTTGGCTATTCTTAGTCTTTTGTGCTTCCAAACAAACTTTAAAATATTTTGTTCTAGTTCTTTGTAAAATTTCCTTGGTACTTTGATAGGGATTGCATTGAATCTGTAGATTGCCTTGGGTAATATAGTCATTTTGATAATATTGGCTCTTCCAATCCAAGAGCATTGTCTTTCCATCTGTTTGTGTCATCCTTGATTTCTGTCATCAGTGTCTTATAATTTTCAGAGTACAGGCCTTCTGTCTCTTTAGGTAGGTTTATTCCTAAGTATTTGACTCTTTTTGATGCAATGGTAAATGGGATAGCTTCCCTAATTTCTCTTTCTGATCTTTCATTGTTAGTATAGAGAAATGCAGTTGATTTCTGTGTATTAATTTTGTATCCTGTGACGTTGTCAAATTCATTGATGAGCTCTAACAGTTTTCTGGTAGAGTCTTCAGGATTCTCTAGGTATAGTATCATGTCATCTGCAAAAAGTGATAGTTTTACTTCTTCCTTTCCAATCTGGATTCCTTTTATTTCTTTTACTTCTCTGATTGCTGTGGCTAGGACTTCCAAAACTATGTTTAATAGTAGTGGCGAGAGTGGACATCCCTGTCTTGTTCCTGATATCAGTGGGAATTCTTTGAGCTTTACACCATTGAGAATGATGTAGGCTCTGGGTTTGTCATCTATGGCATTTATTATGTTGAGGTAGGTTCCTCCTATGCCCACTTTCTGAAGGGTTTTTATCAGAATGGGTGTTGGATTTTGTCAAAGGCTTTTTCTGCATCTATGGAGAGGATCATATGGTTTTTATTCTCCAGTTTGTTAACGTGGCGTATCACACTGATTGATTTGCAGATATTGAAGAATCCTTGCATCCCTGGGATAAATCCCACTTGATTGTGGTGTACAATCCTTTTAATGTATTGTTGGATTCTGTTAGCTACTATTTTGTTGAGGATTTTTGCATCTATGTTCATCAGTGAAATTGTCCTATGATTTCCTTTTTTTGTGGTATCTTTTTCTGGTTTTGGTATGAGGGTGATGGTTGCCTCATAGAATGCATTTGGGAGTGTCCCTTCCTCTGCAATTTTTTGGAATAGTTTCAGAAGGATAGGTGTTAACGCTTCTCTAAATGTTTGATACAATTCTCCTGTGAAGCTGGCTGGTCCTGGACTTTTGTTTGTTGGAAGTCTTTTAATCACAGTTTCAATCAGGACTTGTGATTGGTCTATTCATATTTTCTATTTCATCTTGGTTTAGTCTTTGGAGATTGTACTTTTCTAAGAATTTGTCCATTTCTTCTAGGTTTTCCATTTTATTGCCATATAGTTGCATATAGTAGTCTCTTATGATCCTTTGTATTTCTGTAATGTTTGTTGTTACTTCTCCTTTTTAATTTCTAAATTTATTGATTTGTGTCCTGTCTCTTTTTTTCTTGATAAGTCTGGCTAAGGGTTTATCAATTTTGTTGATCTTTTCAAAGAACCAGCTTTTAGTTTCACTGATCTTTTCTATGGTTTTCTTCATTTCTATTTCATTGATTTCTGCTCTGATCTTTATGATTTCTTTTCTTCTACTAACTTTAGGTCTTGTCACCTCTCTAGCTGCTTTAGATGTAAAGTTAGGTTTATTTGAGCTTTTTCTTGTTTCCTGAGGTAGGCTTTTATTGCTATAAACTTTCCTCTTAGAACTGCTTTTGCTGCATCCCAGAAGTTTAGGAGTGTCCTATCTTTGTTGTCATTTGCTTGTGGGTATTTTTTAATTTCCTCTTTGATTTATTCAGTGATCCATTGATTGTTTAATAGCATGTTGTTTAGTCTCCACGTGTTTGTATTTTTTGCCATTTTTTTCTTGTTGTTGATTTCCAGTCATATAGCATTGTGGTCAGAAAAGATGCTTGATGTGGATTTAAATTTTCTTAAAGTTACCTAGGCTTTATTTGTAGCCCAGTATGTGATCAGTCTTAGAGAATGTTCCATGCATACTTGAGAAGAATGTGTATTCTGTTGATTTTGGATGGAATGTCCTATAAATATCTATTAAATCCATGTGGTCTAAATCTTTGTTCAGGGCCTGTGTTTCCTTATTGATTTTCTGCCTGGATTAGCTATCCATTGCTATAAGTCGGATATTAATAAGTCCCCCACCTGATTGTGTTATTTGTTGATTTCTCCTTTTAAGGCTGCTAGCAGCTATCTTATATATTGTCGTGATCCTATGTTGGGTGCATAGATATTTCAAATTGTTGTATCTTCTTCTTGGGTTGATCTTTTGTTCGTTATGTATTGCCCTTCCTTGTCTCTTAAAATGTTCATTTTAAAGTCTATTTTGTCTGATAGGAGTATTGCTACTCTAGCTTTCTTTTGATTCCCATTTGCATGGTATATTTTCTTCCATCATCTCACATTCAGTTTGTATGTGTCCCTAGTAGTGAAGTGAGTCTCTTGAAGACAGTATATATGGATCTTGTTTTTGTATCCATTCGACTAGTCTATGTCTTTTGGTTGGGGCATTCAGTCCATTAACATTTAAGGTAATTATTGATATGTATATTCTTATTGCCATTTTATTAAATGTTTTGGATTTTTGTTGCTCTTTTCTCTTCCCTTATTCTCTTGTTGTCTCCTCTCACAAGATGACAATCTTTAATGTTGTATTTGAGTTGATTTTTCTTATTTGTTTGTGTATCAATTGCAGATTTTTGGTTTGCAGTTACCCTAAAGTTTTGATAAAGGAGTCTATATATAAACAAGACTGAAGTTGTTGGTTTCTTAATTGCAAGTGAGTCTCCATTGACCTGCATTTGTGCTCTCTTCTCACGGTTTCTGATTTTGGTAGCACAATTGTGCATGGATGATTTAGTATCTTTACTGATATATATGCCTTTACTGGTGAGCCTTGTCATTTGTGGTGTTTTTATTTCTGGTTGCTGTCTTTTCTTTTCTGCCTAGAGAAGTTCCTTTAGTATTTGTTGTAAAGCTGGTTTAGTGTTGCAGAAATCTCTTAGCTTCTGCTTATTTGTAAAGGTTTGATTTTGCCTTCAAATCTGAATGAAGGCCTTGCTGGGTAAAGTAATCTTAGTTGGAGGTTTTTTCCTTTCAACACGTTAAGTATATCGTGCCACTCCCTTTTGGCCTGCAGTGTTTCAGCTGAAAAATCTGCTGATAACCTTATCGGGGTTCCCTTGTATGTTATTTGTTTCTAGCTGCTTTCAATATTTTCCTAGCTGCTTTCAATATTTACTCTTTGTCTTTAATTTTGTGCATTTTGATTAATATATGTCTCGGGGGTGTTCCTCCTTGGGTTTATTTTATACGGCACTCATTGCACATCCTGGATTTCAGTGAGTGGTTCCTTTCCCATGCTGGGGAAGTTTTTGGCTATTATCTCTTCGAATATTTTTTCTGTTCCTTTCTCTCTCTCTTCTCCCTCTAGCACACCTATAATATGGATTTTGGTGCATTTAATGTTGTCCCAGAGTTCTCTGAGACTCTCATTTCCTTTCAATCTTTTATCTCTTTTCTCTTCAGCATTAGTGATTTCCACTAATCTGTCCTCCACCTCACTGATTCATTCTTCTGCATCCTGTATTCTACTGTTGGCTGCTTCTAGTGAACTTTTTATTTCAGTTATTGTATTTTGCATCTCTTCTTAATTTTTACATCTTGTATTTCTTTTCACTGTTCCCTGTAAATTACCAATTTCTGCCTCCAGTTTACTTCCAATGTCTTGCATCTTCTTCAGCATCAATAGTCTAAAGTCTCTTTTTGGGAGGCTGATAATCTCATCACTGAGATATTTTCCTGGGGGTTTTCTTTCTCCCTTATCTGAGTTATAGTTTTCTGTTTTTTCATTTTTATAGGTTTTTGGTGTGGTGACCTTTTTGCAGACGTAGAGTTGTAGCCTCTCTTACTCCTGCTGTTTGCCCTCCTGCTCTGGCTGAAGTTGGTATGGGGAGGCTTACTGTAGGCTTCCTGATGGGAGGGACTGGTGTCTGCCTACTGTTAGGTGGGGCTGATTCCTATCCCTCTGGTGGATGGGGCTTTGTCTCTGGGTTATATTAGAGGCAGCTGTGTCCTTTAGGTGTCTTTAGATAGCCAGTTTACTGATGGTTGGGGCTGTGATCCCACCTGGATTATTGTTTGGCCTGGGGCTTCACAGCACTGATGAGAAGGGCCAGATTTTCCCAAACATGGCCACCTCCAGAGAAATGCAGGCTGATGAATGTTCCCAAGAGCTTTTCCTCCAATGCCCTTCCCCCACAACAAGCCACAGTTACCCTTGTTTTCCCAGGAGATCCTCCAAGAATTGCAGTCAGGTTTTAACTGGATTCCTATGGGACTTTGCTTTGTCTTGAACCCAGTGCATGTGAAAGTCTGTGTGCAGCTTTCAAAATGGAGTCTCTGTTTCCTCCAGTCTTGTGGAGCTCCTGCACACAAGCCCCACTGGCTTTTAATGCCAGATGCTCCAGGGGCTCTCTCTCCCTGTGCCAGATCCCCAGTTGTGAGGATTTGATGTGGGGCTCATAACTCTCAATCCTGTAGGTGAGTCTCTGTGATACAGTTACTTTCCAGTCTGTGGGGCTTCCTAACCAGGAGGTATGAGGCTGATTCTATTGCATAATTGCCCCTCCTACATCTTGACGTGGTCTCCTCTTGATGTGGTCTCCTCTTTGTCTTCTAGAGTAGACTATCTTTTTGAAAATTTCCAGTCCATTTGGTGGAAGGTTTCTCTGCATTTGGTTGTAATTTTGTTGTTTTGGGGAGAGAAGTTGAGCTCCAGTCCTTCTATTCCACCATCTTAATCCAATTCTCACACCAGTGTATTTTGAATTTTTTAAATTCCCTTGAAATAATACAGAGGAAGTAATTGAAAACTTGTAGATACAGAAATGCTTCATTGGGTTTAATCATCTATGTCCTACAATGCCTTCACTAGAACCCCAACTAGGAAAACCAAGGGCAGGAAATCTGTTTCTTCTTCTTTCAAAAACAACATACATGTATTACTGAACTTAGGTTTAGCTGCTTACTGCTGATTCCAACTTCTTAAAATCTAGGAAAACAATCAACAGGTTAGGCAAAGTATTATGGACATTAAATAGAGCATATAATTCAGAAGTTAAATGTTATCTACTAATCTAATTTCTATAAGGTTTGTGGGGAACAGAAATGTGCAAACAGGAAAGGGGAAAAAGGGCTGTTTAGGCATATCTCTAAGCATAGGTATCATATATGTATATATGTGTGTGTGTACTTATGTATATATACGTGTTTGTACATATATATGTATGTATTAATACACATGTGTATATGTATATATTTGTGTAGATAAATATATTGTATTTGCTTATTACTTGAGATAGATTTATCTATCTCACATATTGGGTTCCCCAGAATGAAGACTGACAGAGTTTGGACACTTTGGCTGCAATCATAAACCCAGAGAAAGTTTATGAGGTGAGAAGATCATATGACCATGCTCTTATACCATTAGCTCCTTGTAAAATTCTAGTCACTGGAAGCAAGTTTCCCAGGCTAGAGACCAAGTACTACCCTCAGGCTTGTCTCAGTTTCAGCATTTAGGATTTACAAGAATCCAAAAGGAAATAAGTGAAGGAAAGAAAATGAATTGTACACCTGTAAAGAAAACAGACAGGTCCACACCCATACCTCTCCAAGCTTTGATTCATCCTCTTCATTGTGATCATTAAATCTTTTGAGATTTCAAAGTCCAATGATTATGGTGCCTTAAATTATCCTGGCACTTGGCCAATAAAGATTTGTAATTCTAAAATAAAAAAACTGAAAAATACTGATGGGGTGGAGCTGAAAGAGGGCAAATGCTTCCCTTCCTTTAGATTCCTAACCAAATCTTGTGCAGTTAAGGAGGAAATGATTTACTAACAGACATTTTAATAAAATACTGTAATTGACAGCTTCTCTGAACATTCCTACTCTTCTAAGAATCTTATGCTGTTATGTCACGGTTGCTAAAACTTCCAACTCTAGGTACATTTTCACTTCTCAGAACACTTTATCTCTCCTTGTCAGACAGCAAGATACACTAAATTAATTATAAAGTTAAAGATGGTTTTGTATTTTTTTCTCCTTTAGGCTGAGAGAACAAGAAGTGAAATAGGTAGAATTATGATGACTGTTTTCTCTATTTTAACAATCACGTTTGAAGGTCTTCCAGTGCCTCTGACAAACTCTCAAAGAAGTGGGATCAAGTGTCAAAGGAGTAACTGCCAGTAGAACCTCTGAGAGCTCGAGTGCCTCAGGTATAGATGGTTTACAGTTGTTTGGTCTCAAAGGGGTCCTCTGTCTTGTGCCCACCGTGCAATGGAAGGCTATGGGTTCTAGCCTAAAGCACCATGTTTGATGATGTTTCAAGCTGGAAGTTGTTTGAAAATCAAAAGCCAAGCCTGTGGCCAGTCCCTTTCAAATGATTAATATATGACCAAGTAGGCTTTTATATTTTCAAATACATAATATAATCGAGAGACTGTTTGGAAGCTAGGATAATTTAGATGTGTTTATATGTGTGTGTGTGTGTGTGTGTGTGCGCGTGTGTGTGTGTGTATGTGTGTGTGCATTGGCTCAAGCAATTGGGAGTGATGTAAGGACAGCAACATAAAAAAGGACAGCAGAGTAAAAGTTAATCCTTTTGGAAGATTTAAACAAGTGAATGTGGAAACAGCTTCTGATATTTGGTGGTTTTGAGTTGGAATAAATGGAATAATTGCTGTTCTGCAGGAGGTTTTCATAGCTGACAGAAGAGAACAGAGGCTCAGGGCACAGTGCTGTGATCCCGCTCCATGTCATTGGTTGTTATAAGTCTAGTAAAACCTTATGAGCATTAAATGCTGTTAATTGGAGACTCAAATGAATTGAAGGGAATTATCATTGATGGAATTTCAAAGCAAACTCCACAGTCAGTACTAGAGTACTCTGGAGTGATGCAAGAATGGGTCTAAGGAGGTGTACTCCAGGAAGGAAAGAATAGTTTAGAAAAGAACAGTGGCTGTTTGCCTACAGGAGACACTGCTTCCCATTCACAAAGTCTCAAACCTTAGTGCTGCCTCCTGAAGGAAACTGTGAAAATCTTATGACAATTAATGATCATTTGTTCTTTCATATATCAACCCCTAAAAATATATTAAGCCATAATGAAGCAAAATCAGGGAGAATTTTTTTCATCATTCTCACTTCCTCTCAAAATTTTTTTGAAAATCTACAGCAACTTAGATTATTTTACTTTTTAAGCATAGGTTGACATGCTTGTCCTAAGCTTTCTATAAGAGAATGTTGGGCACAGGTATTCCAAAGAAATACCAATTAAATACCAAAGAAAATATGTAGGTTGTTAAGCACTTAAGAATTTGAAGGTCTATGTAGATAGATAATTTTAAACTTAAACTCTGCTTAATTTTATTACCTACAGATAAGAATTAGAGTTCCTTTTATTTAATTTTTTTTAAAAAATATTATAGTTGATTTACATTGTTCTGTCAGTTTCTGCTGTACAGCTAAGTGACCCAGTTATACATCTATACACACTCTTTCTTACATTATCTATCTTCATGTTCCATCACAAGTGATTGGACATAGTTCCCTGTGCTATACAGTGGGACCTCATTTTCTATCCATTCTAAATGTGGCAGTTTGTATCTATTAACCCCAAACTCCCAGTCCATCCCCTCCACTCCCTCTCCTTCTTGGAAACCACAAGTCTGCCATTTATGTCTGTGACCTTGTTTCTGTTCTGTAGATAGGTTCATCTGTGCTGTATTTTAAATTTCATGTGTAAGTGATATTGCATGGTATCTGTCTTTCTGACTTACCTCACTTAGTATGAATATCTCTACTTCCATCCATGTTGCTGCAAATGGCATTATTTTTTTTCATTTTTATGGCTGACTAGTATTACATTGGGTATATGTACCACATCTTTTTTAATCCATTGATCTCTAGATGGACATTTGGGTTGTTTCCATTTCTTGGCTATTGTGAATAGTGTTGCAATGAACTTAGGGGTGTATGTATTTTTTTAGTGAAAGTTTTGTTGGGACATGCACCCAGGAGTGGAATTGCTAGATAATATGGTAGTTCTATATTTAGTTTTCTGAGGTATCTTTATATGTTTTCTATAGTAGTTGTGCCAATTTACTTTCCTACCAATAGGGAATGCAGAAGGATTCCGTTTTCTTCACACCCTCTCCAGCATTTTTTATTTATAATATTATTAATGAGAGCCATTATAACCAGTGTGAGATGGTACCTCACTGTAGTTTTGAATTCCATTTCTATAATAATTAGTGATGGTGAACTTTTTTTCATATGCCTGTTGGCCATCTGTATGTCTTTTTTTTGGAGAAATGTCTGTTCATTTTCTGCAGATTTTTCTTTATTTTATAATGATTTTTTTCCATTATAACTGGTTTACAGTGTTCTGTCAATTTTCTCCTGTACAGCAAGGTGACCCAGTTACACGTACATGTATACATTCTTTTTTCTCACGTTATCATGCTCCATCATAAGTGACTAGATAGAGTACCCAGTGCTATACAACAGGATCTCATTGCTTATCCACTTGAAATGAAATAGTTTGCATATATTAACCCCAGGTTCCTAATGCATCCCATTTTCTCCCTGTCCCCCTTGGCAACCACAAGTCTCTTCTCTGATTCCATGATTTTCTTTTCTGTGGAAACATTTATTTGTGCTGCATATTAGATTCCAGTTATAAATGATAACATATGCTATTTGTCTTTCTCTTTCTTGCTTCACTTAGTATGAGAGTCTCTAGTTTCATCCATGTTGCCACAGATGGCATTATGTTTTTCGTTTTGATAACTGAGTAGTATTCCATTGGGTATATATACCACATCATCTTAATCCAATCATCTCTTGAGGGATATTTAGATTGTTTCCATGTCTTGGCTATTGTGAATAGTGATTCAATGAACATGCGTGTGCATGTGTCTTTTTCAAGGAAACTTTTGTCTGGATATATGCCCAAGAGTGGGATTGCTGGGTCTTATGGTAGTTTTATGTATACTTTTCTGAGGTATCTCCATACTGTTTTCTGCAGTACCTCCATACTGTTTTATGCAGTGGTTGTACCAATTTACATTCTCACCAACTGTGCAGGAGGGTTCCCTTTTCTCCACACCCTCTCCAGCATTTGCTATTTGTGGATATTATTACTTGATATTAATGAATGCCATTCTGACTGGTGTGAGGTGGTACCTCATAGTAGTTTTGCTCTGCATTTCTCTAATGATCAGTGATGTTGAGCATTTATTCATGTGCTTGTTGGCCATCTGCATATCTTCTTTGGAGAAAGGTCTATTCAGGTCTTTTGCACATTTTTCAATTGGGTTGTGTGTTTTTTGGATGTTGAGTTGTATAAGTTGTTTGTATATTTTGGATTTAAGCACTTGTTGGTTGCATCATTTACAAATATTTTGTCCCATTGTCTTTTTGCTTTTTTTTTTAATGGTTTTGTTTGCTGTGCAAAAACATGTAAGCTTGATTAGGCCCCATTGGGTTATTGTGGTTTTTATTTCTATTACCTTGGGTGACTGACTTAAGGAAACATTTATACAGTTGCTGTTAGAGAATGTTTTGCTTATGCTCTCTTCTAGCAGTTTTATGATGTCTTATGTTTAAATCTTTAATCTATTATGAATTTATTTTTGTGCATGTGTGAGGATGTGTTCTATTATCATTGATTTACATGCAGTTTTCACAGCACCACTTGCTAAAAAATCCGTCTTTTTCCCATTCTATATTATTGCTTTCTTTGTTGAAGATTAGTTGACCATAGGGATCTGGGTTTATTTCTGGGCTCTCTATTCTGTTCCATTGGTCTGTATGTCTGTTTTTGTACCAGTGCCACACTGTCTTCATTACTGTAGCTTTGTAATATTGCCTGAGGTCTGGGAGACTTATGCCTCCTGCTTAATTTTTTTTTTCCTCAGGATTGCTTTGGCAATTATGGGTCTTTTGTGGTTCCATATAAGTTTTTGGATGGTTTGTTCTATTTCTGTGAAAAATATCATGGGTAATTTGGATAGAGATTGCACTCAATTTGTGAATTGCTTTGTGCAATATGGCAATTTTAACACTATTAATTTTTCCATCCTAGGAGTATGGAATATCTTTGTTTCTTTGAATCCTCTTCAATTTCCTTGATTAATGTTTTATAGTTCTCAGCAATTAAGTCTTTTACCTCCTTGATCAGGTTTTTTCTTGTGTATCTATCTGAAGAAAAGTAAATCACAATTTGAAGAACCCAAATAAACAAAATAAGAAATGATAAAGGGGAAATCTCAATGGATATTGCAGATATTAAAAAAAGAGAATATTATGAAAAATTATATGCCAACAAATATGACAACCTCAAAAAAACAGACAACTTTTGAGGGACACACAGCCCACCAAAACTCAATCAAGAAGAATATAGATCATTTAAACAGAACCATTGATAGGTAATTGAATATGTAATAAAAACACTCCCTACAACAAAAATCTAGGATCAAATGGCTTAACAGGCAAATTCTACCAAACATACAAAGAACTTAAACCCATTCTTCTTAAATTTTTCCAAAAGATTGAATAAGGAGCACTCCCAAAGGCATTCTGTGAAGCCATCATCACCCTAATACCAAAACAAGACAAAATACTACCTAAAAAGAAAATTATAGGCCAATATCTTTGATTAATATAGACACAAAAATTCTCAACAAAAGCTTAGCCAACTGAATCAAACATCACATAATAAAGATCATACACCATGACCATGTAGGTTTCATCCCAAGTTCACAAGGATGGTTCAATATACGTATTTCAATCAACATGGTACACCACATTAATAAAAAAAATTCAAAAACCACATGATCATCTCAATACATGCAGAAAAACATTTGACAAAATCCAACATCCATTCATGATAAAAACTTACCAAAGTGGGTACAGAGGGAACATACCTTAACATAATAAAAGCCATTTATGACAAACCCACATCCGGTATAATACTCAATGGAGAAAAGCTGCAAGTTTCCCCCCTAATATTTGGAACAAGACAAGGATTCCCACTCTCACCAATTTTATTTAACATATTATTGGAAGTCCTAGCCACAACAATCAGACAAATATCTAAATAAGTAAATGGTATCCATATTTTAAGAGGAGAGGTAAAATTGTCACTGTGTGCAGTTGACATGGTACTATATATAGAAAACCCTAAAAACTCAACCCCAAAACAACTCAAATTGATCAATTAATTCAGCAAAGTAGCAGGATACAAGGTTAACATTCAGAAATCAGTTGTATTTCTGTATACTAAAAATGAAATATTAGAAAAAGAATATAAACAAATCAATACCTTTTAAAATCACACCCAAAATAAATACTTAGGAATAAACCTGACCAAGGAGGTGAAAGACATATATGCTGAGAACTATTAAACATTAATCAAGGAAATTAAAGAGGATTCAAAGAAACTGAAAGGTATTCCATGCTCCTGGTTTGGAAGAATAATAGTATCATTAAAATGGCCATACTGCCCACAGCAATCTACAGATTCAAAGCAATCTCTACCCAAATTACCCATGATATTTTTCACAGAACTAGAGCAAACCATCCAAAAATTAAAATGGAACCACAAAACACACAGAATTGTTAAAGAAATCTTGAGGGTGGGGGGAAAAAGCAGGAGGCATAAGTCTCCCAGGCTTCAGAAAATATTACAAGTCTACAGTAATGAAGACAGTGTGGTACTGGTACAAAAACAGTTATACAGATCAATGGAACAGAATATAGAACCTATAAATAAATTCAGACACCTATGGTCAATTGGTCAATTAATCTTCAAGAAAGGAGGCAAGAATATAATAAAATGGGAAAGAGACAGTCTTTTCAGTAAGTGGTACTGGGAAAACTGGATAGCTGCATGTAAATCAATGAAACTAGAACGCACTCTGACACCATGCACAAAAATAAACTCAGAATGGCTTAAAGACTTAAATATAGTGTTCCTTTTGGATAGATGCCTTTTTTCTCTCTTCCTTGAAATTCATTTTAAAGGTAGTATAATGTACATTGAGTATCCTATGGTTTTAGACCAAAGCTATTGGTTCTACCACTATAACTCTGGGTAAACCATCTCAATTTTCTGTTTGTATTTTTTTTTATTGTCTTTAGCTGAAGTATAAAAATCCTTACAAGATTTAAACAAAATAATATGAAGTCAATTTTAACAAGTAATTTAGACAGTATAGAAAATATTATCTACAGTAAAAATTAGTTAACACTGTACTGAAAAATGAGAACTTGCCAATAATATGCATTTAACAGACAATAATATCAGTTAGTAACTAAGAATGTATAAAAGTTTCATATTTTAAATTCCGTATTAGTTGGAAAATACATAAAATTTCTTATATTAAATTCATCTGTTAGGGATCTCGTTAGCAGCCAGAAGCACCTCTGATTGATTGCTCTAAACAGAGAATTAATTTAGTAAATCATTATTGGTTGGCTCCTAGAATCACTGAGACATTCTTTAACCATGATCAGAGGCTGTAAGACCAGAAACTAAGCTCACACTCAGGTTATAGAACCAGTGTGTTGATTCTACACCGCAAGGCACTTAATGCCTCACTGTCACCTAGGCTTTCCTTGTTGCTCCAGGAACTTAATTTTGCTATAACTAACTAAAAATCAAGAAAAAGGCTCCTCTTTGCTCCCTGCTGCTATTTTCATTAGCTCCTAATTCATTGTCTGGTGTTGATCTATCTCATTAGGGGATCCTGGCTGCCTAAACCTTAACTGCAACAAAGATTGAAAAACTACCTAGTAGGAGTTCCTGTTGTGGCTCAGTGGGTTAAGGTTCTGACTTTTTCTCTCAGGGGATGCCACTCCATTCCTGGACTCACTCATTGGGTTAAGGATCTGGAATTGGCATAAGCTGCCATATGGTTGCAGATGTGTCTGGGATCCAGTATGGCCCTGACTGTGGCCTAGACCCAGAGGTAGCTCTGATTTAACCTCTGGTCAAGGAACTTCCATATGCCACAGGCGTAACTGTAAAAAGAAAAAAAGTAAAACTACCTGGTATGTTCAGTACCTAAAACAGGAAATGGACTCAGTCATCTCCCAAGTCTCATAAACTCAAAAATACCTGGAACATTAAATAGGGCTTCAGTGATGACAAGCAAAATGAAGGGGGAGGCAAAGTGTGTATATTAATAACTTGTTAATGCACATAAAAGATAGTATGTGCCTTATTGTAAAGTTGCTCTTTATTTTTTTAAGATGTGATTCTCATTTGTGTGTCCTAATTATAATTCATGATTTATACTGAAATATGTTTTGTTTTAGTATTAGTCAGTAGTTACAGAATGTGTCCAGTGGTCTCACATAATTGCTTATAATTTAGGGGTAGCTTTAATCTATAAAGAACTCCTGAGAGTGGCTAACTTCAATAAGCTCTTCAAGATGTTTGTTGGTTGTATAAAATTTGCATTTGAACCTACAAACTATAATGTGTTACAGCCTCACTGAGTTTCTTTACTGCAGTGTTCCTCTTAGGTATTATCACAACACTTTTCTCTGAGTGCACTCATAAAATTCTGGTATCATTGAATCCTGGGATGATTTTGATGCAGTTGAGTATGCTCAGTAATTTGAGAAACACTACTTAATATTGAATGATCTCTGTTCTGTGTCTGTATGGACCCTCACAATTGAAAAGGAATTTTTATTTCTTTGCCAAGTTGAAGCTGCAAAAAATATTCTTAAGTGAATAATGTAAATTCTTCTTATTTCTTTGAAATATCACCAGAAGTATGTAAGTCATAAACTTCTATACTTCACATTGAAGTGGGAGAAATTTGATGATATTACATGGAAACCAGAAGAATTTTTACATTTATCAAATTTCTATATTAAATTGTACACAAATATTACAATTTTAGTAAAATAAAATCATGGCATTAATACAGTTTAATGTGGAGCTTGAGTTGCATTCCAAAGAAATCCAGCACATTTTTCTTGGTGCTCTCTTACAACAGTGGTATAATAAGTAAGCATAAAAGAAACTTGGAATGATGTGAAAGTGGTGAGGTATCAATGATCCCAACAAATATTTTCATTTTAAATAGTTAGATATTTCTGTATTCAAACATCTTTGTTTTTATCACCTCTCTTAGAAAACCATGCAATTTAAATAAGCTATTAATAGGAAAGAATAACAAGAATCCAGTGATAGGTCTCTCTATTCTATTTAATGAAATTCTCTACCTCTTCATTGTTTTCAAAATATTTCTTCTGCACTTGTAAAAAGCTGATTATAAAAGGTTTTTTCAGAGTTTGAACTGTGAATTTTTGCACCTCTCTGAGTCTCTCAAGTCAGTGCCAGTAGGTTACAAATACCACCTGGGAAGAATTTATCTGAAATATCTTCCACTTCCACATTAGTGACTATGGTTACTAGTCAATATAAAATGTTAATAGAGATAGAGAAGCCTGGAAGACCTGTTTATCAGATGCTAAGACTTAGGAAGTAGGTAAAAGCCTCATTGGCCTGGAGAAAATTTACTTGGAGTTCATACTTAAAATATTTCATTCATTTCTTAATATCCTAATACATCAACCCTTATGGTGGTCACTGTTGTGGCTTAGTACACCTCTAAAGTAGTTCTTAGTTCTCATTAAAAGAAAATTAAAAATTAACATAGACAAAAGAGAATCATAACCATTTGTTACAATTAGAGATAGATAGAAATTAACTTATACTGTTTTGTTTTCCAAATAAATGTCTATAATACATTCTTTAAGAGAAATGGAACTTTCTTAGTCTCTTTAACATTCTCAAACTCCTGCCAGATTACACATGTAAAAGAAATATTCTACTTTAATATGTCTTGTTTGTTCTGCAGCTCCTATCTTGCTATAAAATACCTTACACTTTGAAGCAGTACTCTGTTACAAACAGATGGACGGTCTTCACTTTGGTACTGTAACGTAAAACGGCTCTGTCCATAGAAACTACAGATAAGAAAATGATAGAAAAAGGGGGCATTTCAAGTCTGACAATGGACACAAAACCTTTACTAGGAGAAGGGAAAATAAGCAATTGTAAAGGAGGTAATATAGATTAAAGACTGCTTTTGAATTTTATAGTAAATACCCAACAATTTGTATTTCATTGTATCTGTACAGTTCTTTATCCAGCTCAACAAGATTCATAGGGCATACAGCTGAAACAAACAAACAAACAAACAAACAAACAGAAATCCATGACTGTGGAGTTAATGCTCAACAGATGTGGAGGTTATACAGTTGTTCTGCTGATCTTCCAGGGAGAGAGTGAAAAGAATTTGAAACAACTCCAGCAAACAGGTACTCAGGGTGAGTCTTTCCCCTACCAAGTAGTTAACATTTCTGTTAGTCATTTCCAGAGTTAAAACTATCAAACCATGTAGCTTTCATACTATAGAAGACTTCTTTGTGTATGGGTATGGTTATAATACTGTGATTTACAAGAAGTATACACTTGGTCATTCATATAACCAAAATATATTTATTATATTGGCTCATAGCTCCCAAATCCTTGGAATTTTTTGAAGGATAAGGGCAATGGAAACATCTTTTGTTTTAATATTTTGTCTCTCTTGTCCTAAATTCCAGAAAATGTTCCAGACCAAAAAGGTGAAATGGTGTCCTGTTATTCATAGCCAGTTCCTTTCCATCTCAACTGGGGTCTATGTTAATTAAGTGACTTTTAGGATGTGCTATCAAACTGGCTTCTTGCTATTCAAAAACCAATACTTGTAAGGCAAGTGTTGGTAGAAAGGAAAGCTGCTTTAATCAGAAAAGTCATCAATCTGGGGAGAAGATAAACTCAAGTCTCCCAAAACCAACTCTAAATAGTCTGCCTGGCTATGAAAAGTTTTAAAGGGAAAAGAGGAAGTAATCTCAGATAATCATTGAGTTTGGGATTATGTCATAGTCATCACTATCTCCCACTGTGTGTAGGCTTGTCCACTACTTGTGATCTTGTGCTAGATGCTATCTTGTTCAAGTTTGTTCACAGGATTATTAAAGAGGAGGCTAGGGATGAGATCTGACCATCAGCTCATTATTTATTCATTTTTACTTCTTTGCTCAATGGAAATGACTAACAGCTTAGGCAAGGTATTACATGATCAAAATATTTGAAAAGTATGCTTGGGCCAGAGATGGGTAGAGCATGGGGGTACCTGGTTTAAGGTTAAAATCAGCTTTGCTATAGTGACAATACTAAGGAGCCTCCTTCAAAGAGCTCTTTCCTGCAAAAACCTGGTTATAAAAGCATGTAAGAGCAGCAGAATACACATTCTGCTCAAGTGCACATGGAACATTCCCTCAGATTGATCACATTCTGGGCCACAAATCAAGCCTCAATAAGTTTAAGGAAACTGAAATCATATCAAGCATCTTTTCCAACCACAACACTATATGACTGGAAATCAACAAGAGAAAAACTTCAAAAAACACAAACACGTGAAGACTAAACAAATATGCTACTAAACAACCAATAGATCACTAAACAAATCCAAGAGCAACTTAAAAAATACCTACTGGCAAATGACAACAAAGATAAAACACTCCAAAACCTATGGGATGTAGCAAAATCAGTTCTAAGAGGAAAGTTTGTAGCAATATAAGCCTACCTCAGGAAATAAGAAAAAGCTCAAATAAACAATCTAACTTTATATCTAAAGCAGCTAGAGAGAGAAGACAAGACAAGACCTAAAGTTAGCAGAAGGAAAGAAATCATAAAGATCAGAGCAGAAATAAATGGAATAGAAATGAAGAAAACCATAGAAAAGGTCAATGAAACAAAAAGCTGGTTGAGAAGATCAACAAATTGATAAACCGTTAGCCAGAATCATCAAGAAAAAAAGAGAGAGGACTCAAATCAATGAAATTAGAGATAAAAAAGGAGAAGTTACAATGGACATTACAGAAATACAAATGATCATAAGAGACTACTACAAGAAACTATATGCCAATAAAATGGAAAACCTAGAAGAAATGGACAAATTCTTAGAAAAGTACAATCTTCCAAGAATAAACCAAAACGAAATAAAAAAGATGAATGGACCAATCACAAGTAATGAAATATAAAACCATGACTTAAAAACTTGCAACAACCAAAAGCCCAGGACCGATGGCTTCACTGGTGAATTCTATCAAACATTTAGAGAAGAGATAACACCTATCCTTCTGAAACTATTCCAAAACATTGCACAGGAGGGGACAATCCCAAACTCATTCTATGAGGCCACCATCACCCTGATACTAAGGTCATGTAAGGATATCAAGCGCCTGAGGAACACACATAAAAAAAAATCCATTATTATATTTTGGTTTTTCTTTCGATAATTAATATATTGAATAGGCTGAAAATTAGTAAGTATATAGCTATCTTGAAGAACATAATCAATCAACATGATCTAATGAAACTACAGAATGTTCCACCTAACAATAGTAGAACATACATTTTTCACAAATTTTACGTGGAGCATTCAACTTAGACCAAATTCTGGGCTGTAAAACATACATGAACACAATTTCAAATGCACTCCCAATGTCCTTAAATTATAGTATATATAATTCATACTTAGTTTTTGGACACTAAGATTCTGACTAAAGAAACTGAAGAACACACAAACAGAAATATATACCATGTTCTTGAATGGGAGGAATTAAGAACATTGTATACAGGGAAGGCAAACCAATACAGAGGGTCTAGCCTAGTAAGAACACAATACTGCTCCACCTGGTGCATGGGTAGGATTCTCCTATCATTAGAAACCAGTGTAATGAGCGAGGCTATAAGCAGACCTGTGAGATCATCTCCCCCAAGTAGTATTTAATTGTAGAAACATATTGGGATCATTTAAAAGAGAGGAGGCCATAAAAATAAAAGGAATGAGAAAAAGTCTTACAACAATGAAAGTAGAAATATTTAGGTAGTTAGTTTAAAATAGGTCAGAAACAAAGGAGAAAGAAGAGCTAGTAAAAATGTAATGGAACACTAATAGAGATTAGGTGGTCTAGTCTCCTTACCAATTATTATGTTTTAAAAAATAAGAAATTAATTGATTGCCTATTAAATATAATTGTTTCCCTTGCTAATTAACTATGGAAATTCTTCAGGGGTTTCAATTTATGAATGCATTTGATAATATACATATTAGTATATTTTGTTATAATCAATTAAATTAATCTTACCTGTCATACCAGTTCTCTGTTTTTGAAATAGATGGAGGAAGACAAGATGGCAGAGTATAAAGACTTGAACTACTCTTATATAAGCATCAAAGTCACAAATAACTGCTGAATAAACATTGACCAAAAAGATTGGAACCAAGCAAAATATATATATATATATTCTACACCCAAGGACAAAGAAGACGCCACAATGAGACAGTAGGAGGGGTGCATTTATGATATAAAAAAAATCCCATAGCCCCTGGGTGGGCAACCTGAAAGCTGGAAAAATAATTGTAGAGGTTCTCTCACAGGAGTAAGAGTTCTGAGCTCCACATAAGGCTCTTTAATCTGGGGGTCAGACATCAGGAGAAGTCCCCAGAGCATTTGGTTCCAAAGGCTAGCAGGGATTGAGTATAGGAGCACTGTAAGACTGGGGGAAACAAAGACTCCATTTTGTAGAGAGCACATTAGTTCTCAAGTGCACTGGAACTGTGGGCAAGCAGTGACTCTTTAAAGGAGTCTGGGCCAGACCTACCTGTGACTTTTGGAGAGTCCTGAAGAGTAAGAGGTCAAATATGACTAACTATGGGGGCAATGATACTGGTTTCAGAGCCCCAGGGGATAATCATCAGTATGATCTTTCCCATCACCATTTTGGCCACATCCAGCAGTCCACAGGCTCCAGTGCTGGGACATCTCAGACCACATAACCAATAGGATGAGAACACAGTCCTGTTCATTAGCAGACAAGCTGCCTAAAGTTGTCCTGAGCTCAGAGCTGTTTCAAAATATGGCCCTTGACACCACCCTTCCCACCAGAGGGACAAGTCTCATCTCCACCCACTAATGGCAGGCACCAGTCCTTCAAACCAGGGAGTGCAACCTCCTAGATCAAACTTACCTATCAGAAGGCAAACAATGAAAGAAAAAAATAGAGCCATGATCTTGCAGCCTTCAGAAAAGTGACAAAAAAATGGCAGAGAAATATATCATGTTTAGATAAAGCAACAAGAAAACACCTTACAAGAACAACTAAGTGAAATCGAGATATGCAATTTACCTGAAAAATAATTCAGAGTAATGATAGTAAAGAGGAACCAAGATCTCAGAAAAATATTTGAGGCACAGACCAAGAAGATACAAGAAATGCTTGATAAAAGAGCTAGAAAATTTAAAGAACAAAGAGATGAATAAAATACCCAAAATGAAAAACACACTAGAAGGAATAAATAGCAGAAGAAATTATTCAGAAGAACATGTAAACTGGAAGACATATTAGTGGAAATCACTACCAAAGAATAAAATAAAAAAAAAAAGAATGAAAAGAAATGACGACAGTCTTAGAAAACCCTGGGACAACCTCAGATGCACCAACATGTGTATTACAGGGGTTCCAGAATGAGAAGGGAGAAAATGGGCCTGAGACATATTTGAAGTTCTAACAGCTGATAACTTCCCTAACATGGGAAAGGAAATACTCACTCAAGTCCAGGATGTGCATATGGGATTTACCAAAGGAGGAAGATGCTAAGACATATATTAATCTAATTTCCAAAAATTAAAGGCCAAGAAAAAATACTATAAGCAACAAGGGAAAATCAGCAAATAACTAAAAATGGAATCCCCATAAGATTTTTATCAGAAATTCTACAAGCCAGAAGTGAATGGCAAAGTCTATTTAAAGTGATGAAAAAGAAAAAGCTATAACCAAGAATACTCAGCAATGCTCTCATTCAGATTTAATGGAGAAGTCAAGAGCTTAACAGAGGAGGAAAAGCTAAGAGAATTCAGCATCACCAAACCAGCTCTACAACAAATGCTAAAGAGACTTCTCTAGGTGAAAAAGAAAAGGTCCCAAATAGAAACAAGAGAATTATGAATGGAAAAGCTCACCAGTCAAGGCAAACACACAGTAAAGGTAAGAAACCATCTACACACAAATATAAATTCAACAGTCATGGGAAAGGGAGGGTACAGAAGCAGGGTATTTGAAATACATTTCAAATTAAGAGACTAATAATTTAAAAGAAATGTGTGTATATATGTTTGATATATATATGTGTGTTATATATATATATATACATATATATATATATTATGTTGGATATTGTTATATCAGAACCTAATGGTAACTGCAAACCAATAACTCTATAATAGATACACACAAAAAAGAAAAAGTGATCCAACATAATCCTAAAGATAGTCATTGAATCACAAGAGTAGAGAACAAAAGAGGAAGGGAAGCAAAAAGACCAACAAAACAAATCCAAAACAATTAACAAAATGACAATAAGAACATACATATTAATAATTACCTTACATATGTATGAATTAAAAGCTCTAATTAAAAGGCATAGACTAGTAAAATGGGTACAAAAACAAGACCCATATATATGCTGTCTACAAGAGACTCACTTCAGATCTAGAGACACATACAGGCTGAAAATGAGAGGATAGGAAAAGGTATTCCATGCAAATGGAAATCAAAAGAAAGCTGGAATAGCAATACTTCGTATCAGACAAAACAGACTTCAAAATAAAGACCATAACAAGAGACTAAGATGGGCTCTGTAAAATGATAAAGCGATCAATCCAGGAAGAATATAAAATGTGTAAATATTTATGCAACCAACATTGGAGCACCTCAATAAATAAGACAAATGCTAATAGCCATAAAAGGAGAAATCAACAGGAACATAATAATAGTGGGGGACATATCAACTCATGAAAAAATCAATAAGGAAACACAGGCCCTGATGAAATATTAGACCAGATAGACTTAACTGATATTTATACATTCAAAAGCAGAGTATACATTCCTCTCAAGTGCATATGAAAATTCCTCCAGATTAGATTATATGCTGGGCTACAAGGCAAACCTCAGTAAATTAAAAAAAAAACACATCATATCAAGCATTTTTTCTGACTACAATTCTATGAGAGTAGAAATCAACTGCAAGGGAGGAAAAAAAATGCACAAACACATAAAGTCTAAAAAATATGTTACTAAACAAACAATGAATCACTGAAGAAATCAGAGGAAATAAATGCCTAGAAACAAATGAAAATTGAAACACAGCAATGCAGAATCTATGGGATAGGCAAAAGAAATTCTAAGAGGGAAGTTTATAGCAATACAGTCTCATGTCAGGAAATAAGAAAAATCCCAAATAACCTAACCTTATATCTAAAGCAAATAAAGAAAGAACAAAGCCCAAAGTTACTAGAAGGAATGAAATCATAAAGATAAGAGCAGAAATAAATGAAATAGAGAAGAAAATATCAATGAAAATAAAAAAAGATCAGTGAAAATAAAAGCTAATTCTTTGAAAACTTGAATAAAATTTACAAACTTTTAACCAGACTTGTCAAAAAAAGGGGCAGAGCTCAAATTAATAAAATTTTAAATGAAAAAGAAGTTAAACCAATACCACAGAAATATGAAGGATCATAAGACACTAATACATGCAACTATATGCCAATAAAATGGACAACCTAGAAGAAATTGACAAATTATTAGAAAGGTACAATCTTGCAAGAGTGAACAAGGAAAATATGAACAGACCAGTCACTAATACTGAAAGTGAAACTGTTATTACAAAAACTTCCAACAAACAAAATCCAGGAACAAAGAGCTTCACCGGCAAATTCTACCAAAAATTTATAGGAGGCTCAGCAGGTTAAGAACCTGATAGTATCCATGAGGATGCATGTTCAATCTCTAGCCTTGCTCAGTGTGTTAAGTATCTGGTGATGCTGCAAGCTGCAGTGTAGGATGCAGATGTGGCTCTGATCTGGCACTGCTGTGGTGTAGGCTGGCAGCTACAGCTCCAATTTGAGCCCTCATCTGGGAACTTCCATATGTCACAGATGTGGCCCTAAAAAACAAAAACAAAAATGTAAATAAAAAATAAAAAGTTTAGAGTAGAGTTAAACTTCTGAAACTCTCATTCTAAAACTATTCCAAAACACTGCAGAGGAATAAGCACTCCCAAACTCATTCCATGAGACCACCATTACCCTGACACCAAAACCAGACAAAGACAACACACAAAAAGAATATTACAGGCCAATATCGCTGAAGAAAATAGAGGCACATATCCTCAACAAAATATTAGCAAACCAAATCCAACAATATATTAAAAGGATTGTACACCATGACAAAGTGGAATTTATCCCAGGAATACAAGGATTCTTCAATATCTGCAAATCAATTTGATATACTACATTAAGAAACTGAAGGATAAAACATATGGTCCTCTCAATAAATGCAGAAAACGCTTTTGACAAAATTCAACACCTATTTCTGATAAAAACTCTCCAGAATGTGGGCATAGAGGGAGATTATGTCAATGTAATAAAGGTCATCTATGACAAATCCACAGCTAACATCATTTTCAATGGTGAAAATCTTAAAGCATTTTTGCTAAGATTAGGAATAAAATAAGGATGTCTACTCTGACCACTTTTATTCAATATAATTTTGGACGTCCTGGACAAGTTAGTCGGAGAAGAAAAAGGAATAAAAATAATCCAAATTTGAAAATAAGTAAAAGTATCACTGAAAATAAGTAAAACTATCACTGTTTGTTGATGACATGAAACTATACATAGAAAATGCTAAAGATGCTACCAGAACACTGCTAGAGCTCATCAATGAATATGCTGATATTGCAGGATACAAAACTAATACACAGAAATCTTTAGCATTTCTATACACTAACAATGAAAGATCACAAAGAGAAATTAAGAAGACAATCTCATTAACCATCACATCAAAATAAATAAATAAATACTTCGGAATAAACCAACCTAAGGAGGAAAAAGACCTATACTCCACAGACTCTAAGATGCTGATGAAAGAAATCAAACAGGCCAAAAACAGTTGGAAAGATATACCACACTGTTGGATTGGAAGAATCAATATTGTCAAAATTACTATAATGCCCAAGGAAATCTATAGATTCAACGCAATCCCTATCAAATTACCAATAGCATTTTTCACAATACTAGTACACAAAATTTTTAAATTTGTATGGAAACAAAAAAGGCCCCACATAGCCAAAACATGAGAAAGAAAAAAATGGAGCTGGAGGAATCAGGCACCCTTACTTCAGGCTATACTACAAACTACAATAATCAAAATATTATGGCACTAGCAATAAAAAAAAAGAAATATAGATCAATGGAATAGGATAGAAAATCCAGAAATAAATACATATACCTATGGTCTATTAAGGTATGATGAAGGATGCAAGACATTCTTTTCAATAAATGGTGCTGGGAAAATTGGACAGCTACATGTAAAATAATGTGACTAGAACATTCTCTTAAACCATACACAAAAATAAAATGAACTAAAAAGCTAAATGTAAAACTGGATACTATGAACAACTTAGAGGAAAACATAGGCAGAACACTGACATAAATTGCAATGATCTCTTTTTGTATCTGTCTCCCAGGGTAACAGACATAAAAACAATAATAAATAAATGGGACCTAATTAAATTTAAAAGCTTTTTGCACAGAAAAAGAAACCTTAAGCAAAACAAAAAGACAACCCACAGAATGGAAGAAAATCTTTGCAAATAAAGCTACTGAATAAGAATTAATCTCCAAAGTATACAAACGGCTCCTGTAGCTCAATTAAAAAAATAAATAAATAAAAAACCTGAGTCAAAAAATGGGCAGAAGACCTAAGTAGATATCTATCCCCAAAAAATATGTACAATAGGAATATGAAAGAATGCTCAACATCACTAATTATATTAGAGAAAGGCAAATGAAAACAGAATGTGGTATCACATCATACCAGTCAACATGGCTACCATCAGCATGTCGACAAATGATAAATTCTGGAGAGGGTGTGAAGAAAAGAAAATCCACCTACACTACTGGCGGGAATATAAATTGGTACAACTGCTGTGGAAAACAGTATGGTGGTTCCTTAAAAATATTAAAAACAGAACTACTATATGACCCAGCAATCACACTTCTGCATATATATCCAGAGAAAATCATAATTTGAAAAGATACATAATTCTCAGTGTTCATAGCAGCACTATTTATAATAGCCAAGACATGGAGGCAACCTAAATGTCCATCCACAGAGGCATGGATAAAGAAGGTCTGATACATACATATAATTCAATATTACTCAACCATAAAAAAATGAAATAATGCCATTTGCAGCAATATGGAAGGACCTAGAGATTTTCCTGTCTGAAGTAAGTCAGAGAAAGACAAATGTCATAAGATATAACTTATATGTAGAATCTTAAAAAATTATGCAAATGAATATATAACAGAAACAGGCTCACAGACTTTGAAAATAAATTTATGGTTACCAAAGTGGAAAGGTTAGGGGGAGGGATATATTAGGAGTTCAGAATTAGCAGATACACACAAGTATATATAAAATAGAGCATCTGTAAGTACCTATTATACAGCACTGGGTACTCTATTCAATATTCTCTAACAATGTATAAGGGAAAATTATCCGAGAAAGAATGGATATATGTATAGGTATAATGGAATCACTTTGCTATATACCCTATATTAATACAACAATGTAAATCCACTATACTTTTACAAAAAATAAAAAAAAAGATTTTGAAACATCCTGTGGACACTTTTGATAAAATTCACATTGCATTCATGGAAGGTGATAAAAGAGCTGCCAACATTTTGAATCATTACTAACAATGTATTTTGAAACGTTAGGTGAACTGAAATGGGACTTTCAGCCAATGTTTGGTAGTTTTTCTTTATAAGGAAAAATAATATTTTAGACTTTTGGGGCCATATACAGTATCTCTTTCTTAATAACTTTATTACCCTTTAAAAATATTACAAAATATTCTTATCTTCATGGCTTTGCAAAAACATGCCCATGGGTTCGGTGTGGTCAGTGGGCCATAATTTATATACATCTGCTTTAAAGTAATATCTATACCTCATTGATTAATACTTACCATAAGAATGTTGCAAATACGCAAAATGAAAATGATGATGAGTGTTTATAATTAACAGTAATTGGCCAGGGTAATGGGAAAGAAGTGAGGGTAGACAACTAACAGATAGTCATTGTTAGTTCTATGGTTATCCTCAGTAATATCTGGAGCCATGATACTGACTTTTGTTCAAGATAGCAATAAAATCTACTAGACAGTGATTTATAAAATGCCATTTAAAAGTGAAGTCTGGGGAGTTCCCATTGTGGCACAGAGGAAATGAATCCAACTAGGTATCTATGAGGATGAGGGTTCAGTCCCTGGCCTTGTTCAGTGGGTCAGGGATCTAGTGTTGCTGTGAACTGTGGTGTAGGTTATAGATGGGGCTCAGATCTTGAGTTGCTGTGGCTCTGGCTGTGGCTGGCAGCTGTAGCTCCGATTTGACCCCTACCCTGGGAACTTCCATATGCCATGGGTGCAGCCCTAAAAAGAAAAAAAAAAACTCGTCTTCCCTGGAGGCAGCCTATAGTATCTTTTTATATTATTTAATGAAATGCATATATAGTTTATCTACGTATGATTTAATGAGCTACATGGCCTAGTTTAGTTAGATGATAAGTGGAGCATAAATGACTCCTCAGGAAATTCCTCAGGTGCCTTGGCAACTCGAGACCAAATCACCTCATGTGTAGTGTAGCATATCTTGGTAGTTCACAATCTGAAGATCAAGTGCCTCTTGTATGACTAAGAAAGGCCTCAGGCAGCTATGACTGGAAGCCTCAGATCTCTGTACTTTGCCTGATTTTTCTTTCTCCTGCCATCCTGTATCTTTTACCATTATTATATGTGAGTATATCCTGTGGTGTCTCTTGAAAGTTTACAGTTATCTAACACTTGTAATTTTTATAATAATGACTAGATATTGAGGCTCATTCAAGTAGATACCCTTTGTTCTCTAAGCAAGTCATACACTTGCTTGACTAGATTGAGTACCCTAATCCTACTTTTTGATCTAGTGGTCAGAAAGAGATTTGGGAATATATCCTAAAGTGAATATACTGGTGCTTTTCAAGTCAGAGGCCTCTGCGTCATTGTTAAGAAAGTTGGTAACACCAGTCTTTACCAGAGGGGAGTGGGCCATGTCTAAGATCCTAGAGGATTCAGAGATTTTCAAGTATATCAACAAATGTTCCCATCTCATTTCTCACGCCCAGCATCTTTTCAGTTAAGCTTTTGTTGTTGACATTACAGGCTCACTCAACTTGAAAAATCAAACTTGTCTTATAAATAAGTCCTAGACTTGGTATTCAGCAGTTTCATCCTTTGCCTTTTAATATGAGCCTTTTTTTTTTTTGGTCCTTTTAGGGCCACACCTGCTGCATATGGAAGTTCCTAGGCTATGGTCCAATCAGTGCTGTAGCCACTGGCCTACACCACAGCCACAGCAATGTGGGATCCAAGCCACATTTGCAACCTACACCCCAACTCACAGCAATGCCTGAACCTTAACCCACAGAACAAGGCGATGGATTGAACCTATGTCCTCAAGGATGCTAGTTGGGTTCATTAACTTCTGAACCATGATGGGAACTCCTAATTATGAGCCTCTTTATATGCTACTAAGTGTTGGCAGATGATCCTCCATGGGTCTCTCACATCTGTCTTGAAAGTGAACCAATGATTATGATTTATTCCAGATTCTGTGCTGTTTGTATAGCTAATAGCCTTGGAATATAATTGGTGTTTCCCTCCCAAATAAAGAGCAGGCATGGTTTATGCCCATTATAAAACATCTGGGTTCCCAAAGCACAGGTTCTGGTCCTGTAACCAACTACATATACCTGTATCATGTGGTCCTCTCTGAATCACCCTGTGAGAATTGGCACTCAGGGAATTAATGCAAAAAATTTTATTTCCTGGCTACTTGTTATAAGTTTTTGACCAGGAGTTTCATAGCTCCTATTAGCTTCCATGAAACCATGGCAAGCCAACTGTATATGTTACAAGTAAGGTAAAACCTCTGATTCATCACAGTTCTTGATACTAAAGAAAGCTGCTTGGCTTTTTTTTTTTGTCTTTTTGCCTTTTCTAGGGCCGCACCCTGTGACATATGGAGGTTCCCAGGCTAGGAGTCCAATTGGAGCTGTAGCCGCCAGCCTACCCACAGCCACAGCAACGCGGGATCTGAGCTGTGTCTGCAGCCTACACCACAGCTCACAGTAACATTGGATCCTTAACCCACTGAGTGAGGCCAGGTATTGAACCCACAACCTCACGGTTCCTAGTCGGATTCGTTAAACACTGAGCTGCGACGGGAATTCCAGAAAGCCCCTTGACTTTTATATTTAGCTTTCAATTGTTAATTAATTTCACCAAGCCTTTCACCATCCTATCTTAATAAACATGTTTTCCCTAGAAACTGCCACATTATTTTGTTTACCTCTGTATTCTGAGGACATAGAAGGATGCCAAGAACATGATAGGTGTTAAAAACATTGCAGAATGAATGACTAAGTTTATTACATAGAATCATCCTGGAGCTAAGAATCTTTTACACATACACAGAGGAGAGGCAAAAATATGAATGTTATTTCCTTTCTCCACATAGATCCTTGAAAAAAACGGACAAAGGACTGAACAACAAAATCAGATTTGGAATGGAAGGAATCTGGCATTTTCCTATAACTACCTTCCCCACTGCACATCAGGGTTTCTTTGGTCTATACATTGTCTTCAGATATGAATGATAACAAAGATGAAGCAAAATTGTTTGGCTACTGTATTAGCCTGGGTTCTCCAGAGAAAATAGGACCAATATGACACATGCATACATAGAGAAAAAGATTCATAATAAGGAATTAGCTCACATGATTATGAGGCTGATAAATCCTAAGATCTGCAGCATGAATAATCTGGAAACACAAGAATGCTGGTGGTGGAGCTCAATCTGAGTCAAAGGCCAGAGAACCAGAACTGATGATTAGTTCCAGTCTAAAGGTCACAGGCCCAATACCTCAAAAAAGCCAATGTTTCACGTCAGTTTGAAAGCAGGAAAAAGTCAGTGTCCCATTTAGAAGGTATACAGGCAGAAAAGATTCACTCATTTAGGGGAAAGCCACCCTTTTTTGTTCTATTCAGGCCTTCAACTGATGGGGTGTGACTTAGTAACATTAGGGAAAGCAGTCTGTTTTCTTTTGGCCATGTCTGTGCCATGTGCAAGTTCCTAGGCCAGGGTGACAATGCTAGATCCTTAACCTGCTGCACAACAAGAGAACTCCAGGGAAGGGCAGTCTTTACTCGACCCACCAATTTCAGTGTTAATCTCATTGGAGAAACATCCTAACAGGAATACCCTAAATTGACCAAATATCTGGGCACCTGAGGTCCCATTAAACTGACACATAAGCTTAACCTTCACAGCTACTTATTTGGTTCTAGTGATGTAGGGGAACAGAGGCAATCAGGAATAAAGAGACAAGTACACCCTGTATACCTACGGTTTTGCTTTTGTTCAGGAAGATGTCCCAGAACACAGCTAAAAGATTCTCTTTCTCCTCTCGCATGATTTTTATCTGTAGGATTAATATGCTATTTAAAAAAATTCTTCATCTTTATGAAAATCCTTCACAAAATCTCATGTTTTACCTCTATGGGGAAAATATTAGGAGGCAGAATATTAATTTTTTCTTAAATGTATATTTCTAATTGTCTTGCATAAAGTATTTTACATATAGTAATCCATAATAAATGCTTAAGTAGGTAAATATAATTATAACTAAATTCCCCCATCCAAAGAACAGAGAAATAGGTAAAATAGATAGCATGATGGTACTTCATCTTACAACAGGAGAGGGTAAATAAAGTCTAAAGAAAAGTCATCATTTAATAAAATAATAAACTATATTTAAGTCATTTCAATGGAAATTTCACCTTTATTCTGGAAAAGATTTGTAATAGTATGTGGCATTGTCTATGCCAAAGCCACTGTTTGTGTTTAAACTTATCCTTTGGTGAGTAAGTATGCACGCCACTATTGAAAAATACCTCTTTGAGAACACATCATTCACAAGCCTGAAACAACAATCAAATCAAGGTAGAAAATCAAGCACAGTTGTTTCAGATGATTTCAGATTCAAAAAACAATAGAAAAAATCAATAAAACCAAGAGCTTCTTCTTTGAAAAGGTAAACAAGATTGACAAACCTCTGGCTAGACTCACCAAAAAGAGGATAGAAAAAACCCAAGTGAACAAAATAAGAAATGAAAAAGGAGAAATCACAATGACTGTTACAGAAATACAAAAAAACATGAGAGAACACTATGAACAATTGTATGCCAACAAATTTGATAACCTAGAATAAATGGACAACCTTTTAGAGACTTACACCCTGCCAAAACTGAATCAAGAAGAAATAAATCAACTAAACAGACCAGCCACAAGAAATTAAATTGAGTATGTCATCAAAACGCTCCCTACAAATAAAAGTCCAGGACCAGATGGCTTCACAGGTGAATTCTACCAAACATACAAAGAGCAACTCATACCCATCCTCCTTAAGCTTTTCCAAACAGTTGAAGAAGAAGGAACACTCCCAAAGATATTGTATGATGCCAACATCACCTTAATTCCCAAACCAGACAAGGACACCACAAAAAAAGAGAACTATAGGCCAATATCTTTGATGAATATAGATGCAAAAATTCTCAACAAAATTCTCAACAACCGAATCCAAATGCATATCAAAAAGATCATACACCATGACCAGGTGGGATTCATCCCAGGTGCACAAGGATGGTTAAATGTATGCAAACCAATCAACATCATACACCACATTAACAAAAGAAAAGTCAAAAATCACATGATCATCTCAATAGATGCCCAAAAAGCATTTGACAAGGTTCAACGTTCATTCATGGTCAAAACTCTTACAAAAGTGGGAATACAGTGAACATTCCTTAACATAATAAAGGCCATATATGAAAAACCCACAGCAAATATAATATTAATGGAGAAAAGCTGAAAGCCTTCCCACTAAAATCTGGAACAAGACAAGGATGCCCACTCTCTCCATGATTATTCAACATAGTATTGGAAGTCCTAGCTACAGCAATCAGACAAACAAAAGAAATAAAATGCATCCAAATAGGAAGAGAAGAGGTAAAACTGTCACTGTATGCAGATGACATGATACTATATATAGAAAACCCCAAAGACTCAACAAGTTCAGCAAAGTAGCAGGATATAAGGTTAACCTTCAGATATCAATCACATTTCTGTATACTAACAATGAAATATTAGAAAAAGAATACCAAAATATTATACCTTTTAAGATAGCACCGCAAAAAAAGTCAAGTACCTGGGAATAAACCTGACCAAGGAGGTGAAAGACTTATATGCAGAGAACTACAAAACATTAATCAAGGAGATCAAAGAAGATACAAAGAAATGGAAAGATATTCCATGCTCATGGGCCAGAAAAATTAATATTGTAAAAATGGCAATACTACCCAAAGCAATCTACAGATTCAATGCAATCCCTATCAAATTACCAATGACATTCTTCACAGAACTAGAACAAACAATCTAAAAATTTATATGGAAATCAAAAGACCCAGGATCACCAAAGCAACTCTGAGGAGCAAAAACCAAGCAGGAGGCATAACTCTCCCAGACTTCAGGCAATATTACAGGGCCACAGTAATCAAGAAAGTGTGGTACTGGTACCAAAACAGACATACGCACCAAGGGAACAGAATAGAGACCCCAGAAATAAACCCAGATGCCTATGGTCACTTGATCTTTGACAAAGGAGGCAAACACTTAATATGGGAAAAAGAAAATCTTTTCACTAAGCATTGCTGGGAAACTTGGACAGCTGCCTGCAAATCAATGAAACTAGAACACACTCTCACACCATGCACAAAAATAAATTCTAAATGGCTTAAAGACTTAAATATAAGACAAGACACCATTAAACTCCTGGAAGAAAACATTGGCAAGACATTCTCTTACAAATGTTTTCTCAGGTCAGTCTCCCAAATCAACAGAAATCAAAGCAAAGATAAACCAGTTGGACCTAATCAAGCTAACAAGCTTTTGCACAGCAAAAGAAACCAAAAAGAAAACTAAAAGACAACTTACAGAATGGGAGAAAATTGTTTCAAATGATGCAGCTGACAAGGGCTTAATCTCTAAAATATATAAACAACTGATGCAGCTCAACTGCAAGAAAGCCAACAACCCCATTGAAAAATGGGCAAAGGACCTGAATAGACATTTCTGCAAAGAAGATATGCAGATGGCCAACAAACACATGAAAAAATACTCAACATCATTGATGATTAGAGAAATGTAAATCAAAACTGCCATGAAATACCACCTCACACCAGTCAGAATGGCCATCATTAACAAGTCCACAAACAATAATTGCTGGAGGGGGTGTGGAGAAAAGGGAACCCTCCTGCACTGTTGGTGGGAAAGTAAGCTGGTACAACCACTATGGAAACCAGTATGGAGGTACCTTAGAAAACTAAACATAGAACTACCATATGACCCAACAATCCCACTCTTGGGCATATATCCAGACAACAATTTCCTTGAAAACGACACTTACACACACATGTTCACTGCAGCACTATTCACAATAGCCAAGACATAGAAACAACCCAAATGTCCATCGACAGATGATTGGATTAGGAAGATGTATATATATATGATGGAATACTATTCAGCCATAAAGAAAGATAAAATAATGTCATTTGCAGCAACATGGATGAAATTAGAGACCCTCATACTGAGTGAAGCAAGTCAGAAGGAGAAAGACAGATGCCATATGATATCTCTTATTACTAGAATATAATATAACGCACAAATGAATCTTTCTACAGAAAAGAAAGTCACGAACTTGGGGAACAGACTTGTGGTTGCCAAGGGGGTGGGGAAGGGGGTGGGAGGGAATGGGGTTAACTAGTGCCTTTGTGATGGAAAAGCAAGGAGATCCAGCTGTATAGCACTGGGAACTATGTCTAATCACATGTGACAAATCCATGTATGTACATGTAACGGGGCCACCATGCAGTGCAGTTGGAAAATTTGACAGAAATCTGTAAACCAGCTATAATGCAAATATATATATATATATATATATATATATATATATATACACACATACACACACACACACAGAAAACTGTAGTGTACAGTTCACACAGCTCAAAGATGCAGGTCAATCAGAGGTTACTATTGCATGGTGTAGAACTCTGAAGCAATAGGGATTTCAGAGACTGAAGGCAGTGTAACTGTGCTATGTACTTTTAGGTAGGATAGTTAAGGAAAAAGAGCCTACATAAAAATTGGTGGCACTTTAATTTATATTTGATGTAAAAAAAGGGAAAAATATCTTAAAAATACAGCTTTCACAAAACATAGTGGTTAAAAAATCTACTGCTTACATATACTCAAATTGTCTATTTTTTCAAAGCTTCATTTTGAAGTGCACCTTTTTCTTTACCCTCCCTGTAACTGACAAGAGAATATGACATAAAATATATAAAACACTATTCATTTATTTCATTTATTGGCCAAAAAAATAAAAACCATATTAATTTTTGAAAAGGTAGAGATAAAATAAAGTTCTCTAACTTGAATCCTGAAATTTATACAAATTCTTTCAGGTTATTTGATATATATATATATTCTAAATTAGTTCTCCTTTCTCCTCATAGGTATCTAAACATGTATATGATTTGGGCAACCAAATTATTTTTGTTGTTCAATTATAAAAATATTTTTTGAGTTGGGGATGGAAAGGTTATTTTTTATTTTCTTATTTTATCTATTGCTATACAAATGTGATATTTAATTAATACATTAATCATAATACTTATACCCTACTATGTTGTATGTGTGTTATGAATGTTTATATATAAAACATACAAAGTTAATATAAATATGTATTAAACTAAGGAGAAACATTTAAGGTAAGACTGAAATACTCTTCTTGTGTACTATCTGCTGCTGGTTTCCTAAAATAACAGTTATAAATCAAGTCTGTCTTCAAAAGTTTTTTTTTTTTTTTGGCTTTTGAGGCACTCCTCAGTGGCATATGAAATTCCCAGGCTAGGGGTCGAATCAGAGCTGTAGCTGCCAGCCTACACCACAGTCACAGCACGTCTAGATCCAAGCCACATATGTGACCTTCACCACAGCTCTTTGCAATACCAGATCCTTAACCCACCGAGGGAACCCCTATCTTCATGGGTACTAGTCAGGTTCATTACTGCTGAGCTACGATGAGAGCTCCTTTTTAATCAAAGTTCTCATATCATTTATCTGCAGAGACCTTTCTGATAAAAGTTGCATTTTATCCATTGCCTCTTTGGAAATTCATGTTTAGGTATCTAGGAATCCATTCTGATTGAAAGTGAGGGTGACCCATGTATGCATGCATGGTTCATGCAATTTGGCAGGTAGCTATACATTTCCTTAACGCATTAGGCAGAACTCATCACAGGAAACCAAGGACATTCATTTTTAGTTTGCTTTTAGCTTTGTTTAGGCAACAGTACTCTTCCTGTGTGTTCAGATCTTTGCTGATAATGGGTCTACCAATTGCCAGGAGCATTTACAAGCTTTTAAAATGGTTTCACATTGATTTAGGATATTTATTGATGCCTTTGTTAAGCCCCAAAATGCTTTTACTGTGCATTTCTCTGTCTTGTCTCTCTGTTGTCCAGCTTTCATTCTTTTTCTCAGGCTCTCTCAGTGCCTTTTCATGCGTGCGCATAGTTCTGCAAGGTATGGCATTATATAAAATATTTGTATTTTTGCACTTGATGCAATATTTAGTAGCATTGCATTTGCCCTGATCATCAAGGGCTGTTTTCCTTGCCTAACTGCTATAAAATGGAAAAGAAAAAGTTCATTATCCAGATATTTCTAATTTTACTTTGCATTTGATGTTGCATTTCTTCTCTAACCTCTGTATGTTCTGTGATGTACTGACTTTTTTTTAAAGCACTGCATATTAACAATGAAATGTGCATTTTAAATTGTATGGTAATTATCTTGTAACATCTTCTTTGGCTCTTTTCAATCAATGTATGCTTCCAGCATGTGACTATAGTAGGAGTTTGACTATTAAAATTCAAATTAGGTAACAAGGTACAAATTGCCCCTTGAATGGTTTTCTTCCTCTTCTGCAAATTCACCTTCCTGTTTATAACTCTCACAGTTGCTCTAGTTTCCATGATGCTAGGTTTTCATACAAAATCATTGTGCCAATATGTGTGTGGTAGTTCTTAAATTAGAAACATGCACATTTCCATCATATTGCCTTTGAAATGGAAACTCAACCAGTTAGTATGTTAACTAGAACATAAGAAGCTAATTAAGAATCCCCCTAAATCCTGAGGATGAGTTTAGTAGGGAAGCACAAGTCAGTTTTCAAAGTTCTTAAAAGCACATAAGAGAAGGTTTTGATGGGGGACAGTGTGCTAATCTCACTCCAGGGGCTTGTGGGTGTACCCTGACTAAGTTGCTTATGAAAATGTGATTTCTTAGGGCTTTGGGCAAATTTCATTTCAGGAAAGAAGCCAAGGGATTTTTGATACAGCACTGAAGTGACAGGTTAATATTACTGGGAAAAGAGAGTGGAAATGTATGCTTTTCCATTTCAGTATTCCGATTTTGTCAATAGGATTGGCACTATAATTATCTCTGGATTAGTCACAGGCCTATATACTTGTTAAAAATGAATATAAAGTAAACTGTAACCTGACAGGAAATTTGTTTTAAAAGATATGAGGGAGGAGTGGGCGAGAAGTTCAAGCTGAGAAAGAAGTCAAGCATTTTAGAACCTAACTTCTGAAACTTATTCATTTTCCAAAGATGTTGCTGATAAAGACAGCTTCAGGGAGTCTTCACTTTGTCAATACTTAGTAAACCACAAAACCAGTCACAGGCTGAGCAACTGGAATCTGTCTCCTGTGGACAGATAATTCAAGATTATGGCAGGAGCAAGAAGGAGCTGCATCCTGCTTGGCTAAAAGATAAAAAGACCACATATCTTTCATTCTTGAGTTCAAGGAGCTTTCTATAACTACACATGCATAGAAAGGTTCCTCAGGGGTCAGAGAAGAGTGGTGGTGCCAGACCACAGTACATCCTATCAACTTCCCAGAAACCATCACAGTAGAATCCATTCTACCTAAAAGATGTGTGTGCACAAAGGGGAAGAACCCTGCACAAATGTGGACTCAAGGCTAACAAAGCAAGATAATTGGCCAGAGGAGGCCCAAAACCACTTCCAAAGCATGGGTCACTTTCTTTCTCTCTGTCTCCCCCAACCTCCAACCACTGGATCCTGCCTGTACTTTCTCCAGACCCGTCTAGTCTTTCTTAATAAACACTTTATTTGCCTCACGACTCTCAGTCCCTGTGGCAATTTTTTCTCTCTTTGGATGAGTATTGGGGACCTATATCAAGTGGTTAGGTTTAGGAGCTCTTAACCCATAGCCACCTAGCCTGAGGCAATTCCTGAGCCCATCTTCCCCTGCAAGCCCTCCCACATTCCACTTGGACTTGATGCCTACTCACACAGGAGAGGAGAAAACATCTAGAGAATGAAGGGCGTGGGCAGGTTTTTCATTCTCTCATTCACTGACTCATTGGTTACATGCTGATTCACTCTATAGCCATCTGCTAAACATATGTAACTCTCTGGATGGGTAAAATGATTTGCAAGCTTCATGGATCCATTCCCACAAGATATCCACTTACAAGTTGGTGAGTGTGCAAACAGCCAGCGTCCATACAGGTGTAGAATTGGCTGATCCCATAATATAAAACACAGGTTTGTTTCTCTTTTGATAAAATTTTGCACAAATGAATTCAAATTAATTTTTTATTGTTCTTATGCATTTATGTTTCTTTTGTTTACTTGTACAGTCTTTTAAGTAGGAAAGGACAGCCATATTGGTATTCATCCATCCACTCATTTTACACTACTTAACTTATATTCAGGGAACATTTTTTTTTTAAGGCCACACCGACAGCATATGGAAGCTCCTAGGCTAGGGGTTGAATCAGAGCTATAGCCACACTCCTATCGCACAGCCACAGCTATGTCAGATCTGAACAGCATTTGCAACCTACACCACAGCTCATGGCAAGGCCAGATCCTTAACCCACTGAACAAGGCCAGAGATCGAACCTGCCTCCTCATGAATACTAGTTGGGTTTTTTCCATGATGGAAACTCCCCAAGGAACAATATTTTATATATTGTCAAATATGACAGTGTTAATTAGCTACCTTAACATACCAATAATAAGAGTATCTTCAAACAAAAGAAAATTTCCTATATAACTATTAGCTATAACATAAAAGTTATGATTAAGCCACTTCAGATCCAAATAATTGACACTGTGGATGAAAAAATTATTGCAAACATACACAACAAAAAGTCCATTGATCAGTAGAATTATTGAGCTGTGGATCACAGTTGGCTTCAATACTCTGATTGCTGTGGTCTGCTAGGACTTATAAAAGACAGGGCCAAAAATAGCAGCAAGATGGTGGAGGAGTAAGAGGTCTTGCTCACCCTCTCCCACAAAAACATCAAAAAAACACATCTACATGTAAAACAACTTGCACAGAACATCAATTGAATGCTGGCAAAAGAACTTAAACCTCCTAAAAGGGCAAGAAACTCTTGACATAACTGGGTAGAACAAAAGAAGAAAAAAAAAAGGAGAGAGAGAGAAAATGAATCAGGACAGCACTAGCACTCCAGGGAGGCAGCTGTGAAGGAGAAAAGGAACCCACATCCTGGGAAGCCACCTAACTGACAGCAAGATCAGCTGAGCCGGAGGGACCTCCAAGCCACCACTGAGAAAAGCACACAGCTGAACTTAGAATGGCAAAGCAGAGCGAGCGCCTCACAGATCATGTGGACACCAGCATGGACACCACAACCTGAGATGCTCAGGCAGGGGCTGGGTGCTGAGACTTAGGCTCAGGAGGTCAGTCCCTGGGAGAGGGCTGGGGTTGGTGGTGTAGAGACAGCCTAAGGGGCTAAGAAGCAGTGTGCCATGGGTGGGGGAGCAATACTCTACATGCTGGGGAGTAGACCGCCAGGACAGAGGGAACCCAGGACAAGGTCTGGATCTGCAGGAGAGGCAAGGCTCCATTGTTGGGGAGGATGAGAGGAGGAGGGGCTGACCAGCATAGGAAACTCTTTGCACCAGAGCATGTGCAGAGGGCAGGGAGGCTCCAGCTCAAACCACCTGCAGTGGAAGCAGCTTGCAGAGAGTGGGGTGATACAAGCGCAAACTGCCAGCAGTTGGAAGCTGCTTGCTAGATCGCTGTGGTCCGGGCGTCTTCTGGACACAGCCCACCCATGCCGCTGACAACCAGAAGCCCCTTGCTAGCCCACTGCAGCACAGATCAGGCGACTCTGGACACAGCCCACCCATGATGTGAAGCAGCTTGCTGGCCTGCAGACCAGGCTTCTCGGGGCACAGACTGCCCACAACCCAGAGACCTCTTGCTTCCCCACAGTGGTCCAGGTGTCTTCAGCAATGCCATTCATAAGACTCTTGCTTGTATATGGGAGATTGGGCACTTCTTGTGCAGGCTACTGGTGGCCAGGCACCTTAGTGTGGGCTAAGGTTATCAGGGAGCTAAGTGTGACACAGGGCCTAGCAAACACCAGATGCTGTTGCTATCATTCCCCTGGGAACACACCTGCCCTGCAGTGCCCAGAAGCTTGTCCCTACCCAAGAAACTGTAACTAAGAGCAGCTTGTGGAGCACATCCTATAGGGGCTAAGCAGGATGAGGTGCTTCCTGCATGGTCTACAGGAGGCAGAGGCAAACCACCACAGTTATATCTGGCTCCAGAGGTGGGAATGGCATGCCACAACTAGGGGTCCATGAATAGGCACCACCTACAGCCCCAATCACCTCAAGTGCACCACAGAGGAGGGCATTGGGACTGAACACCACTAGTGGGTGCTCTTGCACTCCTGGGACCACACCGGCCCTGCTGTTCCCACTGCTAAGTGCTCTGGGTAGTACCCATATGTCTGATCTTTATCACTTCCCAGAACCCTGCAACTAGGAACAACCTGTACAACACCTCCTATGTGGGCTGAGATGGGTTGCTTTGTGCATGGACTACAGGTGGAGGGGGCAAACCACCACACTTATCACTGGCTGTAGATACAATCATGGACCACTACCACTAGGAGTCCCTGAACAGGTACCACCTGCTGTTCCAATCTCCTCAGAGGAGAGCACTGCAATTTCACACTAGCCATTGTGGCTCTCACTCCCCTGGGAGCTCACACATCCTGCTGCTGTTACTGCCAAATGTTCTGGACACCTGGTAGATCTGCCTAGAGCTCATTACCTCTTCCCAGGGCCCAGCAACTAGGAGTAGCCAATGCCATCTACCTGCACATCCTTGCTGGTGTTGAGAGCCCAGTGACCAGGCACCAACTCCTGGCCATACCCATTGCTTCCTTCTCCCTGAAAACACATGGAGCACCATTGAGATAACAGCCTACTCACACCAAAGAAAGAGACACTGAATTTTCAAACTCCCACACCAAAAATAAATAGTAACCCCACCCAAAAAGACAAAGGAGTGCTATTGCCTGGAAATAGTCTTACAAGACTACAGTGTGGCTTCCCCAAAGTCACAGAAAAAGAAAAGCATAAGCAAGATGAAGAAACTCAGAAACCATTCCCACTTAAAGGAACAGGAGAATTCATTTAAAGCAGCCAAAAATGAAGCAGACCTCTGCAGTCTGACAGAAAGGAAGTTCAGAAGGGAGGTGATGAAATACTTCAAGAATTAAGACTAATATCATGGAATTAAGAGAAGATACAAACAGCAATGCAGATTCCCTTAGAAAGGAACTAGAAAATATAAGGTGGAGCCAAGAAAAGCTAGAAAACTAATTTGCAGAGATACAAACTGAACTGCTGCAATAAAGACCAGATTGAATAATGCAGAGGAACAAATTAGCGATGTGGAAGATAGAATAATGGAAATCATCCAATCAGGACAGCAGACAGAAACCTAGGTGAAAAAACATGGAAACAATATAAGAGATCTATGGGATAACATAAAGCAGGCCAATTTACACATAACAGGAATTCCAGAAGGAGAAGAAAAAGAAAAGGGGACTGAAAATATATATGAAGAAATTATGTCTGAAAACTTTCCAAACCTAAAGGAACCTGACATCAAGATACAGGAAGCACAGAGGGCCCAAAACAAGTTGAACCCAAGTAGGCCCACACCAAGACATTATATTAAAAAGGGCAAAAATTAAAGCTAAAGAGAGGATCCTAAAGGCAGCAAGAGAAAAGCAAAGTGTTAATTATAAGGGACCTCCCCATAAGGCTATCAGCTGATTTCTCTACAGAAACAGTAAAGGCCAGAAGGGAGAGGCAAGATATATTTACAGTGCTGAAAGTAAAAATTCCAACCTAGAATACTCTACCCAGCAAGAATATCATTTAAAATAGAAGGGGAAATAAAGAATTTCTCCAACAAACAAAATTAAAAGAGTACAGTGATACTAAACTCTTTCTAAAAGAAATACTGAAAGGTCTCCTATAAAAAAAAAACAAAGTAAAAAGTAGAAGTAGAATGGAGGAAAACACAAATGGAAAGTAATCATTCAAATAGGCTAGCATACAGATCTAAACACGAAGACATTTAAAAGAAAAAAAATAAAAATAAAGAGAACAAAATCATACATTATGGGGAGGGAAAATAAAATTTAGACTTTTTTTTAAACTTTTAAAAAAAATTTAATGATGTGTTTGAGCCTATATGGCTATCAGGCTAAAGCAAGCAGATATAAGAAGGTGTTAACATACCTAAAAAACAGGGCAAAAACAAATCAAAATGGAATATAAAGTTCACAAAAACTGAAAAGCAAAGCACTCAAGCATAAAATAAATGGAAACCATCCAACCAAAAATAGGAAGAAAAGAGAAACATAGAATCAACTGGAAAACAAGGTCTAAAATGGCAATAAATACACAGCTTTCAATAATCACCTTAAATGTCGATGGACTGAATGCTCCAATCAAAACACACAGAGTGGCAGACTATATAAAAAAGCAAAAACCTACAATCTGCTATCTACAAGAGACTTCACATTAGGGCAAAGGACACTTATAGATTGAAAGTGAGGGAATGGGAAAAGATATTTCATGACAAGAAAAATTGTATTAAGCATACAGCTAACTTAAATTTCACTACATTACAAAGATGTAAATAGAGGTGTTATTCTTCAACCACTTCTATTTACTGTCTCTCAAACTGTATTATAATTTCACTTTAAATAGACATCTAGTTGTCACTCCTGTCAACCTGGAACATGAACATGAAATTAAGTTTATAAATATGTGAAATGAATATAATAAAACAATTTCTGATTTACTTTTGATGCTTACAATATCCCTTCCCTGGTGAGAAAAGAGACAGTGTGATTTTCCTTGACCTAATATACACCCCAGACTACTGTCTACAAGAGACTCACCTTATGGCAAAGGACACATATAGATTGAAAGTGAGGGGATGGGAAAAGATATTTCATGCCAATGGACAAGAGAGGAAAGCAGGAGTTGCAATACTTATATCATACAAAATACAGTTTAAGATGAAGGCCACAAAGAAAGATAAAGAAGGAGGCCATTTAATGGTTAAAGGATCCATTCAAAAAAAGGATACTACAATCATCAATATATATGCTCCTAATATAGGAGCACCCAAGTACCTACACCAAGCACTATCAGACATAAAAGGAGAAATAGATGGGAATACAATAATAGCAGGAGACTTTTAACACTCCACTCACATCAATGGACAGATCCTCTAGGCAGAAAATCAGTAAGGCTACAGAGATGCTAAATGACACAATAGAGACATTAGACCTAATGGACATTTTCAGGACATTACATCCAAAAAATTCAGAATATACATTCTTCTCAAGTGCACATGGAACATTCTCAAGAATAGATCACATACTTGGGCAAAAAGCTAACCTCAACAAATTTAAGAGTATAGAAATTATTTCAAGTATCTTTTCTGACCACAATGGCAAGAAACTAGAAATCAACCACAGGAAAGGAAATGAGAAAAAACACACTACATGGAGACTAAACAACACACTATTAAAAACCGAATGGGTAGGAGGAAATCAAGAAGGAAATGAAAAAATACCTCGAGACACATGATAATGAAGACAAAAACCACATGAAATCTATGGGATGCTGCAAAAGCAGTGCTCAAAGGGAAATTCATAACAATAGGGGCCTTCCTCAAAAAGAAGAAAAGTCTAAAATTGACCACTTAACCCACCACCTAAATGAATTAGAAAAAGAACAAAAAAAAAAACCCCTAAAGTCAGCAGAAGGAAGGAAATCATAAAGATCAGAGATGAAATCAATAAAATAGAGATTCAAAAAACAATAGAAAAAAATCAATAAAACCAAGAGCTAGTTCTTTGATAAGGTAAACAAAATTGACATACCTCTGGCTAGGCCCACCAACAAGAGGAGTGAAAAAACCCAAATAAACAAAATAAGAAATGAAAACAGAGAAGTCACAATGGATATTGCAGAAATACAAAAAAACATGAGAAAATACTATGAACAATTGTACTCCAACAAATTTGATAACCTAGAAGATATGGACAACTTTCTAGAGACTTACACCCTGTCAAAACTGAATCAAGAAGAAGTATATCAATTGAACAGACAGATCACTAGAAATGAAATTGAGTATGTCATCAAAACACTCCCTACAAATAAAAGTCCAGGACCAGATGGCTTCACAGGTGAATTCTACCAAACATACAAAGAGGAACTTATGCGCATCATCCTTAAACTTTTGCAGAACGTTGAAGAAAAAGGAACACTCCCAAAGACATTGTATGATGCCACCATCACCTTAATTCCAAAACCAGACAAAGATACCACAAAAAAAGAAAACTGTAGGCCAATTCCTTTGAATATAGATGCAAAAATTCTCAACAAAATTTTAGCCAACCAAATCCAACAACATATCAAAAAGATCATACACCATGACCAGGTGAGATTCTTCCCAGGTGCATAAGGATGGTTCAACGTACACAAATCAATTAATGTGATACACCACATTAACAAAAGTCAAAAGCCACATGATCATCTCAACAGATGCAGAAAAAGCATTTGACGAAGTCCAACATCGATTCATAATCAAAACTATTACCAAAGTGGGGATAAAGGGAACATACCTTTACATCATAAAAGCCATTTATGACAAACCCACAGCCAATATAATACTCAATGGAGAAAATCTGAAAACCTTCCCACTAAAATCTAGAACATGACAGGGATGCCCAGTCCCACCACTGTTATTCAACATAGTATTAAATCCTAGCTATAACACTCAAACAAAAGAAATAAAAGGCATCCAAATAGGAAGAGAAGAGGTGAAATTGTCACTGTATGCAGATGTCATCATATTATATATAGAAAATCCCAAGGAGTCAACCCAAAGATTACTTGAACTGATTAACGAATTCAGCAAAGTAGCAGGACATAAGGTTAACCTTCAGAAATCAATTGCATTTCTGTATACTAACAATGAAATATTAGAAATAGAATACAAGAAAACAATACCTTTTAAAACATCACCCCAAAAAATCAAATACCTGGGATAAACCTGACCAAGGAGGTCAAAACCTTATATGCTGAGAACTATAAAACATTAATCAAGGAAATAAAAGAAGATACAAAGAAATGGAAAGCTATCCTATGCTCATAGGCCAGAAAAATTAATATTGTATAAATGGCCATACTACCCAAAGCAATCTACAGATTCAGGGTAATCCCTATCAAATTTCCCATGACATTCTTCACAGAACTAGATCAAACAATCCAGTAATTTATACGGAACTACAAAAGACCCAGAATCACCAAAGCAATTCTGAGGAACAAGTACCAAGCAGGAGGCATAACTCTCCCTGACTTCAAGCAATAGTACAAAGCCACAGAAATCAAGGCCGTATGGTACTGGTACCAAAACAGACATTCAGACCAATGGAACAGAAAAGAGAACCCAGAAATAAACCTAGACACCTACAGTCAATTAATCTTTGACAAAGGAGGCAAGAGCATAAATGGGAAAAAGACAGTCTTTTTCATAAGTACTGCTGGGGAAACTGGACAGCTACATGCAAATCAATGAAACTAGAACACACTCTCACACCATGCCGAAAAAATAAACTCAAAATGACTTAAAGACTTAAGTATAAGACAAGACTATTAAACTCCTGGAAGAGAATATAATCAAAACATTCTCTGACACCAACCTTACAAATGTTTTCTCAGGTAAGTCTCCCAAAGCAACAGAAATATAAGCAAAGGTAAGCAAATGGGACCTAATTAAGCTGACAAGCATCTGCACAGCAAAGGAAGCCAAAGCGAAAAAATTAAAAAAAAAACCAAAAAGACAACTTACAGAATGGGAGAAAATAGTGTCAAATGATGCAACTGACAAGGGCTTAATCTTTAAAATATACAAACAATTTATAAAACTCAACAGCAAAAAAGCCAACAACCCAATTGAAAAACGGGCAAAAGACCTGAACAGACATTTCTCCAAAGAAGATATACAGATGGCCAACAAGCACATGAAAAAAACTTTCAACATCACTGATGATTAGAGAAATACTGTAAGGTACCAATTCGCACCAGTCAGAATGGCCATCATTAATAAGTCCACAAACAGCAAATGCTGGAGGGGGTTTGGAGAAAACGCAATCCCCCTGCACCTTTGGTGGGAATGTACGTTTGTACAACCACTGTGGAAAACAGTATGGCAGTACCTTAGAAAACTAGACATAGAACCACCATACGACCCAGCAACCCAGGACATATATCCGGACAAAATTTCCTTGAAAAAGACACATGCACACTCATATTCATTGCAGCACTATTCACAATAGCCAAGACATGGAAATAACCCAAATGTCCATCTATGGATGATTGGATTAGGAAGAGGTGGTATATATACACAATGGAATACTGGTCAGCCATAAAAAAGAATAAAATAATGCCATTGGAAGCAACATGGATGGAGTTAGAGACTCTCATACTGAGTGAAGTATGTCAGAAAGAGAAAGACAAATACCATATGATATCACTTATATCTGGAATCTACTATACTGCACAAATGAACCTTACCATAGGAAAAAAAAAAAATCACGGACTTGGAGAACAAACTTGTGTTTGCCAAGGGGGAGGGGGAGGGAATGGGATGGTCTGGGAGTCTGGGTTAATAGATGTAGACTATTGCCTTAGGATGGAAAAGCAATGAGATCCTGCTGTATAGAACCAGGAACTATGTCTAACCACTTGTGACGAATCTATATATTTATGCGTAATGAGGTCACCACGCTGTACAGTTGAAAAACTGACAGAAAACTGTAAACCAGCTATAATGTAAAAATAAAAATAATTATATAAAAATAAAATAAAATAAAATACAGGACCATGTTAAAGTTTAGCTTGAGAAGGCAAGGGGTGGCGGTGGGGGTTGTGGGGTGGATTAAGAAGAAATTTTATTCCTGTGGCACTTGGCTTTTGCCAAGGATGTGAACCCTTCACTGAATACCAGCTCCACTAGGTTTTAATAAGAATGGATAAGCCTAGTGTCTTAAAAATGGGCTTCTTAACTCCTCCCAACACCCACTGCAGTGAACACACCCTAAAATCATCTTTTTCAAATGTCTTACTCTTTTATGGGCACACCGTATTATAAATTCAGCCTATTACTGTTCCTTTAGAATGTTGCAATTTTTGTGATTAAGGCTAATTGGTTTTAAGTTGGACTGCTTTCCAACCTTAATTCTCTTTAACAGAGTTGATGTAATATTGCAATCTTGTCTATATTTCTCATATAGTATACTTTTATTTCAATGTGAAAATCATAGAAATTCAATGAATTAGTGATGCATTTCCAAACTCAACCTTCCTTTTAAAGGGCTGACGCACTGTAAAACAATGAAAGACAGCCACTTCCCTAAAAATGGGCATACATTCAATTAAACAAAACTGTCCCACAACATAGAGATTTTAACACAGAAAAAAAATGTGCAGAGAGTCATGAATTTTCCCATATGCCATTATCCCCAAAGAGAGCCTTTAATCCTTGCTGCAAGCAGTTGCTTAGCTGAACAGGTCTGGGAAGCCACAGGCATTCAAATACCCCTTTATGATACAAAGAGGACTCAAATCATTCCCCCATATATAGAGAGGGGGACCAAATGGTGATTTTTAGTGAAAATTGCAAATATTAACAGAAGCAAGAAAATATACGAGATGATGCAAATTTTTATAACATGCAAATGATAGAAAATATACTTTTGAAAGAGACACATTAAGAAAAGAAGGTAAATTTATTATAACAGCATCCTTAAGGAAATATTAATGAATTCTATAAAACAAGAGATAAAAGGGGATTTGGAAAGATTTCAGAATTCACTTAAAAGATAAATACATCAATACCTCTGGCAGCGAAACTAATGATGAACAACATAGAAAACCAAGGGGAAAACAACTGGAATAGCTGCACTGCAAAAAGGTAAGTTAATGAAATATAAGATAATTTGCCTAGAGGACAGGTGAGGCTGATCCACCATATTGGTAGTAGATATGACTGAAGAAATGAACTAAAAAGTAAATCAGAGAATGCATTTGAAGATATGAAAGAATATTTCATTAAAATGAAAGAAAATCTAAATGAATTTTTAACAAAATATGTATCTATTTTTTAAGGCTGCACCACCCAAAGCATATGGAAATTCCCAGGCTGGGGATCAAATCAGAGCTGTAGTCGCAGGCCTATGCCACAGCCACAGCAATGCAAGATCTGAGCTGTGTCTGCAAAGTACGTCACAGCTCATGGTAACACTGGATCTACGACCAGCGAGGCCAGAGATCAAACCCTCATCCTCCTGGACACCAGCTGGATTCATTTCTGCTGTGCCACAACAGGAACTCCCAACAAAAAGCATTTTAATATCTGCTACCAGATGTATTGTGGTGAAAAACATTGGATTTCAAAGGTAAAGAAAAAATGATAAAATCCCAGGCTAAAACATTGGGATTATTTCCAAATACAAAGACCTTGAATATTTCTAGATATGTGACACTTTGATGTAGTGATTTACACGTGGCTGTTTAACACAGCCCTTTTTACATTTCTGTTCAAACATAGGGACATTCTGATTTAACAGGAAAAATTAAGTTAGTGCTATTTATTTTTAAATTGCCTAATATTCAGAACATCTATCAGAACATCCCATCTCTGACTCTGCTTTGCAGATATGCTTATGTATGCATCATTAGGATTATCTAATTTTATCTCTTTGATGTAAAAAAACTCAATAGTTTGATGATTTTTGTTATAATTTTGTTTTAATTCACAATTTTAACAGATTTTCTTATATACGTTTTGCATCTTGTTAAAGTTCATTATTTTGTGTGTTTTTATTGTTCTTTTAACAATTAAAAAGTTATTTCTTTAGTTCAATTTGATGTTTTATCATGAATTTTAAATTTATGTATTAATATATTGGCATAGGATTTTATCTTAATATTTTCATTTGTTTATTGTATCTTTGAACAGTATTTATACTAAACTTCCTTAAGACAATCTGTTTTATAATTGTTTTCTTTTCTTTCATTTTTTGCTGCCCAATGGCATATGGAACTCCCAGGGTAGGGATCAGATCTGAGCTGTAGTCGTGACCTAAGCCACAGCTGCAGCAACACTGGATCTTTAACCCACTGTTCTGGGCTGGGTATAAAACCTCTGTCCCAGTACTTCCAAGATGCTGCCAATCCTATTGCACCACAGCAGGAGTGCCATAATTTCATATATTTTTAAGACACATCCCAAATGTTTACCCTTTTCAAGGATACCGTTATTCATTAAGTCATTTCTCCTAGCTGTCACTAAGCTTTCTGGTTTTGACTTTTTCTTTTTAGATTTGTTTCCCATTTCCTTTTTTTCCCTATCTTTTCCTTTAACTAAATCTTCCCCATCCAAACCTGAAACTGGAAAAGTGTTACTGCTTTTAATATTTTTTTCTTTTTTTTTGTTTGTTTGTTTAGCTATCTAAACTCTGAAAGTGCTTATACCTACTATATATCTCAACTTCACAAATAAAGCCATATATATCATGCTTAAATTTTCCATCTCATTTTCCCAATTCTCAGCCATGGTGGTATGCTATGAGAGTTTTTTGCCTTTCAGATATAAAGTGTTGTTGTTATTGCATCATTCCAATTTTATTTCAAAAATTATAAACTTTAATAAAGTTTTAAATTTAATTTGAATTAGATTTCTATTTAGTGCAATTTTAAAATGTAGGCATTGCACTACAGTATTTCACTCACACAATTTCTTCTCCAATTAAGTGTTCCTTTTTTAGATTAATCCTTTTTTAGATTAAAGTGCAGACACATTTTACATATGGTTAAATTCTACTGACAGCATGTAGGATGTAAATTGATCTCAGTCAAATTGCTATTGAAAATCCCATAAATCACTGACTTATGAGGAATATATATTCCATCATATCCTGTACCTACCCTAAAGTTATTATTAGGACTATGAATGATGCATAAGAGCTTCATGTATGAAACAGATTCAGTTTTTTCTCAGTATAATAGTATTTATTGAGATCTCAGTATAATAGTATTTATTGAGATATGTTTTGACCAGGTCTTATCTTCTTAGTTTGAAAAGGTATTTTAAATTTTTTTTCTAAGTAACTACTTTCTGTATTTTAAATGATTGAGGATATTATTGACTATATTACATACTGAACTCACTATAAGTTTTCATAGGAGTCATTTTTCCTCTGATTTCAATAGAGTTGTGATTCTGAGCAATATTTTAATTATTACATTAACACACTGTGAGCCATATATCCAATTATGAAACTCTTTTTCTCTTGGCTACTTGGATTTTTTTATTTAAATTTATGGCATGTTCTGTTCAAATACACACTTTTATCTCCTTATTCAACATTATGTGAGATGCCAGATTTCTCATCTAAAGTTCATTTTGATTGTCATCTCACAATTTTTGTGAATCAAATTCATTTAGAAATAAGGTGCACTATAAATTAATAGTAACATTAAACTTCTTTAGTTGTGCATTACAGTAAGAGGCAAGATTACAGATAGAAATCCAAACAGTATAAGATTATATATAAAAGAAAGATGCTAAGTGATACCAAAGTGTAAGTTCAGACGTACAATTCAGGCTTTGTTGAAATGGTTAGGTAAAAGTTCATGGCAGAGGTATGATTTGAATTTGGTTTCCAGTGACTGATCAGCTTTAGATAGAAAGAGAACTGGGAGAAGTATCTGCATAGAAAAGCATGCAAAGGAGAAAATTAGAAAAACATATTTGAGGACTGGTAAAAGAGACCATTCTACTGGAAGAAAGTTTCCTGTAAATACAGAAGGTCATAAAGTTATAACAGGCATTGGGATAAGATAATGTCAAGATATTCTTTTCAGTTAAAAACATGGATTTCATCCTGCTGGCACATGGTTGTTATTGATGGTTGATGGAAAGAAAATTGGTATTAACCAATTTTTTAAAAAATTTTTAAAAATTAAAAAAAAAACACGTCTTGCAATAATGTCTAGAATGTCTTAGAAAAGATTATGAAGATGAGGAAATCTGTTAGGAAACTATTATAATATTTCAGGTATAATATATAACACAGAATATAAATATTTAATACATGTTCATTCAATAAATTAATGGCTGAAGTAAAGAATGGATAAGAGGAAAAGGAAACACCATTTACTAAGATGGATGGGAAAATCATTTAAAATGATGAATTAGCAGAATTGAATATTGCAAAAGAAGACATAGAAAAGACTAGAAATTCAGTTCAGACACTTGTAATGTTTGCAAAAATAGGAAAGACAAAAATAGTAACACCTTTACTCAAGATGACTAATGTGATTTTAATTATGTTGGTTTAAGATTAAAACAATCCAGGTGGGTATATTAAAATGCATTCAGAATACAAGATTACAAAGCAGATATTTTGTTTTATTTACTGGCATATCCCAAACTCTTAAAAGAGTGTGTACAAAATAGTAGGTATTCAATATATATTTCTTAAGTTGAATGAAAATGTTTAGGCAAGTGTGACTTGACTGAAGGTGATGAGACTGTGGTGAAAATTAGGTACATTATCTACATAAAGAGTAAAATAATATTGACGTTTTCTGGATGTGTACATAAAAAATATAGCAATACTCTTTTCATAGAGTACTTAGAAACATGATTTATACCTGAAATTGATTACGACTTTACTTGGGTTATCTTATCAAATATTATCAATAATATTTGAGCAGAGACTAATTTCACCATAAACCCATACTGAAAAACATTCTAAAGGTTTATATGAAAAAGAAGTTTATGTCTTATACTTTGTTGGAAGGTTATGGTTTGTTGTGTGTGTAACTTTTCTACTGTTTTAAAAATATTTTGCTATCTGTAAGGTATTATCTGTTTTGTATGTCTTTTCCTTAGGAAACACAAAATAAATTGAAATTAAAGATCAATTAAGAGCTAAGAGTCTGAGGAGCTGCACAGAAGGCTTCACTTCTCACTTTTAAATAGAAAACTTTAGATCCCTTTAGCATTCACCATGTTACTGAAAAAAATGTGATATAGATGCTTTTAGTTGTTGTTTCTAGATCTGTGGAACAAAAGTAGAAAGAAAAAGGTATCATTTCACTTCATCAAAAAATAAATATGGGTAAATGCTTTTTTTCTTTTTTTTCTCATAATAACTCACATGTGATTTGGGAACTATTCATGAGGTCTATAAAATGCAATTACCTAATTTTTACACTTCCTGAAAAGAAAAAAAAAATAAAGAGCTCTGATACTGCTACTAATGTGTTAACAATTTAAATTTAAAATTAACTACTTTTCCATGATGTTTTATTGATTTTCTTTTGGTTCAACTTCAGTGATTAAATGAGACAAAACATATGGTATTGAGGTTTCTCACTGATGTTTTCATCAAGATTGGATAGAATCCAAATGGTACAGTATCTTCTAGCTTGCATAAAGCCTTGCTTTTATGAGATACTAGTTTATTTGTTTTTCTCTCGAGGGCTGGTTTCTCTCATTTGTTGCTATTTGTCATGTAAGTACAAAAGTCATGTTTTTATAGTCTCACCTCCTAATATATAGTAATCAAAGTATATACTTTAATAAAAATTACTTAAGTCCTAGAAATTGCTATAGGTCCTAGAAACAATAACTAAATGGTAATCTAGGGAGACAGACAGAGAAAGGGATGAGAAGAGAAAAACTATTAAGGAAAAAAAATGAACATTTAATTAATTAAACTCACTATCAAATAAATATTTGTCATACAGTTTTGCCTAGAACTTTCCCCTTTCTGAAGATCCTAACTACGTAGTGAGTCACATAAGAATTTGTTTCCCCATAAGAATTCTATGCAAGAATATAAATCTAAATTATTTAATGGCTCCAAACAGAAATAAAATTGTGTAGAGGAAGGTAAATCTGTGTGTCTGTCAGAGAGTTTGAGAATTAATTCAGTAGCACATTAATGTCCATGAAATAGGCTCAATATATGTCTGAATTGCCACTTCTCTCAGTTGCCATTTCTTAACTCTTGAGTTATTCTTTTACTGAATACTAATTGTCCATTAAAAAAAAAGAGTCAGAAATGACAAGTATGGATTTTTACTTCCTCTTATTATCTATTCTTAGGATATTCCATTTTGATAAAAGGCAAGGGATTACCTTCCATGAAATAACTAATATAAATTTGAATATAGCATACTGATCTCTCTGTCTGGAGCTTCTGTTTCCCCTGCTCTTGCAATCCTCATCCACTTAACTTCTACTTTTGTATATGACAGTTTTTTATTGGCCATTTTGTTAAAATGGCGAGCACATCACCTAAACTCCCTTTCCAATTGAGTTCCTGGTTGGAGTTGGCCTCATGGGGAACTCATGGGAGATTTGAGGAATGAAGGTGAGGTAACAGCATTACCCTCTAAATGCCTTTTTGTGTTACAGAGATGGCAGAAAGATGCAGAGGTACCTAGTGGGTTCCAACTTGTTCCTGCTCTATGTCACTCAGTGTCCATCTCTAGTACCCAACTGCTGACAAACTGTTAACAGTGGCATCTGACCAAAAGAGAGGCAAAATTTCCACAGAAATACTAACTTTGAAATTTCTCTGAAGACTTTAACTAATTCACCCAAAAAAGTACTTCAGGCAGAAATTAGTGATTTTGTGTTCTGATCCTTCCAACTTTCAATCTGTCATCTCCTCTCATGGCTCTATAAGGTTTAATAACCATACTAAATCCATTATTCCATAACCATTATAATGACTTTGCTTCCCTGGCTGAACCCAAATGACCTCTTAGATTTCAGCTCAAATGTCATTCCCATAAGGGAAATTTCATAGGGAAAAGTTTTCTCCATTTTTCCCTTCCTTCCCCTAGACTAGATTGGGTACTTTCCTAAATATTGCTATAGCTTCTAGTATCCTGGTACATTGTTTCAAAATCTGTCGTTGATTTGGAATATAACTATTTATCTACTGATCTATCCATCTATACATTTATATATTATTAATGTCTATCTTGAACACTAAACTGCAAGAAATCTGGGGGCAGAAAAATTCTTGATTTGTTCTTTATTACATTTGTAAGTTTTAGGCACAGTGCTTGCCCTAGAACAGGCAGTTAATACACATTTATTGACAAACTGAAAATAGAATTGTATTTTATACACACACAAGCACACACACATACACACACACACACACACACATATGTATATTCATCCATATAGTATTGCTCAAACTAAATAGAGAAACTAGACTGCTACAGTTATATTCAACACTTATTACACTGGGAAGCATGAATTCTTTATTCAATAGAGACAGTGATGTAATGCAGGCACTAGATAGAGCTATGTAAATTGTCTTACACAATTTCACAGGTACCATTTATGCAGTCTGGGATATGAATGATGCCCCCTGAATTTCTACAGCACAGGGGCTTTAATTGTAAATGCGGTAACTAAGAAGCTATTCACACCAGTGGCCATTTCTGATGATATTATTGTCAATGATATTTTAACACATTTTCTTTCTTGAAATCATATATCAGTAAAAATTGCTGATGAAAAGCCTTTCTTTTATTGGAAAAATTGGTTTATATTTGTATAGGTATACTAATATTTCCAAATGACAGAAATCTAGTCCAATTTCTTAAAGAAAATCATAAGTTCATAGGGTAAATGTATCAATCATGTATACAGAAGTACTAGAAATATTTCAAGCAAGAAAGGATTTAACAATGGAAATGAGAGGTTTGCATAATTGTTGGAAGAGCTAGGGTAATGGAGACCAGGAAGCTCCAAGGAGATTTCACAAAACTGGGAAAGGTAGTGATTACAGGAAATTGCCGCTGATGTTCTCAACAGTCTTCAGCAACAAAGTGGATGGCTTTCAGGATAACACATGGAAATAGCTGGCAAATACTCATAACTGATATCTCCCAAAGCTATGTGCCTTCTAAGAGTTTCTGGCTAAAGAGAAATTACTTCTGTTTTCTTTCATTTCCCAAATATTTTGAGAGTACTTCTCAATGGTGGAAAAAACATACTGGCAGGAGATAATGGAAAATCCAGTTTCCAGCATTTAGCCCCTGTCATGCATGGGAAAGATTAGAAAGGAAGATAGTTATATCTGATATAGAAATTCATTTAGAGGTATTTTACCTCCTTACACCTCAATCCTTGGTCTATTTGTAAAATTTAAGGCTCCTGCAATAGTGATAAGATTGTACAATTTTATTGTGTCATGTATGTCATTTTATTCTTAAATAATAACTGACTTTTCTAATTATTCTCTTAAAGGAAAGTTATAATACTATACAGAGATTTGAATTGTATGTGTGAAAAACATCTGAAAAAATTAAAGTTTCTGGACAGATGTTATAACAGTCTTGTAGAAAAAGCTATCAGCATTACAATCCCACTTCTAATTTACTTTACATCAGGCATTTAAATTTATCGTCTTTAGGCCATATGTTCCAAATGGAGCTTGGTTCTATATTCATGAATCAGTTGACAATGAATAGTTAAGTTCTGCTAATTCAGAAAGGTGAAGTTGAGTGAGTTAATTTAAATGGCAGAATATTTGTAACTACAAATTCCACCACCATCAGAAAACTTCCAAAAAAGATCTGCCATATGTTTTCAAATGTGATAGAAATGTTTTTTTAAAACCTGCAGCTTTTATGCTGCTATGCTTGAGAAATATCTTAACATTTACAATAAAATTCTATTTTGAGCTGTTTAAACTTGGCTCCAAAATTCATGGTAGATTGAAAATTAACATGTGAAATCTAAGGGACTATTAAGTAACAGAATATTTTAAAATAAATGTTTTCCGCATTTTACACTTCTTTAATACCTTAACAGTAAAGTTAGATTTAAATTATTTAAAAATCATGTGCCTTATGGACAACTGGTGGCTTACCTAGGTATAATAACAAGCTGTCCATGTATACATCACAATCTCTGTGGACAATGACTCTTTTTGCTGGATGGAGCAAAAATGCTCACAGGTAGAAAAACAAGATGGAAAGCAGCATTCCCTTTACTTCAGAGACCTCTATTTAAAAATCAAGGGTATGTTCCAGATCCTCTGGAAAGTAGGCCAAGAAGTAAGCTGTGTGTTACTGCTGAAAATTTAGAGACTTTATACTAAAATAAATAGAACTGGAGTATATAAACTAGAGAACTTCAACTCAAAAAAGTCTTTGAAGATCATGTGAAAAATATTCTTTCAATTTCTGATGGAAAGCATGATTCCTTCTCCAGACACTCAGGCCAGTCTGAGGCAGTACAAATTATCAGCTCAGAAAGCTTGCAGAGTAGACCCACTCCAGTCTACAGCAGGGCTCTAGGAATGCCATTCCTAAAGGAACACTTTGTTGATTTTACTTAATCTGGTGGGGCTTAATCTGGATACAGAGGTAGTACAGAAGAATGCAGTGCTTCTGTATTCTGTCAAAGTCACATTGCAATCAGAGAAAACTGACCTGAGCCTTGTGCTGTCATTTTTAGCCTGTATAAATTTGGCCAACATATTGACCTTTCTAAAATTCAACTTGTTAGTCTAATAAATGGGGTGATAAACCCTACAAGTTTTAAAACAAAGTAGATAAAATATCAACAACATTCTTATCACATAACAAAATTCAATAAAACCTAGTTATTATTTTATATAATAGGGAAACCAAATACAGTTTCATTGAATAGAATGTCCTAGTACCTCTATTTCAGCTATTATCAAGAAGAGGGTCCACCTGTTTACTTTTGCCTTTATCTCTCATAGTGATATCACATCCACGGATATCAGGAAGGTGACCAGAAGGTAGAGCATGGAAGTCAAGTGTCTTCAGATTACAACCAAATTCAGTTTTTCTAAAGGAGTATTACTGATCTAAATATTTATCTTTCAGATCTATCTAGTTCCTAACACATTTTTATATTACCTTAGTTCACACAATAAACATTCATTAAAGCCTTGCTGTAGCCCAAGTTCTGTGCTAAAACTGGCAACAGAAGAAGAAATAAGTTTATTGCTCCCAAAAGCTTGTCACAAAGGTAAGGCTGATAGGAGTGAAATAATCCTAACAGCATGAGATAAAATCTGATAAAGTCAGATGCTGGGTACATTTATATCAGATTGAGATGTTTGGGAAGGCTTAGAGGATGTTATGAAATAGGTTTAAAAAAGGAATTGAAGTTGAACATATGAATTAAAAGAAGAATATTCTACTAGCAGGAAGAGTACTCTCACAAGTTGTGAGGGCAAGAAAAATTTTAGTTTGGAAAAGTCTACAATTACAATAGTTACCTATATAGAAAGAAGTCGGAGAAGCTTTCTCCTAAATCATGTGGAAACCTGTCATAGAATTTTAAGCAAGTAACTTGGTAGAATTAGATTTGCATAAGAGAAGGATTATTCTGACAGCAGTATGAAGGATAGTAAGATTTCAATAAGTGAGGTCAATTAGGACACTATTCAGTAATCCTCAGAAAATAATCCAGTGTTTCCTAGTTATGCAATATTGGGAAAGTTATTTGATTTTTGTCTTTTTTTTTTTTTTACGGCCACATCCACAGCATATGGATGTTCCCAGGCTAGGGGTCCAATTGGAGCTGTAGCCGCTGGCCTACAGCACAGCCATAGCAAAGTGAGATCCAAGCTGCATCTGTGACCTATACCACAGCTCATAGCAACGCTGGATCCTTAACCCACTGAGCAAGGCCAGGGACTGAACCTGAGTCCTCATGGGTGCTAATCAGCTTTGTTTCTGCTGAGCCATGATGGGAACTCCAAAGTTATTTGCTCTTAACTGAACTTTTTAAGCACCTATTCATCAATATTATGTAATTTTAGTGTTTGTATTAATATTATTATTATGTAAATATTAACAACAACAATAAAAACAGTGTGGGGCATATTACCTGACAAAGCATTAAACAAAGAAAGATTAGATTAGAAAATGCAAAAGCATTGAATATTGTGTTCATATAGGAGCTGAATGTACTTGCTCACGTTGTTCATGCCAGTCCACATTGGTTAAGGTGTATAAACACTTGGAGGTAGATCTTTGAGCTGTTAGATGTTTTGTTTGTGATGATTTGCGGATCTAGGCAGAAAAGTGTGACAAGTGATAAACAGATGCAGATCCCGATTAGGGCAGCACTTTTCATACTTTAATGTGCAAAAAATAAAAATAAAAGACATCACCTATTGATAAAATGCAGATTTGCTAAAATGCAGGTTCAGAGTGAGCAGGTTTGGAATAAGGTTTAAGATTATGCATTTTTAAAAAACTCCTTGGGGATGTTGATGTTTCTGGCCCATGAATCACTTTTTGAGTTACAAAACTTAAAGAAATGCCTGTAAATTTGTCTATGCTCCTAGCAGTCAGAAAGACAGATTTTAAAAGGAAAATGCAGAAGATAACAGAATTAACCTACTGAAATATTACTGCGACTCATTTTGTACATCATTCTTGTTTCCATAACAAATTTTCATATTTTTTTAAGATGTAGATAGCATATATACTAATTCTGAGATTTTATTACAGACTATTTAATTTTAGGATGTGTGTGAGAACACATTTACTGCTCATTTTATTTATTTTTAATCACTTTCTAAATGGTTAATTTGAGAAACTGATTAAAAATCAACTCAGGGGCCCTCAGAACATTGGCTTCTTTGGAAAAAAGAGACATCAAGTAAAATTTGAAGATGAATTAATTTAAGGGTTGGAACTGGAAAGAAGATAATAATGTGTTCTACTGCTTTTTCATACACTTGGTCAACAGCATGGAATTTCATGTAGAGAGACCTAGTAGGTATTTCCTAGAGGAACAAAAGTGTCCTTGTCAGGAGCTGGAAAGATTTTCAGAAAAATCCCCTCCAACTACCTTTGACCTAAGTAGGGCGTATGTATAGAGAAAGACCTTGCTATTGAGCCCCGTGAAGACTTCTGTTATTGAGCACTCTGAGGAGTCTTTTAATTTCCAAGGGAGTTCAGAAATAGATATAATGATTAAGGACATACTAAAATGTATTTGCTCACAAATGCATAAACATTTGTACAACTTAAACATAATTCAACATTTTAACCCGTACTAGAAATATTTTATAGCAACATAAATAATATCTCCACTTTCATTTTAGAATGACCATTTCCTACAAACACAGTAGATTTGAGAAGTATTTTGTAAATTTCATCAATGCCTAAAATGAAACCTGATAATGCAGAGAATGACTAATCAGATAACTAGGCACTTTCTGATATCAACCAAGGTCATTTAGCACATCATCTAAACTTACTAGATTTTTATTTGAAAATGTATTACAAAATCTAAACTTCAAAATCTCTCTCTTATGCTTTATTTATGATAGAGATTGAAAATTATCAGTTGTAAAGGAAAGAAATTCAATGTTTGGGTTAAACAAAATGTGCTATTTCTGGAAAAATTGCCGTTTTCTTGTCTACTTTTTTGCTTCATACATCTGTGCTTTTTTTAAAATAAAAACTAGTTATCATGGCAACTGGAGAATCACATGTACAATCTCAGAGCTAAAATACTCCTTGTTTGAGAAATATTATGTTCATTATTTATGTGAATCTGTATAATACTACATTCAGAAGAGAAACTATTTCATGGGGACCGACCATATCATAAAACTATTCAGTATAATTTGTTTAATTGTATCCCAGTAAGTAACTTATTGTTATTTAAGCAGTACATTTAATAGTAGCAAAGAAGAAAACCCAGATATAACAGAAATAAGGGAGATTAAAAATTTAACATTCTAGATGAATCAGATGACAGCTGAAAGACTCTTCCTTTCAATAAAGATTATATGTAATTTTCCTAAATACATTCAAATTATAGTATATAAAGTTATTAAGACAATTATAAACTAGACAACAACAAAACAGCTCCAACATATACCATAAAATTGATACGCATTTTACCACCATTCTGTTATTCAAGACATTTTACGTGGCAACTTAAGCCACTTTGAACATAAAGAAGACAATTATGATTCAACTTAACCAATTTATTTCCTTTTTTTTTTTCTTTTGTCTTCATCACTAGCACAGTTATGGCCTCTGGCACAGCTGCAGTGACCCCAGATCCTTAATCTGCTGCCCCACTGGAACTTCCATCAACTTAACCAAATTTCTAGGAGGGAGAGAATAAAGTCTGGCTCTACAGATGACTGAACCATGATCCAGAAGGCCAAGAGACTTCATTATTTATTTTTATTATCTCTTTGAGTTATCTTTATTCTTTCTCTCTTTCTCACTTGCTTGACACAGCAGGGTGCACTATTCACAGTATCTATGTCTTTTACATGTTGATTATGTTTTTACTTACAATATAAACACTTATTTATAGTGTAGATGATCCCTGAGGGCCAATGGTGCACTCACATATCCAGGATCTACCACAAGTTCAACTGCAGCCTCCCAGGCTCTCACTCCAAGTCCAGCAGGGTGAGCATGTCACCCTTATGCAAGGGGTCTTTCACGTTTAGAATGATGGAGCTGCTTGTGTCACCCATGAATTCTATGTGCACCTGCCCAGCAACTACCAGGAGCCTGTCCTGCCTGACACTTTGGTGACCCTGACAGGTTCATTGGTGGCAGAAGTCTTATGTGCATGATGGCAGTGTGGCAGAGGTCAAATGGAGTTATAGTCTATTTTCAAATGATAGAGAAATGGTAATTTCCTTTGGGAGGGAAGAGCAACCCTTCCAGAAATAATCTGTACTTGATATACAATTCTTATTTAGCCACAGTGCAAAGACAGAGGAATGGAAACAAAGGATAGAATGGTCATAACACCTAGGAAATTATAATGTAATGGATAGATTTGACTCGAGCCTAATGTGTATATTCTTAAATTAACCGGGTAATCTTGGTTGGACTTTTTTTCCTTTCATCACGTTAAGTATATCATGCCACCCCATTCTGGCCTGCAGAGTTTCAGCTGAAAATATCTGCTGATAACCTTATCGGGGTTCCCTTGTATGTCATTTGTTTCTTTTACCTAGCTGGTTTCAATATTTTCTCTTTGTCTTTAATTTTGGTCATTTTGATTAATATGTATCTCGGGGTGTTCCTTCTTGGGTTTATTTTATATGGTACTCGTTGAGCCTGGATTTGACTGAGTGGTTCCTTTCCCATGTTAGGGAAGTTTTTGGGTATTATATCTTTGAATATTTTTTCTGTCCCCTTCTCTCTCTCTTCTCCCACTGGCACCCTATAAAAATGGATGTTGCATTTGACATTATTTCAGAGTTCTCTGAGACTCTCAATTCCTTTTAATCTTTTATCTCTTTTCTCTTTCACATTAGTGATTTCCACTAATCTGTTCTCCACCTCACTTATTCTTTCTTCTGCCTCCTGTATTCTACTGTTGGCTGCTTCTAATGAATTTTTTATTTCAGTTATTGTATTTTGCATCTCTTCTTAATTTTTATATCTTATATTTCTTTGCTCAGTGTTTCCTGTAAATTATCAATCTCACAGACTTGGAAAAGTTGTGGTTTCCAAATGAGACAAGCTGGAGGGTGGGGGGATGTTCTGAGGGTTTGGGATGGAAATGCTATAAAATTGAGTTGTGATGATTTTTGTACACCTATAATTATAATAAAATTCATTATGTAATGAAAAAAATAAATTAACTGGAAAGTAAACAGTTCATTTTCTCTGAATTAAGAAATTCCTTTTGTACAAGAATACTGCTTACATAGCTCATATTCATTAAAACTTGCGTATCTTTCATGCAGAGTTTCTTATCCTGCCAGGGAAGATGTGTTCCCTTGCTTTGCAGCAATATCATGCCTGCCTCTACCATCATTTCTACAGGTTTTATTTATCATGCCTTAAGAGTGACGTGTTAAGTTCAACATTTCAAAATAAATGAAAAATGGGAGGCTTTCCCAAATAATTGGGTGTGTCTTGCTAGAAGGACATTGAACGGAAAATATTGACAGCTAGGAAATAGATCCCAAAGCTAAGTGTTTTTTTCTTCTTATTCCCTGACCTAAATCTTTCTATCATCAAGGATTTAAGTATTTGAATTGAAGAGAAGAAAATCAAGCTATGTTACTTATAAAAGTGGAGTAAATTTTCATCATCTTCTTCCTCTCTTTTGCTTCATTTTTATCTTGCCTTTGTTTATATCTACGTCTTCCAGGTGGCGTACATCAAACAAAATCCAGGGGAAATAAATCCATAATGCAAGGATTTTGACTCAAGACATAATTAGGAGCTATAGCCCAGGCAAGTTAAATGATGCCAAATAATATCACTAAATAACTAACACTTTTTAAACACGATATGTTAAAAATCTCTTCCTCATAGATATATAATTTTATTATGTATGAAAAAGATATATCTATGTATATATGTGTGTGTGTGTGTGTATGTATGTATATGTATATGTGTATATATATATATATATATATATATATATATATATATATATATATATAGTGCTAACTAAAATTAAGTGCTTTAACCAGACCAAGTGTCTTCATGTATGAACGATATTTGTCCAATTCAATTAGGAATATAAACATTTACAAATCCTGTCCATTTGACAGGACTTTGGCAGCATCATCAGCAACATTATTGTGTTCAGCACTGTAATTTACATGTATTGAGTGCTTATGTTCCAGAGGCCATGCCAAAGACTTTCCATACATTATTTAATCTACACCAAACTCTACATAGTAGTTACTATGATTATCCATGTTCCCCAGTTAAGGAACTACTGAAGATTTTAGATAAGTTGCTTTAAAATATAGATTATTTCTGGATGTGTAAGTCAATTGATTATTCTGAGTGGTATATGTCTCTGGACTATGGAAAGGAATTTAGGACAAAAATTACATGAAAAGCTATTTGATGGTAACTAAGTAGTAGGATGGGATGAAATCCATGTAGGTCCCTAGCCAGTATGAATGCAGGATGGTAGACCAATGCTTAATTCTTACCCCTCTGTACTCAATCATACTCAACTTGGCAGTTGAAACAATGCAGGTTTGAAATACTCTCTATCTACAATAAAAATCCTTGTAATTCTCTTTTTTATTTAAAATTTACCAGAGGAGTTAAAGCTTTAACATCAGTTACAGTGACCATACCTCCCACCTCTGACTGTCTCTTTTCCCAAACCCATCCCTTTGTGTGCTGGAAAAGACAACATCACAGTTTGTAATTTATGTTGCCAAATTTCCTCCACAAAACTAAAATAAGAATAAAAGAAAGGCTATGTCCTTCATTTAGAACACTCTATATTAGGCTACACTATACATGTGCTCTCATCAAATGTTTCAGGCTGTGTAACAATTGTTCTTTGTTATTTCATAATGCTTATATATTTGCCTTGGGGCAAGAACCCCAGTAATTATTTATATTTGTCCAGTCCAATTTTCTGAAGCAGTTTTTATATATAGCATTAATTCAAAGCAATATTAAAAGCTGTCATTTAAAGTAGGGAGATATCATTCCATGGTAAAAGACTTGAAAAATTCTGGATAAATTTTAAAGTTAAAAACCTTCCAGAGCTTTTAGCATGTTCATTCACTATTAATTTCAAAACAAATATATAAGTTACATGAGTTTAATAGACAGTTAGCCATGAATCTGACCAGACTTGCATTTTTTTTTCTCATGGGATCTCCTTAAGAACTTATCTTCCTTGAAACACATTGTGGGAAACACTGATCTGTGCAGACCAATGCAAATATTATCCCCAAACACGTACCATGAAATAATTGGGCCTTTGCTGATATGATATCTACATACCTGGTATATTCTTTTGCTATCCTGATTTTCTAATTATACCTGCTGAACTTTACGCATTCTATAAGGCCAAGACCAACTATCACTTTTCCATAAAATAGTATTTAACTTCTCTGGGCAAAAGTAATACTTAGGATATTTAAAACATATCTACTTTAACTCTTTATAAAACTCTCTCATCAAATGAATGACAGTTCCATAAGGAGAGAAGAATGTTTATGTGCCTTATTTATGAGTATTTTTAAATTTCTATCACTAGGAAAAGTTTTTGAGCAGAAAACAGCATAACCCAGCACTAAAACAGCACTTTGGAGAATACTGGTAACTAAGCATAATAGAGATTATGAGTAAGTAATTGGTTAGGACATGATCACAGTCATACAAGTTAGAAGTAATGTTAATCCAAAGAAAGGCATTAATATCAGGAATGGGAAACAGGAAAAAATGTGATTTGATAAATACCTGAACCATACACTGTCAGATTATGAAACTGGGGAAATGATCCAAGGGCACAGGAAAGAAAGAAGTTAAAGATGACTCGATGTTTCCTAGCTTGTTTTCTTGAAATTTAGTAGTACCAGGAAGTAAAATTAGTAATCTAATTATTACATAGGATCACATGCAGGAAAATAGGGTCTTTAGAAGAGATACAAGGATAAAGGAAAAGATTTATAGTTCCACATGTACTCTAAGCAGTGGTGAAGAACACTTCAAGAAGATTACCTCTCTTTTGATGGCTAAGTAATACTGCATTGCATATGTGTACCATATCTTCTTTATCCATTCCTCTGTTGATGGACATTTAGGTTGCTTGCATGTCTCGGTACTGTAAATAGTGCTGTACTGAACAGTGGGGTGCATATATCTTTTCAAATTATGCTTTTCTGTGGATAAATGCATAGGAGTAGGATTGCTGTGTTATATGCTAGCTCTGTGTTATATGATGGCTGTGTTATATGGACCCTTCATACTGTTGTCCATAATGGTTTCACCAATAAAAAAGAATGAAATATTTTCATTTGCAGCAATATGGATACACCTGGAGAGTACCATACTGAAGTGAGCTCAGACAGAGAAAGACAAATATCATATGATAACACTTATATGTGCAATCTAATTTAAAAATGACACGAAATAATTTATTTATAAAACAGAAACAAACTCAAAGATTTCAAAAGCAATCTTTTGGTTACCACAGGTAAAACTGTTGGGAGCAGGGAAGAAATGGGAGGGTAAGAATAACATACGAACCCCATTGTATAAACTAGATTATTAGTCTACTATATAGCACAGGGAAATCTGCTCAATAATTTGTACTATCTTAATGGGAAAAAAGAATAGGTATATTTTTATGATGACTGATTCACTTTGCTGTATACCTGAAAATAATACAGCATTTTTAAGTCAACTATACTCCAATAATTTTTTTTAATAAAAGCAGAATACAGAACAGAGGTGTCGAGAAATAATTTAGAATCCAGTGCAAAGCTAGTGATTGCAGTTAATACAGTTCTGTTCAAGGTGTTACTTTTAATCATGTATATTTTATTTTAATCAATGTTTTGTATTTATTCATATACACAACCATAAAATAATTAAAATAACAATAATCAAATAATACACTTCTCCTGTCTAGTACAAATAATTAAAATTATAGTCATGTATCTATTTACATTTATAACACTGACATTTAACTCTATTTAATTTTAAAATTATAAAATGTAGCCTATTTCCCTACCTTAAAGCATGGAGATAATGTGCATCTGTGCCCCTCAGATCACAAAAGGGAGGAGTGTATCCTGTACTCTGTCCCCAAACTCAATTCTTCACCGAAAATAGACTGAAAGCTACATGAAGTAGAAATCTGTTGGCTACTGACTGAAGCATGTATTCCTGCTCTCTGGCCTTGGAAAGGCACTGTTAAAATAAAGCCCTTGACCTGTATTCATGTATCTATAGTGCATGCAAGAAGTCAAGGGCATAGATCTTCAGAGTGGAATCATTCTGAGCATGTTGAGTATCTATCTCCTTTCCTGCCTTGACCATGTCTAAATATGAGACATCACAGCATACAGGAAATTGTAGTCAGGCACATGGGAAAGCATCCTCTCTTGTCACTTGCAGAGGGATTGAAATGATCTTCAGAGAAAACTCACTCTAATGAGTAGAAAAGTCTTTCAGTGATATCTTGTTTAAGACATAACTTTTACTAGAGAACTCAAAGAAACGCTGGCTCATTTGCCTAATCAAGAGAAACTTTAAAAGTATATCCAAATGAATTACCATACAATATTGTGACTGTTTTTCTTATTGTCTCTCTCAATTGTTATTTTTTATTTTAAAAACTCTAGACTTGGCTGCCATTTTTGCATACTTCTTCCTATGGCTAAGTGTCCATTGATTCCTGGGACTGTTGCATTTTTAATGTGAATGATAATTTTTAGTAATAAAAATGAGAGAACATCTATTTATATTTCTATAAATTCTAATATTATATTAGTTAACAAAAGAAAATAGGTTTTAGAGATAAGTGATTCTTGGTTAGTCATTTATTGTATTTTCGTCAACACAATTATAAAACAAGAGGAAACTGAAGGTATATGTCATTCTCACATTACACATTTTTAAAAAGCATTAATCTCAGGAAGCTTTGTACCAAGGAGCCTTAATGATATAGAAAACCTAAACTTCTGTATTCACTTTTTCCCTTAGAAATTCATCCTTATGAGATACTATGAGTCAACTCAAGGACCAAGGCTAATACATTTCTAAGTTGTAGACTGACCTGCAATAACCTCTTCATTTTAGTTTTTAAATTAAAAAAAAGAAAGTATTCAGGTTTTACTAATGTACTAGACACTCAGTAAACAGATTTTGAATAGAAGGTGGTAGCATCCAACTAGCGAGGGTTTTAAATATAAGACTCAAGAATTAGAATTTTATTATATAGAGATGTGTGCAGATGTTCAAGCAGGGTCTGACATGAACAAAATACCATCTTAGGAAGACTAATCAGGCTATGCATTATACAATGGATTGCATTATCAAGAGTCTTGAGGGAGGGAGTTCAATTAGCAGATAATTGCAATAGCCTTGGGATGATCTGATGGTGGCTTTGATTAAAGTAGAAGAGGGTGGGTCTGGAAGAGAGTAAAGGACAATTATGTAAAACTCCGTGGAGGAAAACTGGCAGGCCTTATTAATGAGTGGAAAACAAGAGTATGGGGCTGAGTGAGACAGAAACATAGATCAACTGACTCATCATCAATTGAGCATTCAAGCAATGCACATTCCTCCATATTATCTTTTTATAGCAACTCCAGTTATACCTTCTAGTGATGCCTTCAGTTGAGGAAATGTTCAGTCCTCACCCTCACATTTCTCTGGTGCCTCCATCTCTTTTTCCATGCCCCTTTACTGAAGCCTCACCATGAAGGAAAAGCGATTTACTTGATTGTTAAATAGAGGAAAGAGAACAAATCTGTTTGGCTCAATCCCTTTACAGTGTTCTTTCTCTTGGAGCAGCCTGCTATGAAGTTATACTCCTTCTCCTCTCCTGCTCAACAACTAGACTGTCCTTGAAAGAAAGAAAGATTTGCATTTGCTTAGCTGTGCCTGTTCCTGAACAGGTATGTTTAATAAAGAGGAAGGTGAATAGGAGTGGCAGACAATTGCTTGTGTCAGCAGATCTAGTCTCCCTCAGTTTTACATCTAAAAATATTAATAGTTTGATCTCCTTATGTCTGACTCCTTTGTCCATTTCCATTGCTTTAGAATTTGGCCAATGGAGACCTGCTGTATAGCACATAGAACTCTACTCAATATTCTGTGGGAAAAGAAAGTGAATGGATATGTGTACATGTATAACTGAATCACTTTGTTGTACAGCAGAAATTATAATACCATTGTAAATCAACTATACTGCAATAAAACTTTTTAAAAAATCAGAAAAAGGACTTGGGAAGAAACCATTCCCCCCAACACACACAAAATCATTAAAACTTTATTGCTTAAATTTTTATAATCTAATTCAGCCAAGTTCCTTACAATTTCAAGTCTATTTTCTTACTATCAGAAATAAACAGTACTGATATCCTACTATGGATGAACTCCTCTTTCATGATTTGCCATCTACATAGTATTGCTTATGATCACATATTTAGCTCTTAGGACAAAGAGGATGTCCTGTACATAGTACTTATACAAAAGGGTAAGATTTACTGTTTTTTGTTTTTTTTTTTTTTTTTTTTAGGGCTGCACCCACAGCATATGGAGGTTCCCAGGCAAGGGGTCAAATCAGAGCTACAGCTGCCATCTTACACCACAGCCACAGCAATGTGAGATCCAAGCCACATCTGTGACCTACTTCATAGCTGATGGCAACACCTGATCCTTAACCCACTGAGCAAGGCCAGGGATAGAACCTGCAGCCTCATTGTTCCTAGTCAGATTTGTTTCCACTGCACCACAATGGGAACTCCAAGATTCACTTTTATTTGTATTTTTTTGGTATTTTTAAAATGATTTTTATTTTTTCCATTATACTTGGTTTACAGTGTTCTGTCAATTTCTACTGTACAGAAAAGTGACCCATTCTCACACACACACACATATGTATACACATTCTTTTTTTCACATTATCCTCCATCATATTCCATCATAAGTGACTTACTTTTAAATGTTGTGGCTTAAGTTCTACAGACATTTGCTAAAGGGGTACTAATGAGTTCAGAAAAGTATCTGGGGCTGGATGTAAATGTAAGGGATTCAATGTGGGGATTAAATATTTTTCAGAAGTAAATAAGCCATGAGTCGAAAGGAGATAATTTTAGATAAGAAAATTCACAGCAGGTTAGAGTAAACTATGAAATAAAGTAAAAAAAGAGGCATGGTATATTTATGGGAAACATAAGGAGAAGAGAGAAAACAACCAATCTTAGAATTAGTTTGCACTCTTACTCAAATTATAAATAGGCTTAAAATATAGCATATTAATTTCAGATTGTGTGGCATAAGAATAGCGCTCATCATACATTCCGTGTGTTCCTTTACACCTCTTATACTCTTAGGATGTTATGTTAGGGTCATATCACTAATAACGGCCAAGTGACTGAATAGTAGTGACACATGCCATTTTGGGCCCCATACAGTTTTAAGTTGCTATATATCTTCTATTCCTATATTTCTCTGTCTTGAAGACCAAATGTTAATATAGAAACATCAAAAAATAGAGGAATTTTTGATCTCTGTTCAGATATAGGAAAAATCTGGCCACTTACAATGATTGTATATGATTAAGAAATAAACATTTGCTATGTTAAACCACTGAGATTGGTTGAGATGGATAATGTTGCCTAACTATAATAAACATAAAGTAGAAAGGAATTTGGTATAATGACAGGCCAAATTCTTTTATTCAAGTCATTTCCTGGCTATGAATTAGTGAAAATGAGCAGCATCTAACTTAGGAACAATTGCGCTATGATTTGAGCAAGTTCTTTATAGAGGGATGAGCAAATATGTGCAGCTCAAATATATTCTACAAGCTAATCCTGCAACTGGACCTCACTAGGGTTAGGTGTTATCTAACCTTGTGAGTTACATGCCCTAAACACTTGGCTGTCATCTGTTTGTAGCAGGGAAGGAGCATTCTATGAGAATGAATTCAGTAATCTTTCTGTACATCTATGTCATATGTAGTGGTTGGAGCAGTATCATAAAACAAATAGAAAAGTTAGCAGTAACCAGGTGATGTCTAATAAGCTTTCCATGTGCTTTTATCTGATAGACCTTATGAGAGAAGGTAGGATTTCAGTTGGTCTTTGAAGAAGACATTGAGTTTTTTGAAGAAATGAGGGAAGAATGACAATAAAAAGGGCACAAAAGTAGGTGACAGTCATTTCAAAGAACTGTGAATGTAGCAATTTGGTTGTCGTGTGTGACTGCTATGAAGAAATAGAGAAATCAATTACGGAGAATTTTGAGGTAGGAGTTTAAGAAATATTTGCAGTTTGGACTTTGTTTATTAATGTAGAGATATAAAAGATTTTGACACAGGAGATTATGTGTGATATTCTTAGAGATTGCAGGAAATTCTTCTGTTTCCCTTTCCTAGAAAAGTGATTATAAAAATAGACTGTGTAGCTCAGATAATTGTTTAGGGGCTCTATGATGACACTCTTGATAGGCCTCCAGGAACAAACCAGAATTGTGCCATAGAAGAGGTCTATGAGGAGACTACCACTATAAAGATTTTGCAGGTCTACCCTTTTGGGACCAAGAAATTGACATAAAAGCTACAACTGCTGTTTTGGCAAATTTGCCAGTTTTGTTTCAGGAAAGCCCCCTTGTATTCATAGATGCCTCTAAACCCAAGTATCCCCACCTTTTTAATTGAAACATACTTGGGGTCTGAACCCTCACATTTCTTACTGCCATGTCAACACTTCCCAACAGTGAATTGGATTGGTATGTTCTGGGTCATGTGCCCCAGCTGCACAGGAGGCTGGAAAAGCAATTTTCAGGCTTTTCTTCATAGAAAGTTGTTACTTAGAGATCAAAAACCCCCCAAACACTAAGAAACATGTTTAAAAGGCCCCAAGGATGAATCTGACAGGTGTCCCTCATGTATGATCACAGCTGTATTTTATTAAAATTAATCTCATGGAGGCTAATGAATAATAAAGGAAAAGAAACAAATGCATATTAGTTTAGAGACTGTTATAGTCTCTTAATAAAGCAACGTGATCCTAAAGATACTGCCTGAAGGAATACTATAGAAAGGGCTGAGTAAAGGCATTTAGAAGGTTTAATTCACAAGGACTTGGACACTAATTGGACTATAGATGAATCCAGGAAGAATGTGGTGACTGTATCCCTAAAAGTTTGACCATGTGTATATAATGGTGACAGTACAATGAAAGCTAATTGATAATTCAGGAGGAGGAGCTAATTTTGGAAAAAGAGGTATGGATCTCAGTTTTAGATTTGCTGAGTTGGAGATGAAGTAGCACATGCATGATCTACATAAATTCATGAAGATCATGGAAAGCTTAAAGAAAACCATTATTTTGATTAAATGAATTTCTAATATCAGATCTAGTTTAAGGAGAAAGAAACAGGGTGCTATTAATTTCAGCTGGGGAAACAAAAGACTTTAACTCTTTGAGTGTAGAGATTCAGTGAAGTGTGATGTTAACATACTGTTCTCTAATTCCACGGTGGCAAAACCAGAAAAGATCAGTTCACCAGAAAGAGTATGGGGGTTGTTAGGCATCAGGGTGGAACATTCAGGTAGACCACACAGGTAGACCTGGGATATTCTCTGATATTCTCTGAAGGTCTCTGAATATGAGGTATAACTTCTACCTGTCTGGTTTTATTTAGAGGTGATAAAATTTGAAGCCACAGGATGAGAGACAATGGTATAGGTGAGCTTTTTAAATCTTTGGCTGTATTACAGTTCTACAATTCTTTCAAAAGATTGCCCAATTTTCATGAAATTCCATGTGTAGATTAAGGAGGCCAGTTACTTCCTAATGCATAAAGTCTCATGACTACTTAGAAAACTCACCTCAAACCACAAACTACTTCTTAAAGAAAAATGATCAAAATATTCTCAAAGGGTAAGAGAGAAAACTCTTAACTTTCCTATTAGTTTAAATGCAATTCCTGTCAAATATAATTGGTTTCTCAATAGTAATGAGCCCGATACAAGGACAAAAGAAACTGCTCTTTCATTGACTGTTCGAGAATTGACCGCTTAAGTCCAATACCTTCCTCAATTTAAATTCACCAGTGACCTGTTTAATTACACAAGACGCAGTTATTATAATCATTATCTTTGGTTAACCAAGAACAGAGAAACAAAGGAGAAAAAAATGTTCTTTAAAACAGCTGTTGTCTAGTAATTTGGGAATGTTTATGCCACTAATTCTAGGGAGTGGAGAAATATAAATAGTTAATAGTTGATTTAAAATTCTGTCACTGCAAAACTAGGACAATGATATACTGTATTAAAAGTAAAATATGACTAGATGCTTTGTGCTTCTGAAAAGAAAATAAGTAATATGTATATGAAGGCTTCTACGATAAAATTCCCCAAGAGACATATTGGTTTAAAGAAGAATGAGCTGACAGACAACTCTTCTCACAAACCTAAACCTAATAAATAAGCTCAGGAAAAGACCCATAGGAATAAAAACTTAATTTGTGGAGCCAATGTGTCTGCGGCTCCTAAATTGGTCAGGTTAGCTTAATTGAAATGGTGAAAGCTTTCTGCTTGTTTTCACAGATTCCAAGTGTTAATGGAAGAGGATTTGCTGAGTATAATCTTTGAGGGAGCTTGTAAATTATTGAGACATTAACAATTAATTGGGCTTACTCTCCCTGGAATCAGCATCCATAGTCAAAAGATTTGGGGTGGGGGGGGTCAAGAAGAGTATAATAAGAAAGGATTGGTTTTCATAATGAACAAACTATTTTAAAAATAATGGACTATATTTACACAGTGCTCAACATTGGCTTTTGCAAAACACCTGAGTGCTAGAAAAATATTTCTAATTTGCCACATTTTCTAAATCAGGTGCTCCCAGGACTAATGCGTGTGCTCAAAATGGTATACAGTCTTCTGCCCATCTCTATGAATCCATTTCACTGGCATCAAAGTAAGGTAGTCATTCTTTGTTGAGATCCCTGTCAAATATTTACTGAGCACAAATTCGATGCAGGGCATGCTACCAGGAAACTGCATAGCTGTAATTTCACTAAGATGGACAGAAGGAATCACCTCCACAACATGACTACACTGCTTTCTGAAATAGAATCACTACACTATAGCAAAGTATAGCAGTATAGGCGGATTATACTACTTTTCACAAGAATAGCAGGTCATAAGGTTTTTGCACCCAGGCGCACTGCTTTCAGAGCCTGGGAGAGAATCATATGCAAAAACTGAGAATTTAATTTTGCTGACAGTTCCTGTTTCTAATATTTGGACCAGTCTGGTTATGGTTCTGATTTATGCACAGCTGTTTTCATTTCCCAGGAGATGTCAGCAACCCTGGGGATCTGTTTTTAATTACTCTGATCATTTGGCCTCTGAGGTAGGGAGAATGATGCCACACATTACCTGCTTCTCCCCCTGCAACCACTCACTTTAGAGACATCTACATCCTAATCACTGGAATCTGTGAATACGTTACCTCATATGGCAAAATGTATCTTACCTTTATGCAAATGTGATAAAACTAAGACGTTTGAGATGGGGAGATTATTCTGGATTATTGGGAAGGGAATGTATTAATGTACATCGTCCTTTAAAAAGGGTGGCAAGAAGGCAAAAGTCATATAAAGGAGATGCGGAGATAGGGAAATAGAGGATAGAGTGATGGCTTTGAGATGGAGGAAGGGGCCATGAGCCAAAAATGTGGACATCCTCCAGAACCTGAGAAGGATTAAGAAATGGTCTCTCCCCTTGAGCCTCCAAAAACCCATGGACCCATTTAAATCTTCGGAAAAGTAAAAGGATGGGCATTGCTTTAAGCCACTAAATTTGTGTTAATTTGTTACAACAGTAGTAGAAAACTAACATAGCCCCTAATATAATATGTCTCATATTTCTATTTAGATTTTTGAGAAACAATTTATATCTAATGAAATGACAGATATTGTATAAAATTTGATGATGAAAAATTTTTACTCATATAGTCACCATGCAAATCCATAAAGATTATTCCATCTCCCTAGAAGATTATCTTCTGCTTTCTGATCATAAACTCAAGTGCCCACAACTTCACCCCCAGGCAACTACAGTCTCTACAGTCTAATATCTACCAGCTTAAATTAAGTCTGTCTTTGGATCACAGAGGATATACTAACTTATGTCTGATTTTCATTCAACATAATGTTTGAGATTCTTGTACTCTTTTGGGTTGTATATTTATTTGTATTCAATTTTCATCCTCTGTATTGACTTTTCAGTTACACCTCTTATTTTTTTAATGGTTTCCTTAGGGATCGCAAAGCACATCTTTTATTTATCAGAGCCTATTTTTAAATAAATGTAATTAATACTTTATCAATAGTGTAAGATATTTAAAGCAGCATAATTCCATTTACGGCTCTCATTTTTTGTGTTGTCATAGAGTTTATACCTTATAAACCTTACAATACATAATTAGCATTTTGCTTTAAGCCCTTAAAGAGACAGTAACTTGAAGAAGTGCCTTTAATACTCTTTTAGTGATTAGTTTGCCAGAGACATTTTTTTTTACCTTTTGTCTGAAAGTGCCTTTATTATGCCTTCATTTATGAATGTTCTGTATGACAGTTTTAAAATCTCTTCAATACTTTAAAAACGTAATTTTGTCGTCATCTTGTCTCTATTACTTTTCTGAGCAGTCACCCATCATTCTTAGGGTTTTCCTAAGTATAATACAACTTTTTTCCTGATCTCTCTCAACATGTTTTCTTTCTCTTTTTATACATATTTTTATTAGTTTGACACTGATTTTGCTCAGTGTTTTTTTCTTTGCACTTATTTTAATCAGAGGTTTCTAAAAGTCCTCAGTCTGTGGGCTGATTTCTTTTGTCAACTTGGAAAATTCTACACTAATACCTTACCTCAGCCCCATTCTCACCTCCTTTTCTAGGATTTCAAGGACACTTTTGTTAGATAATATTGTGCCACTGCTCTCAGGACCTGTGTCTACTCTCTAAGTTCAGTTATCTCTTCTCTTTGATTTGGTTTGATCATTTCTGTTGACCTATACCAAGTTCACTCATCCTTTCTTCTGTTTTCAGTTTGCTGTGAAGCAATTGAATACATTATTCATTTCCGATTATTTCTATTATAGAAACTTTTTTTATTTTTTATGCTTTAATTTCCCATGTGTTTACATATATCATTGTCCTTTATGACTGTGTTGTTTATCTTGAGGTAATGTCTCCTGGCATACAATATTTTTGCTAATCCTGTTTATTTGCCACAAGGAGCTCACATTTCTCAAATCAACTGGAGAAAAAGGAAAGGAAAGGGAGAAAAAAAATGCATTTATCTTTTATAAGGAGAATGAACCCTGGATCAAGGAACATCACAAATAACTCCAAGAAGCCCATACCCAGAACTGCTGCACCAGTCACTGAAAATTTGCTAATACATGAAAAATTGTGTTCTGTACAGATTTAGTCATGGCTGAAATTGCAAACCAAACTTTCCAGCTTTCTGTTTTTGGAAGTCTCTGTCTATGAACATAATGCCAGTCCCCCTCTCTATAAAGGAACTTAGAGTTTAACAAGTCTGCCTATAACTAGAGCCCTCTTTCTCTCTCTCTGTTTCTGAGTATTAATTTGACATATAGATCTGTCATTTCTGCAGATGAGGCATATTTCCATTAAAACAGACAGATCTATCAGCAAAGGGTAGAAAATACAGGACATACTTCTAGTCACATATTGATTGCCAATGTGCAAATATTAGTAGCTAGTGATAGAAACACTCTTTTTGTGGTAGATCCTATTAGTGACTGAACAAATGCCTATTTTTCTCTTTTTCTTACTAACAGAACTGCAATTTTGTAATGAGTACCAACATGTTCCAAGTTATAGTTTATATTTTTAAGGAATCCTTTGCAGCTAAGGATAGCTACCTGATATACTTTGGGCCCAGGAGCTTTATTTATATCTCTGGGCTTTAAAAATAAATATATCTTTTGAGTTCTTCTGCTCTGCATCTTTTTCCGCCCAGTTTTGCTATTACCCTTCTATCACTTTGTTTATTCAATTAGTTAGCTAAAGGAAAAGATCTTTGTTATGGTTGGAATGGCTACCTTAGGATCACTGAAGGGCTAATAAAAATCACAGTAATATCAGCCCTTATATCCTTGAGTTGATCACTCAGAAAATCCTTAATTCACATTTTTACATTTAACAAGAAAAATAAAGACTATTACTGAGAGCTGAACACTAATTTTAACTGATATACTTGCCTAGAGATACTTAAAATCTTACAAACACATTAGAACTTAAGTCACAGAAAAAGACTAACAATAAAGGAAATAAGTCAAGTTGAGTTTAAATTCAATGGTGCTAATTATTTATATTAATTAATAAAAGATTAACAGAGATCTAGTCATGGAGTAAAACTCATACAGAAGTAAAACTGGAGCTAAGCACTGAACTTTGTAATAAAAGTAAAATACACAAGCAGGGAGAAAAAAAATGTCATTAAGTACCAGAAAAAACAACATAAGCAAGAGTATGAAAAAGAGCCGCTGGTTTTATAACACTTCATTGTAATATTTTCTGTTCAATATTTCCTGTTTAATATCTGTTTTTTTCTCAGGACTACAAGATGGGCAATATGTTATGTTCATCCTTGCTTTCTGAATTCTACTAATATGCCTGAAAAAGAAATGATAATCAATTTTTGTTGAATGATGAATATGTGATGAATATATATACTTTGAGCAGAGGTGGAAAAGTGGAGAAGCAGATTGATATATAATTGTGGAGATTTTCAACTTCAGATGAAAGCTAAGAGTGTTTTTTTGAGCAGAAACTTGAAAAACCTGCAGATGTTTTTGGGGTGAAGAAATCACCATTGGTTTAATAATACATCAAACAGAATAAAATTAATCCCCAGTGACAAAATACAGGTAAAATACCAAGAATGATATTAAAGTATAAAGATCTAGGATAATGAAATAGGAATGTAAACAAGGAAGCATATGAAAAAATTAAAGGATCAGCAAGACAGTAAGTGAAGATATGGAGAGAAATAAAAGATGTTTCTTAATATTAAAGTTAGGGAAACTGGGTGAATAATAACCATCCTTTCCATAAATTCATGAGTTTTGTTCAAGCTGAAAGACATTTGCCTTTGTCTATACTGAGTTTAAGGAGCTGGAAGACAGGAATGTCCAGGTAAAAGTCACTGACAGGTGTACAGATGTGAAAGTGAGGCTTTGAGAAAGGTAAACCCAAGACATAGTGTTTAGCTGAAGATGTCTGAGCTACTAATGAATTATCAGAAAAACAGGTCAAAAACAAAGCTTTATGATCTGGTCCTACAACACATGAAGTAAGATCTCTATGAGATGTTAGTGGAAGAGAAGCCATTGATAATGACTGAGAAGAAACAGATTTAAGACTAAAAAGGGAGTCAAAATGGAGAGTTTCAAGTAATCAACGTAGCAAGTGCTTTAGTAAGATCAAATAAATTTGGAGTTGTTCAAAGAACCCTGGACTCATAAATACAACAGAAATTTCTGTCACTGAAGGACAAAATTTAGGTAGTGGTATCATATTGTTAGACCTCATTGTGTTAAACAATGATGGAAATGGAAGCAGGACACATAAGTTACTGCTGATGACTAGGGTGATGAAAAACAGAATAATATGAAATGGCATCTTGAAGGTATGTCCCGGTCAAGAACTGTGGAGGGTCTGAGAATTTACTCTATTTTCAAGCTAACAGGTTATCCTGGCAAAGTTTTGAAAATGTTGGTAGAAGACACAGGCATTTGGGTCACAGAAAAAAAATACTCACAGCAACAGCTATATCAGCAGAGTACCACCATTTGCATGAGTTCCTTGAGTCCCATTTCTTATAGCCATGCAGGTGAGATTCATGCACATACAATGAGTTTAATTATAAATGAAGAACCTAGAGCTTTGGGAACGCATTTATAATGGGCCATAAGCTTATTGACCTTTGTCAGGAAATGAGACATTGTTATTATTATATGGCACAGTAAAGAAACTTCTTTTTTTTTGCTTCAGAGGAAGAAATTATATCTTCCTTCCACAGCTATTTGCTATACAAACATCCTTGAAAAGATAGTCCAAAATAAAGTCAATCCATGCTTGGCTTGTAAGACATGCACAATCATGAGAGATCCATGGTTAACTGTCTCCCTAAAATTAGATTGCAAAATAAAACTTTAAAATGCTCGAAAGATTAGAATATTTGTAGCAGAAAGATAAAATCTCTAGTGAAAACACTTATTTTCAGAAGAGAAATGAAATATTTGAAGAAATGAATTAGGGTATGGGTACAGTCAAGCAAAGAGATAGTAAATGAGTATTTCCAAAAATGCAGAAATGGGTAGTTTTGGATATATTTTACTTTGGATTAGGAAAGAGATTTTGCAGAGCCAAGTCAACATTTAATAAAATTAGGAGCCAAAGCAATTTTCTGTGAGTGAGTAGAGATGAAAGAAGTTAAATCTTTCAAATGAACATATAGTTATGAAACAAACAAAAAATTAGAGGAATGGGCATGATGCAAACTCAGGAGTAAGAAATCCTATTTATATTGTTGTTGAATTTAAACATAGGGATGTGTTTTACTTTCTTGAGTCTCTCAGGTTTGTGAGTAAACATACCTCTCTCATCAGTTTAGGATCTCTTGGCACTGAAATCTATGTGACTAAATGCATTTAGCTAATGAGTTACAAGAAGAGATGAACAGATGAAAGATATTCAAACATTAGTAACACAGTTCAACCTCAGGGAGATCACAAAATGTTACTCTAACATCTTTATATTTTGACAGTCATTTATCTTTCAGTTTAGTTATACAAACAGAGGTAGAACTGATTTAAGCCAAGCTGCCCCAGCCTGTGCTCTAGCCCAGTAGTTAAACTGTGGTCTCCTAGACTGAGATATCTTTACTTTATACATTATCTAATTTGTTTTCTTTATTTACAAATTCCTGCAATGGCGAATAAGTTGGAAACAACTTAAGCACATTGCACATAAACCTAATGTTTTATTTTCATTTGTCCTTGGCAATTTAACCAACCAGTATATCCAGAGATCATTTTGGAGGAAACCTATAAAAGCCTTAAAAATCTCCTGTGGACAATATCTCCTATATATGTTATTTTCCATGTAGGCTCTGTGTGGGCTCCCAACTTAATCAACCTGTAAACAGTGTTCTCTGATGCCACAGCCTGTCTCTCTGCACTAAGTTGTCCTATTATAGTCTCAAGACCAGAGGTTATTTCAAAGACTACTTTCTCTGAACCACACCCCTTCTGTTTCCAGCCCTTCTCCCATTCTGCAATTCAAGATCTCTCAGCCTTTTCCCTGAAAATCTCCCATAACTCCTCCACTTCTTATTCACTGCATCCCCAATTTTTTCCACATCCTGCATAAGTTTAGAAACACATTCCAAAATCTCTAGGCTTCTGAAATCCAGGAGTAAGTGATTGCACAGTTTCAAAAGGTTTTAATCTACTCAATAATTATTTGAAGGCTCTGTTGCTCTTGCTGCAATTTCTCAAAAAATTCATTTGTCAGAGCTCCCTTTGTAGCACAGTGGAAACAGATCTGACTAGGACCCATGAGGTTACAGGTTCGATCCCTGGCATTGCTCAGTGGGTTAGGAATCTGGCGTTGTCTTGAGCTGTGGTGTAGGTCACAGACACGGATCGGATCCAGTGTTGCTGTGGCTGTGATGTAAGCCAGCAGCTGTAGCTCTGATTTGACCTCTAGCCTGGGAACCTCCACATGCCACAAGTGTGGCTCTCAAAAACAAAACAAAAAAATTTTGTCTTTACAACATATTCTTCATTCTTTAAATTTCAGTCTTCACATATTTCATTGTTGGGTCCTATGTCTATTTCCGTATTCCTATGAAGAGATATCTTTCTCTATCTATATCTCTTTCATTTGCAGAAGGTTTACAATTGAGCTGCCAGCACCCAAACCATCTATCTTGAAGATTCCACACTCTTCTGCCTACTGTGCTTCAAGTCTTTCCTATTTGTGCCTTTCTGACTAAATTTATTCAGGATAAGAATAATTAGTAATCTTCCTCAGAAATATATTCTGAAATTGGAGGAAAAAGCCATGTTCCCAGGTAAACAAAACTCTGAAATAACACAAGTACTCTGTGTCTCTGGGCTGCTCATTTGTTTTCAAGCTTGATTTACATTTTCCAGCAACCATATACAGTTTTACCTCAAAGATACTAGACAACCTTTCCATGGATTTACTAAACATATGCCTTGATCCAAGAGTGTTATGATAAAAAATATTTAGAAACCAATCTAGCACAGATCCTGGCTAATTCAGTAAATCTCCACCTAGTTTAGAGCAGTCCTATGGCCACCTGCTGTGACAGCCACTAATTCTTTAGTTATAGTTGTGTTTGAAAGTGAGCACAGAAGGTGGTCAGAAGAGGGACTGGCTTCTCCCAGGAGTGGTTATTTGAAAACCTGATCAGAAGTTTTTCACAATTTAACTATTAAGTCCATTCTGATGAGTTATGGCTCAGTGTCGGTCTTGCCTTTAATCCTTTGCTCTATATCCACCCTCACCAATAAAAAATTTCAAATATCTGTTCAGTATTGTCTAAACTGCCCAAATGGTAAGATTCACTTGGACCTCATGTTACTGTGTAAATTTGAGAGTCACACCTCTGCTCCTTTAAATCAGAATCTCCAGGGGAGGAGTCTAGGTAGTTAAGTCTTCCATAATCATATCAGATGACACTTCTCATTAGAGAATTTCAAGCAACAGTGGCTTGCTCTATATGATCCTCATGACAACTTGATAAGGAGGGCAGTGCCAACCATATGAGGTCTATTTGAAGAGGAGAAAGCAAACGACACCAAGTTTTCATAGCTTGTTCAATATTAGGAAATGGATCTTCTTTTACTAATTTCAATATTCTCAGGATAATTGGATTGGATTATTTTCTACACTAAGAAGTTTAAAAACTGGTAGCATTCTCTTCAAAATGTACCATTCTATGCTTCTTTTTCCTCATGTTATTTTTTAGAAGATTTTGTATTTGTAAAGCTTGCTTCTTAAAATCAAACACAAAATATCAGCCTGATTAGCAAAATATTAGAAGCACAATTTTTAACATAAAGTGTTGCTTTACTAAATTTTGTTTTGTCAGTGAAAATAACATAAAATAGAAAAACTAACACAAAAAGAGAAAACTAACACACAAAATTTAATTCCTCTAAAATGCATGTGAATTTAAAAGTAAAATGGAAATAACACTGGAAAATAATACCTGATTAACCATTTCTCTTTGCCACCTGTTTCTGCTACATTACACTGTTTGTTTTCTGGTCTGCCTTTCAGAAATAATTGTGGAGAATTTTTTAGCATCTTTGTAAATGATTTTTTTTTTCCCTCTGAGGTTAAAATATATTGTTTCCTATTAATAGAAGGCTGGTCTGTGTTAAATGTACATTAACTGACAAAAAATGACTGAAAATGGAAAAAATATGCAATTTGAAGGTAGTGGCATGCCACTTAGTGAAAAATCTGAAGGTGGTGACATGTCACTTATTTGTAAGCCATCTGCCTTGAGAATTCAATCCAAATGGCCTTGCCAATAAAAAAAAAAAATTGCCAGGCCCATCAATAATCAACTAGAAGACAGGCATTACATTAGACTGAGCTGATCTTTCAGATGGAAAATGTGCTTGTTTCAGTATTGACTAGAATTTCTATGTAGAATTGAATAGATCAATGTGACTGCCAAACTTATACGCCCGGAAATTAGGAATCCAGCATGAGATAGATCACTTTGTTTCAGTAAGGGGATTGAGAACTAGGCCAGATAATGTTAGGTTGTTCCTGAGGACTTCGTTCTTGGCTTAGGTGTTTGAGTGACTAAATAGAATGGGCAATTTGCTGACTGTTTTAGAGATTGTTGGGAGATATTTGTATTCAAGGTAATAACACTAGAACAACTGAGACTTTTTACGTGTTTTCTGTGGATATTCTGTACAGGTTTCCT
>PVHT021183696.1:2780318-2876988 GCA_004024745.2 Catagonus wagneri
GTTTTTTAAGTATGTTAACATCTTCTTATATCTGCTTGCTGTGGCCTGATAACCATATAGGCTAAAACACATCATTAATATAAGAAAATAGAACAAGAAAATTTGATTTTTCCTTAAAGTTAAAAAAGAAAAAAATCAGAAAAGAAGTAATAGTCTATGTTTTCCTGCTTTCCCTCCCCACAATGTATAAGGTTGTTGACTCTTTTTTTTTGTTAATTTCTTTATTTTCACTAATTTATTTTTGTATCTTCATATTTCGATCTGCATGTGGGCTTATTTGAATAATTGCTTTCTAATTGTGGTTTCCTCCATTCTAATTCTTACTTTTTACTTTTCTTTCTTTTTTTTTATAGGAACCATTTCATCATTTCTTTTAGAAAGGGTTTAGTATTGTTGTACTCTTTTAGCTTTTGTTTGTTGGGGAAATTTTTTATTTCCCCTTCTATTTTAAATGATATTCTTGCTGGGTAGAGTATTCTAGGTTGCAGGCCATTTCCTTTCAGCACTTTAAATATATCTTGCCATTCCCTTCTAGTCTGTAAGGTTTCTGTAGAGAAACCAGCTGACAGCCTTATGGGGGATCCCTCATACTTAATGCTTTGCTTTCCTCTTGCTGCCTTTAGGATCCTCTCTTTATCTTTAATTCTTGCCATTTTTAATATAATATGCCTCGGTGTGGGTCTGTTTGGGTTTAGCTTGTTTGGGGCCCTCTGAGCATCCTGTATCCTGATGTCAGATTCCTTCAGATTTGGAAAGTTTTCAGACATAATCTCTTCAAATATTTTTTCAATGCCCTTTTCTTTTTGTGCTCCTTCTGGAATTCCTATTATGCGTAAATTGGGCCTCTATATATTATCCCAGAGATCTCTTAAATTGCTTTCAAGTTTTTTAATTTGATTTTCTGTCTGCTGTCCTGATTGCGTGATTTCCATTATTCTATCTTCTACATCACTAATTCGCTCCTCTGCAGTATTCAAACTGCTCTTTATTGCCTTTAGCTCAGTTTGCATCTCTGCAAATGAGTTTTCTAGCTTTTCTTAGCTCCTCCTTATGATTTCTAGCTCCTTTCTAAAGGACTCTGCATTGCTGTTTGCATCTTCTCTTAATTTCTGGATATTCGGCCTTAATTCTTCAAGTATTTTCATTACCTCCCTTCTGAACTCCATTTCTGACAGACTACAGAGGTCAGTTTCATTGCTGGTTGCTTTAAAAGACTTGTCCTGTTCTTTTAACTGGGAATGGTTTTTGAGCTTCTTCATCTTGTTTGAGGTTTTCTTTTACTGTGAGTTTGGGGAGGCCATGCTGTAGACTTGGAAGGCTACTTCTAGGGAGGAGCTTCCCTTTGTATTTTTTGGTGGGGTTACTATTTATTTTTGGTGTAGGAGTTTGACCATTTGATGTCTATTTCTTTGGAATGAGCAGGCTGTTATCTCAGTGGTACTCTGAGTGTTCTCTGTGAGAGTGTAGGAATGGCAAAAGTCTACAGTGGAAGCCTAGTCTCTACGCTCTCAATTGCAGGAAGGTGGTGCTGCCCACTCCTAGTTGCGCAGCCCTGGGAAGTGATCGCGAGCTCTAGGCAGATCTACCAGGTGTCTTAAGCTTTTGGTAATAGCAGCAGCAGGAAGTATGATTTCCCCTGGGAGTGAGAGCCGCGGAAAACTAGTGTTCGATTGCAAAGTCCTCTTTGAGGTGACTGGAACCACAAGTGGTACCCGTCAGAGGCTGGCTCAGCAGGCTGGCATTTGTTCCGCCCTTCTGCTGATGCTTTCTCGTCTATTAGGGCAGGTGGCAGCAGCTGGCGCCGGCCCCACTCCTCTGCGAAAGCTAGTTCCATGTGGTCGCGTACTGCTCCGCTCGCCAGAGCTACCAGCTCTGTGGGCTGATGCAGTCGCCTACGTCCGTGGACCGGCACAGGGCCCTGCCACCCCCGCTGATGCTGGCTGGTGCAGGTGCCTGGGTCCACAACCTGGCACTGCGCTCCACCCACGGGCTTCAAGGCACAGCTCTGCTCCCGTCGCCGCGGCTGCAGCCTCCACTGGCTCCTCCCCACTTCTGCTCTCTTTGGCGGGTCACTGTTGCCCTGCCCTGCGTGCTAGTTCAAGTCACTTCCTATGGCGGCCAGCCCCTCCTCCTCTCCTCTTCCCTAACAATGGAGGCTTGCCTCCCCTGTGGGACCAGACTTCCTCGGTTCCCTCAGTCCTGGTTTCGCTCTCCACAAATCATAGAATATCGCTGTTCCTTGTCCTATTCCCGCAATTGCCGCGGCCACCGACCTCTGCCCTCTCGCAGGGACTAACCTTAGGAACCTGTGTCTTAGCTCCCCGGCACCGCCCGGCTCCGATTTTTCTATCTCAATACAGCTGCTGCATTTTTCTCAGGCTTTGATGTCCCTCTAGTTCTGATGGTCATTGATCCGCTGATCCTTGTTTAGGTTTCCTCCCAGGAAACTTTTCTTTTTCACAGCTCCCTCCCTGGAGTGCTGGTTACGGTCCTAATTGCTATTCTCTCTCACCCTTTTTTTTTTTTTTTCACTTGTTCTACCCAGTTATTTCAAGGGTTTCTTGCAGTTTTTGGAAGTTTAAATTAATCAGCATTCAGATGATGATTTGTCCAACTTGTTTTATATTTAGATGCATTTTTTGGTGTATTTGTGGGAGAGGGTGAGCATGACCACTTACTCCTCTGCCATCTTGCCGCCTATCCTCATAGTGGTTTTGATTTGCCTTTCTCTAATGAGGAGCAATGTTGAACATCTTTTCATGTGTTTATTTGCCATCTGCATGTCTTCTTTGGAAAACTGTCTGCCTAGATCGAGTGCCCATTTTTTGATGGGGTTGTTTGTTTCTTTGGTGTTGAGCTGTAGGAGCTGTTTGTAAATTTTGGAGATTAATCCCTTGTCAGTCAATTCATTTGCAAATATTTTCTCCCATTCTGTGCATTGTCTTTTCGTTTTGTTTAAGGTTTCCTTAGATGTGCAGAAACTTTGAAGTTTAATTGTCTCATTTGTTTATTTCTCCTTTTATTTTCCTTAATCTGATACATGGATCTGAGAAGAAGTTGCTATCATTTATGTCAGAGAGTGTTTGGCCTAAGAGTTTTATGGTATCTGGTCTTATATACAGATCTTTAAGCCATTTTTAGTTTATTTTTGTGCATGGTGTTAGGAAGTGTTCTAGTCTCATTTTTTACATGTAGCTGTCCAGTTTTCCAAGCACCACTTATTGAAGAGGCTGTCTTTTGTCCAATGTATATTCTAGCCTCCTTTGTCATAGATTAGTTGACTATAGATGCGTGGGTTTAATTCTGGGGTTTCTATCCTATTCCACTGATCTATATTTCTGTCTTTGTGCCAGTACCATACGGTTTTGATGACTGTAGCTTTGTAGTACAGTCTGAAGTCAGGGAGCCTAATTCCTCCACCTCCATTTTTCTTTTTCAGGATGTCTTTGGCTATTCTGGGTTTTTTTGTGTTTCCAGACAAACTTTAAACTATTTTGTTCTAGTTCTGTGAAAAAGGTCCTTGGTAATTTGATAGGGATTGCTTTGAATGTGTAGATTGCCTTGGGTAGTATACTCATTTTGATAATATTGACCCTTCCAATCCAAGAGCATGGTATGTCTTTCCACCTGTTCAAATCATCTTTGATTTCTTTAATCAGTACCTTATAATTTTCAGAGTACAGGTCTTTTGTCTCTTTAGACAGGTTTATCCCTAAGTATTTGATTCTTTTTGATGTGATGGTAAAGAGGATTGCTTCCCTAATTTCTCTTTCTGATCTTTCATTGTTAGTATAGAGAAATGCAATTGATTTCTGTGTATTAATTTTGTATCCTACAACTTTGCCAAATTCATTGATGAGCTCTAACAGTTTTCTGGTAGAGTCTTTAGGATTCTCTACGTATAGTATCATGTCATCTGAAAAGAGTGATAGTTTTACTTCTTCTTTCCCAATTAGGATTCCTTTTATTTCTTTTTCTTCTCTGATTGCTGTAGCTAGGACTTCCAGAACTATGTTGAATAGTAGTGGCGAGAGTGGACATCCTTGTCTTGTTCCTGATCTCAGTTGGAATTCTTTCAGCTTTTCACCATTGAGAATGATGTGAACTCTGGGTTCGTCATAGATGGCCTTGATTACGTTGAGGTAGGTTCCCCCTATGCCCACTTTCTGAAGGGTTTTTATCAGAAATGGGTGTTGTATTTTTGTCAAAGGCTTTTTCTGCATCTATGGAGAGGATCATATGGTTTTTATTCTCCAGTTTGTTAACGTGGCGTATCACACTGATTGATTTGCAGATACTGAAGAATCCTTGCATCCTTGGGATAAATCCCACTTGATTGTGGTGTACAATCCTTTTAATGTATTGTTGGATTCAGTTGGCTACTATTTTGTTGAGAATTTTTGCATCTATGTTCATCAGTGAGACTGGCCTGTAATTTTCTTTTTTTGTGGTATCTTTCTCTGGTTTTGCTATCAGGGTGATGGTTGCTTCATAGAATGAGTTTGGGAGTGTCCCTTCCTCTGGAATTTTTTGGAAAAGTTTCAGAAGGATAGGTGTTAGCTCTTCTGTAAATGTTTGATAGAATTCACCTGTGAAACCATCTGGTCTTGGACTTTTGTTTGTTGGAAGTTTTTTAATCACAGTTTCAATTTCAGAACTTGTGACTGGTCTATTCATGTTTTGTATTTCATCTTGGTTTAGTTTTAGGAGATTGTACTTTTCTACGAATTTGTCCATTTCGTCTAGGTTTTCCATTTTATTGCCATAGAGTTGCGTATAGTAGTCTCTTATGATCCTTTGTATTTCCGTGATGTCTGTTGTTACTTCCCTTTTTCATTTCTAATTTTATTGATTTGTGTCCTGTCTCTTTTTTCCTTGATAAGTTTGGCTAAGGGTTTATCAATTTTGCTTATCTTTTCAAAGAACCAGCTTTTAGTTTCATTGATCTTTTCTATGGTTTTCTTTGTTTTTATTTCATTGATTTCTGCTCTAATCTTTATGATTTATTTTCTTCTACTAACTTTAGACCTTGTCAGTTCTTCTTTCTCTAGCTGCTTTAGATGTAAAATTAGGTTGTTTATTTGAGCTTTTTCTTGTTTCCTGAGGTAGGCTTGTATTGCTATAAACTTTCCTCTTAGAACTGCTTTTGCTGCATCCCAGAGGTTTTGGGGTGTCATGTCTTTGTTGTCATTTGCTTGTAGGTGTTTTTTAATTTCCTCTTTGATTTCTTCAGTGTTCCATTGGTTATTTAGTAGCATGTTGTTTAGTCTCCACGTATTTGTATTTTTTGCCTTTTTTTTCTTGTTGTTGATTTCCAGTCATATACCATTGTGGTCAGAGAAGATGCTTGAAATGATTTCAATTTTCTTAAAGTTACTGAGGCTTCATTTGTAACCTAGGCAGTGAAAGCTTTTTAAAGCTTGCATATATTTTTAAACAAAATCAAAAATGTATGCAATTTATTGAGCAATTTCTTATTGTTTAAAAAAGAATAAGTTAGGAGAGATTGGATTAAGATGATGGAATCGAAGGACTGGAGCTCAACTTCTCTCCGAAAAAAAACAACAAAACTACAACCAAATGCCAAGCAATCTTCAACCAAATGGACTGTAAACTTCTAAAAACTATATTCTACTCCAGAAGACAAAGAGGAGACCACATCACGAGGTAGGAGGGGTGATTACACGATAGAATCAACCCCATACCTCCCAGGTGGGATGCCCCACAGACTGGAAAGTAACTGTATCACAGAAACTTAGCTACAGGACTGAGAGTTCTGAACCCCATGTCAAATCCCCATGCCTGGGGATCTGGCACAGGAGGAAAGGGCCCCTAGAGCATATGGCATTGAAGGCCAGAGGGGCTTGTGTGCAGGAATGCCACAGGACTGGGGGAAAGAGGAGATCCCATTCTTGAAGGGTACACACAGACCTTCACGTGCACTGGGTCCCAGGGCAAAGCAAAGTCTCTATAGAAATCTGGGTCACACCTGACTGCTATTCTTGGAGGATCTCCTGGGAAAACAGGGGTGACTATGTCTTGTTGTGGGGGAAGGGCATTGGAAGTGAATCTATCAGGAACATTCATCAGCCTGCATTACTCTGTAGGTGGCCATTTTTGGAAAAATCTGGTCCCTCACATCAGTGCTGAGAAGTTCCAAGCCAAACAGTAATCCAAGTGGGACCACAGCCCCATCCATCAATAAACAGGCTGCCTAAAGACCCCTCAGGCACACAGTCAGCCTCTAATCTCACCCAGAGACAAAGCCCCACCCATCAGAGTGAGAGGAATCAACCCCACCTACCAGTGGGCAGGCATCAGTCCCTCCCATCTGGAAGCCTAGAGCAAGCCTCTGGCATACCAAATTTAACCACAGGGGAGGCAAACACCAGAACTAAGAGAAGCTACAACTCTACTCTCTGCCAAAAGGTCACCACACCAAAACCTATAAAAATGAAAAGGCAAAAAACTATAACTCAGATAAGCAAGAAAGAAAAAAGCCTAGAAAAACAGCTCAGTGATGAGGAGATTATCAGCCTCTCAGAAAGAGACTTTAGACTGTTGATGCTGAAGATGAAGCAAGACATTGGAAATAAACTGGAGGCAAAGATTGGTAATTTCCAGGAAACACTGAGAAAAGAAATACAAGATGTAAAAATTAAACAAGGAGAGATGCAAAATACAATAATTGAAATAAAAAATTCATTACAAGCAGCCAACAGTAGAATACAGGAGGCAGAAGATTGAATCAGCGAGGTGGAGGACAGATTAGTGGAAACCACTAATGTAGAATAGAAAAGAGATAAAAGATTGAAAGGAAATGAGAAGAGTCTCAGAGAACTCTGGGATGATGTTAAATGCACCAACATCCATTTTATAGAGATGCCAGAGGTAGAAGAGAGAGAGAAGGGGGCAGAAAAAATATTTGAATAGATAATAGCTGAAAACTTCCCTAATATGGGAAAGGAACCACTCACTCAAATCCAGGAAGCTCAACGAGTACCATATAAAATAAACCCAAGGAGGAACAGCCTGAGACACATATTAACCAAAATAAAGACAAAGAGAAAATATTGAAACCAGCTAGGGAAAAGAAACAAATGACATACAAGGGAACCCTGATAAGGTTATCAGCAGATTTTTCAGCTGAAACTCTGCAGACCATAGGAAGTGGCATGATATACTAAATGTGATGAAAGGAAAAAAATTCCAGCCAAGATTACTTTACTTAGCAAGGCTCTCATTGAGATTTGAAGGAGAGATCAAAACCGTTACAGATAAGATAAGGCTAAGAGATTTCTGCAACACTAAACCAAATTTACAGCAAATACTAAAGGAACTTCTCTAGGCAGAAAAGAAAAATCCACAACCAGAAACAAAAACACTACAAATGACACGGCTCACCAGGAAAGGCATATATACAGTAAAGATACTAAATCATCCATGCACGATTATGCTTCCAAAATCAGAAATCGTGAGAATAGAGCACAAATGCAGGACACTGGAGACTACTTGCAATTAAGAAATCAACAACTTAAAACAATCTCATGTATATATAGACTCCTATATCAAAACTTCAGGGTAACAGCAAACCAAAAATCTACAAGTGATCCACAAACAAATAAAAATCAACTCAAATACAGCATTAAAGATAGTGATCTAATGAGAGGAGACAACATGAGAATAAGGAAAGAAAATAAAGCAACAAAAAACCAGAAACAGATAACAAAATGGCAATAAGAACATACATATCAATAATTACTTTAAATGTTAATGGACTGAATGCCCCAACCAAAAGATATAGACTAGCTGAGTGGATACAAAAACAAGACCCATATATATACTGTCTTCAAGAGATCCACTTCACTTCTAGGGACACATACAAATTGAAAGTTAGAGGATGGAAGAAAATATTCCATGCAAACAGGAATCAAAAGAAAGCCAGAGTAGCAATACTCCCATCAGACAAAATAGGCTTTAAAATGAAGAACATTTTAAGATACAAGAAAGGGCACTACATAATGATCAAAGAATCAATCCAAGAAGAAGATATAACAATTTTAAATATCTATGCACCCAACATAGGATCACCACAATATATAAGGCAACTGCTAACAACCTTAAAAGGAGAAATCAACAATCTCCCAAGACTAAACCAAGATGAAATAGAAAATATGAATAGACCAATCACAAGTTCTGAAATTGAAACTATGATTAAAAAACTTCCAACAAAAGTCCAGGACTTCACAGGTAAATTCTATCAAACATTTAGAGAAGAAGTAACACCTATCCTTCTGAAACTATTCCAAAAAATTACAGAGGAAGGGAAACTCCCAAACTCATTCTATGATACTATGATACAACCATCACACTGATACCAAAACCAGACAAAGATACCACAAAAAAAGAAAATTACAGGCCAGTCTCACTGATGAACATAGATGCAAAAATATTCAACAACCAACCAAATCCAACAATACATTACAAGGATTGTACACCATGATCAAGTGGGATTTATCCCAGGGATGCAAGGATTCTTCAATATCTGCAAATCAATCATGTTAACAAACTGGAGAATAAAAACCATATTAACAAACTGGAGAATAAAAACCATATGATCCTCTCCATAGATGCAGAAAAAGCCTTTGACAAAATCCAACACCAATTTCTGATAAAAACCCTTCAGAAAGTGGGCATAGGGGGAACCTACTTCCACATAATCAAGGCCATCTATGACAAATCCAGAGCTCACATCATTCTCAATGGTGAAAAGCTGCAAGAATTCCCGCTGAGATCAGGAACAAGACAAGGATGTCCACTCTTGCCACTGCTATTCAACATAGTTTTGGAAGTCCTAGCTATAGCAATCAGAGAAGTAAAAGAAATTCTTCATTTCCAAATTGGGAAGGAAGAAATAAAACTATCACTTTTTTCAGATGACATGATACTATACCTAGAGATTCCTAAAGACTCTACTAGAAACCTGTTAGAGCTCATTATTAATACACAAAAATCGACTGCATTTCTATATTCTAACAATGAAAGATCAGAAAGAGAAATTAGGGAAGCAATCCCATTTACCATCGCATCAAAAAGAATCAACGACTTAGTAATAAACCTGCCTAAAGAGACAGACCTGTACTCTGAAAACTAAGATACTGACGAAAAAAATCAAGGATAACATGAACAGATGGAAAGACATACAATGCTCCTGGATTGGAAGAGTCAATATTATCAAAATGACTATACTACCCAAGGCAATCTACACATTCAATGCAATCCCTATGAAATTACCAAGGACATTTTTCCCAGAACTAGAACAAAATATTTTAAAATTTGTTTGGAAGCACAAAAGACTCAGAATAGCCAAAGTCATCCTGAAAAAGAAAAATGGAGCTGGAGGAATCAGGCTCCCTGACTTCAGACTATATTACAAAGCTACAGTCATCAAAACCATATGGTGCTGGCACATAGACAGAAATAGAGATCAGTGGAACAGGAATAGAAACCCCAGAATTAAACCCACGCATCTATAGTCAACTAATCTATGACAAAGGAGGCAAGAATATACATTGGACAAAAGACAGCCTGTTCAATAAGTAGTGCTGGGAAAACTGGACAGCCACATGTAAAAAAAATGAAATTAGAACACTTCCTAACACCATGCACAAAAATAAACTCAAAATGGATTAAAGACCTAGATATGAGACCAGATACTATAAAACTCTTAGAGGAAAACATAGGCCTAACACTCTCTGACATATATGACAGCAACATATTCTCATATCCACCTGTTAAGGATAATAAAAACAAAGATAAACAAATGGGATTTAATTCAGCTTAAAAGTTTCTGCACAGCAAAGGAAACCCTAAATTAAAAGACAATCCACAAAATGGGAGAAAATATTTGCAAATGAATCAACTGACAAGGGATTATCTCCAGAATTTACATACACCTCCTACAGCTCAATACCAAAAACAAAAACGAACAACCCCATCAAAAAATGGGCACAAGAACTAAACAGACAAAGGGATACTATTTCTAATGCTAAATATTACTCCATTCCATCTTTTATGGAAATATAGCCCCAGGGAATTAAATAATTTAATTTAAAGAATAAGCAAGTGATAATCACAACTTCAGTAATAACAGTAACAAAATGACATTTTAGATCTTGTGAAAACAACGTGACACACATTGCTCTACTTCTTTATTTTTTATTTAATTTTTTAATTTTTTTTTAATAGCTGCACCCACGGCATATGGAAGTTCCCAGGTTAGAGGTCAAATTGGAGCTGTAGCTGCTGGCCTATGCCACTATGACAGCACTATGGGATCTGAGCTGCATCTGTGATCTACAGCACAGTTCATGGCAATGCCAGATCCCCAGCCCACTGAGTGAGGCCAGGGATCAAACCCGCATCCTCATGGATACTAGCTGGATTCTTTTCTGCTGTGCTACAGAACTCCTACACATTCTTGTAATAGCTTTGAATTAATCAACTCAATTTTCTCAAAACCCTTTAAAATTCTCTTATTATTCCCACTGTACAGGTAGACAAACACTTGGCAAATAACTCATCTAGTAAATGGCTCCATAGACTAAAATCTTAACCATTGTTTCTTTACTTTTTGCACTTTAATTGAAATTATGATTATGGTTCTATTTTATTATTATTAGTGTTTTTAATTATTTCTATAAAAATGATCACAAATTTAGTGGCTTAGCACAATCCAAATTCATCATTTTATAGTTATGGAAGACAGTAGCCTAAATCGAAGTGTTAACCAGGCTGCATTCTTTCTGAAGACTTTAGGGAGAATCCATTTTCTTGCCTTGTCCAGCTTCTAAAGGCTAATCAGGTTTCTTGACTTGTGGCCTCCCAGAGAGCAATCAAATGACTCCAACCTCGCTCATTTTTTTTTTTATAATTGACACCTGCAATTGTGTGAGTTTAAGGTAAACAGTGTATTGGTTTAATACACTTATGTATTGTGATATGATTACTACTGTGGCATCAACAGTATTCCTACTCCTGGATACATACCTAAAGGAATTAATTATTTTAAAAAGAATTTACACATCCATGTTCACTGCAGCATTAGTCACAACAGTCAAAATATGAAAAGAAACCCTCAATGTCTAACAGATGAATTAATATAGATGATACACACACACACACATGCATATGCTCACATAAGACAATATAAATCAGCCATGGGAAAGAAGGAAATCTTGCTATTTACAACAACGCGAGGGACCTTGGGGGCATTATGTTAAGTAAGGTAAGTTAGACAGTGAAATACAAATTATACCACTTATATGTACAATCTAAAAAACACCAAACTTATAAAACAGCCTTTGCTTCTGTATAATCTCTTCTACTAATACTGACTTCACTATCTTCTTTTTTAAGGACTTTTTAATGACACTGGTTTCACCTGGATAATCCCACATAATCTCTCTACCACAAGATTCTAAATTGATCAGAGCTGCAAAGTCCCTTTTGCAAAGTAAGATAGCCCATTAGCTGGTTCTAGGTACTAGATGGCATTTGATGGGTAGGATATCAAAATGTATTTTAACAAATTTTTGCTTTTAGGAAACATGATCAGGAGGGAGAGATACAGAATTTATCTAAATTATTGCAGCGCTGGATGGAAAATTGTGGATTAATAGATGTTTTTCCTTCCCACAATGCTACTCAGAGTCTAGCAAGTATGATGAATGTTTTTTTATGTACTTGCTCTTGACTGCAGAAGTATATCAGCTGTAGTACATTTTTGACTGAGTTATATAGGTAAATCTTAATTAGAAAAACAAATAAATGCTTTGGGGGAGAAGTAAGAGGTATCTGACTCATCTCTGTGTCCATATATTATTGCTACTAGGTGCTAAGTTATAACCGCTAATTGACCCATAGCTCACCCACTGCCACAACAATTGTCAGATATGAAAATCATCTCATTTTTAGTGCTCAATTAAAAGCCTAAACAAAACAACCAATAACAATATTAAAACTTGTATTTTATAACTAATGGTAAACCACCTCTTCTAGTAATAGCACTGTTTTTTTTTTTTTTTTAGAATTTTAAAATGACAGTTCAGGAAGGTACATAAAGCCTCAGAAAAGAAGCAAGAAAATAATAACAATTTCTGAGTCCATCTAGCAATTGTCCTCTAAAATCAACCTTCACAAACCCATGATGGATTAAACAGGTATTATTTTCAGATGTCATCTATAAGAGGTAAAGCATTCAAAGATGTAAGGCCCATCAGCAAAAAAAGAAAAGGATAAACATCATCACCATCACAAAAATGTAATTAGCAAGTTCTTTTGTTGTTGTTTTGTTTGGCATGATGTGTTGTACTTCCAGTGGTACCAACCCACCCCCCAAAACAACAAATGAACCCAAAAAAACAAAAACAAAAAGAATCCTTCTGATTTTCAAACGGGGCTTAATCTGTATACATATGACTGAACAGCTAATTATTGGCAACTTTATCTGAACAAGATGCTAAAATATAGTCATGTGAGCCAACCTCATACTGATCTCCTTTATGCACCACTCTGCAGTTTAGGAAGGTCACATAAATACAGTATAGTTACATGGATTAGCTTAGTATTTACTCTACTTCTCTGGAGACATAACTTAAATGAATCCATGTTTAAAACTACGATTTGTTTGAAGTTAGTGGTAAAGCATGAATTAGAAATAACAAAAAGAGCCAAAGTATAAGCTTACCGTATGGAAGGGAAAGACCCAAGAAATTTGTGGAAAAATTTAACTTGTGTCTTTAGTTAGGTAAAGTTCAAAGAAAATTGTTCACATAAAAATTTTTATACTTATTTTTCTGAGAAACTTGTAAATGCGCATGTTGTTATTACCTATTTAAAAGATGTTGTTACACCTATTTAAAAGATGTTGTTATACCTATTTAAAAGATAAAAGTATGTCACTATAATGTACAAGCTTTTAAAAATCTTTACTGGAGTATAGTTGACTTAGAATGTTAGTTTCAGGTGTACAGCAAAGTTAATCAGTTATACTGATAATCTTCGACTTTGCATCATAGGCCCTGTTACATATAATCTGAATAATTCGGTCCCAAAACTGTACAAAGAAGTCAATATTAGCAATGAAATCTACATTGTCTTTGAGCATAATTTATGACTATTTCTACCTATCTTAAGGAACTTACTGCATGGTAACCATCATTAAACTTTAAGATCTTGATAATATTTTTTCAGGCAACATTAAATTTACCCTTATTATACATCCTGTCTTTGCTTTTATTTGGATAAAGCCTGGAGAATGAAGACTTTGGCCAAAAACAAAAAGATTCTTCATGAGGAATTATGTGGCACAAAGCTCTGTAACAAATGTAAGCTGAACCTGTTGGGTGTTCCCAGAGTCAGATATTCTCATATGGATATGGGGAGCAGATTTTGACAACTAAACACATTTTGACAGACATAGATTAATACATTGCTTACCAACATTACAGCATTTTCAAGTTAAAACAATACAGATACGTGCCAGGATCTTGCAATGTTGGTGTACTTTGGTTGCAAATCACAGAAACTGGTTATAGCTTATCTAAACCAAGAGAAGCATTTTAAAAGGATTTTTGAAAAATGCAAAAGGATAAAATAATGTCATTTGCAGCAACATGGATGGAATTAGAAACTCTCATACTGAGTGAAGCAAGTCAGAAGTAGAAAGACAGATGTCATATGATATCTCTTATAACTGGAGTCTAAAGCACTGTACAAATGAACATCTCAACAGAAAAGAAAATCACGAACTTGGGGAACAGACTTGTGGTTGCCAAGGGGGCGGGGGAAGGGTGGGGGAGGGGTGGGAGGGTACGGGGATAACTAATACTTTAATGATGGAATAGCAAGGAGCTCCAACTGTATTGCACAGGGAACTGTATCTAATTACATGTGACAAATCCATATATGTACATGTAACCAGGTCACAACGTGGTGCATTTGGAAAAAATGACAGAAATCTGTAAACCAGCTATAATGCAAAATAAATAAATAAATAAATAAATAAATAAATAAATAAGAAAAATGCAAAATAGGTGGTAAGATGGGAAACCTAGGCTTGAAATGGGACAGAGAATTCTGGATGGCAATGGCATTGGTTTTCTGGCAGGTTACATGTAGTCTGAAAGCCTCTTCTAGAGTGAAATGTATTTAAGCGTGTTTGCATCTTTATGTGGTGGAATGCTCAAGTTTCTAATTCTTTTTTTTTCTTTTGGTCTTTTGTCTTTTTAGAGCTGTGCCTGCAGCATATGGAGGTTCCCAGACTGAGGTTCTAATTGGAGCTGTAGCTGCTAGCCTACACCACAGCCACAGCAATGCCAGAACCAAGCTGAGTCTGCGACCTACACTGCAGCTCATGGCAACGCTGGATCCTTAACCCACTGAGCGAGGCCAGGGCTTGCTTGAACCCACAACCTCAGTGTTCCTAATCGGATTTGTTTCCACTGTGCCATACTGGGAACTCCAAGTTTCTGATTCTAATTGACCTTGGTTGGATCAAGAACTGGATATTGCCAAGGGCAGAACCGTGCATGTAAGAGCTCCACCATACTATATAGAATAGGAAGAAGAAAGTTGGTTGTAATTATAAAAGGAGGAATGACTGCTAAATAAAACACTCCCTTGCCAAATCCAATTGCCTGCTATACGTTTATTATCATATTTTGACAATTTAAAAATTTTACCACTAAGAATTAGGAGACATATTTCTTCAGAGTCTCATCAATGACAGTAGCAGGAAATGGACTAGTTGAGGCAGGGTTGGGGGTGAGTGTAAAAGGAGTATTCTTAAAGAATAAATTTGACTGGAAAGGTATAATTTTAAGTAGTTTTCTTCAGGATGAATTGATAATTAATTCTGAATCTTTTTTATCAAGCAGGAAGCTAGAAATAAACCAAGCCTCCTATATTATACCCCAGATACCTGTCATCCTCATTTGTGATAGAGGCAGACTAAATTGTTTGAATTTTTATTTAAATGCAGTTTAATACAGAATTCAAATTATACAAAATAGAAAAATAGCTCTAATTGCATAATGTATTATCTTAGCAAATAAATAATATATGATCTACTGAAAGTAAAAATGACACTGACAGAACTTTAATAAATTTGTGTGACTCTCAGTCGTCGGTAATTTTATAATCATTTAAAATCTAACCGTTTGTGAAGTGAAATTATTTTAAACTTTTCATATGCTGACAAACAGAACCTTTTTATTCTCCATTTACAAAATGACATATGCTCTATTTCCATTTTACTTTTTCAAAATGAGTTCACTTTAGTGTTTTATTTCTTCTTTTGTCAAATAGCTTTGCCAAAGATGGTGAAAATTCAGTCCCCGTAGACCAGAGATTACAGAAATGTAGACATAAAACTTTACATATGGTAGTTATATGCTTAACACTTTATATTAAGTTATTTTAGATGTCTATTTCCTTTTCTCTTTTTTTTTAAACTCAATCAAATACAAGAAAAGTTTAAGCAATGAAAATCAACCCATTTAGCAAGCAGGCTGCTGACTTTTTTATTTTAAATGGTAGTAATCATATAATATCAGTAATATAAATCAGTCTTCACATTTGATGATCTAAATACATTCTCTGGTCTTTCTATTTATGATGACAACAAAAATAGCAAAACTCTAATCCAAGCCAAACTGCTACTGTCACCTGATCACTTCATTGTCCTCTCCTTCACATTAGCTCTCTCTCCCTACTGACATGCACCATGTCCACACATACATGCTGGTACACACTGCACAAACACACACATACACACTGGAGTGTGGAGTTTAATACTGTGAATTCTGATGTCAGTCTTCCCTGGGTTTACAGCCATATCTATCACTTACTGAGTAGCCAAATTTAGCTAAATTACTTACTTTTCTAAGCCTCTATGTCTTCATTTGAAAAACAAAGATAGATACTGTGCGTATTCTCAATAAAATATAAAGTGCTCTTGTTGCAATTTTTGCTATTGTTGGTACAGCAATTTCAGGAGAAACAGTATTTGTCATATCACTAAGTATTCATGGTTTATCCTCTGTATTCCAAAAGTTTATTCACAATCATAATCAGAAACACCTTGTTAGAAGATTCATTCTTGGAACATAGCACATATAATAAAGGATAATTAGGAAGCCTAGTATGAATTATAACTCTGATAAATCCTGAGACAATTCTGTCATTAGAGATACATATTTCTTTTTTCATTTTAATCTTCTCTTACCCGCTCAGTTATTACAGAAATTAGAATATGAGAAGGGACTCAGCAGTGCTGTCTACTTATGAATTTTAAGAAATAGCGTTGGATGAATCAGAGTCCAAAAGACATTTGGTTATATTATTACAATATATTATTTTCATTCATTTGTACTTTACCTATCACTATAATTAATTTGGCTCAAAGTGAATTTTATTAACATTTTAATCAATAGGATCCCAGAAAGATACAATGCTATATTAAGAAGCTGTATAGTTTTAAATTGTGATCCTGCCTCCTCCATTTCTTTGCTAAAAAGCCTGATGTCTAACTACATGCCTGACATCATAAGAATCAGCTTTTAAATAACAGATGTCAGTTTCTCCTATGCCTGGCTTGAAGATTATTCCCTGCAGAAGATAAGATCTCTCAAAGCCTGTATGAGCTAAAGATACAAAATTTTTCCTCTGCTATATTCTCAATCCTTCAGGTCTAGTCTCCAGGCTCTAGTATTTATAATTCAGAAATCTAATCTTCTTGATAAAAATGAAAAATAATTTTGAGCAAGAGTAGTATAGAGGAGCAAATACCTAAGAAAAAATCAGGAAATCTGGTCTAGCCCTGAATCACCTTCAGTCTATCTTGGTAACCTTGGAAAGTAAAATTTAGTCTTTCTGCAAAGTGGAAAAGCTCAGTTCAACTATCCCAAGTATCACTCTAGTGTTAATGTCCCTTGAGGGGAAAAAATCCATCATATATGTTATTTTAATCTAATTTATATTTTTCAAAAGACACACACACAGACACCATACACACTCCACACATATTTATAGATACGAACAGTTTCCCAACACTCTCTCTCTCTTTCTATTCTTTAGGCAACTATGGAAATCCAATACTCTAAATACTCCTATTCAGTGAAAGAAAAATCTAAAAGTGCTTGTTGGCAGATCAGGAGGATTCTGTGCAGATGTATTTCCCTGGAGACAGATGATATATATACACACACACACATACATATATATACACACACACACACACATACCAATGATAGAATTCTAGGTCTTTTGTATGGTGATAAAATGCCTTTTTTTGCTAGTTAAAGAAAAATGGAGAAGAGGTTATTTATCACCCAACAGAATGAAAAGCTCTCAGCAAATGGTTAAATGAAATGGCCCTCCCCATTTAAGACACCAGTCCTCCTAAACATATATCTACCTTTATTATTGATTTTTATCTTCTTTGCCCTCAAGAAATAACAAGAAACATGTTCAATTCTAGCCTGGGAGAAAATAGAAGAAAAAAAAAGTAACACCAGAGATCTACCCCACTCTGGTGAAAAAATTGACTTGATGACCTAATATGTCCTTTAACAGTTAAAATGCCTCGTGCTAGATCAAATCCAAATTGAGCACCATAGGAGACAGAGAAGCAGCAACCAAATCAAAGGGTAAATTAGATGTGCTTGTCTGAGTCTGAATGTGACAAGCTGTTTAATTCTATTTCAATGGTGATGTGTAATCCCATCCCCAAGAAGATAAAGGGGGGGTTAGAAGAGCCACCGGGATAGGAAATTAAGTAAATTCTTACTGATCTTCAAAGGAAATAAATATCTTCTTGGTCTGCCTCTTCCTTTCTGTACTATGAGATGTCTAATACATAAGTAGAAGCATTTCTGATTTATTTTACCAAGCTAAAGTTTCATGTTATTCAGAAACCTCAGCTTATGCTAACAACTCAATAATGGCTATAAATATTTCTTAGTTATGGCAGCAGGGTTGGTTTGACTGCTCAAACTCTTTCTTCTAACTCTCCAACAGATGCACTAGAGAATTGCATGAGGTAGCAAATATGTAGTGTTCTTACTGGTACAAAATAATGCAACATCAGGAGAAATACTTCCTGACCCAAGAAATCAAATAGGTATATTCGATAGCAATAAGAATGCTGATTAAGGATGGATTTAAATAAATGATCATCTAAATAATTCCAGCTCTCCCAGTTACAATAGTAAGAGGAGTAGAAATGGAGAACTATCTTGACTTATTGGCCCTTCATTCTTCAGCCATCTCTTTCTACTAAACTCATACCAGAAATATATTGAACAATGCATGATACACCCTAAATAGTTACCTTAACAAGCATGGCTAAAGAATGCCTACTTGCATACATATTAACTGAAATCCCAGATATTGTATTGAAAATGCAAATCTGTACCCAAAAGTGTAGCAGCAGACTTTTATTCTACTTCTGGATTTTATGGGAGGGGTCTGAATCTGAGTTCCCTTTTTTAAAAAAATTAGCCTAGGTGCCAAGGACTACGAGAAGGTTGAGAACACTTTGTCATTATTTCCAATTCATAAAAATTAATAATGGTGATATCTAACATTATTCATATGCTTATTGCTCTAAAGTTACATATATACATACACTGCTATTTAAACTGAAGAAAGCTTTGGCAGCTTAACTAGAACTCCATTAGTTACAGTTTTAGTTATGCAGAATAGCACACTGCTAAAACCCCTACTTTCTATTGATATTCAAAATTATTTATATTAATTAATATTTTGTTGACAAGAACAAGATTGTTGTTATAAACCAGCAGGACATGAAACTGTTAAATAAACAACAATAAAATAAGCAAACAAACAAGGAAAAAATGACCTGCCTTTCCTGTGGGAAATGACAATCAAAAGGCACAAAAAGGGGAAGATCCAAGCATGCCAGTTTTGATGGATATTTTTCATTTTCTGCCATGAGAGGGCTACAAGCAGAAATGGAAGCTCAGGAGGTGAAAGCTAAACAGATTTCTATTTTTTCCTAGAAAAGTCTTTTGCTAATATTTTGTTTCCATTTCAGTATTAATAATACGGAATTATTCCACACTGCTTTCTTCTCCCAGTCAGATAATGAAGAGATGACTGCATTAAAGTGTTATTCATTTTAAAAAAGTATAAACTGTTCAATTTTGCCTTGCTATCAAATCCATCATGTACAAATAGAGGAATATTCTTTAACAGAGTGTATTTTACTTTAGACATTATATCAAGAAACTCTACAAGTTAAAGCATTAGTGACATGCCCCTTGAATTTTGTAACAAAAAGCCATCAGACATAGGACAAGGGAAAATAACTTAGTCACCCATGCTTCATGCTGTAAATAAACATGCTTCACGCTGTCAAATGAACAACTACCTTGGGGGTTACAGCCCTATTTGAACAATGCAGCCTGAGTGAGTTGCACATTTACACAATTCTGGATTGAAATAGAAAATAAATGAATTTGAGCATATTAATTCAGTTTCTACCCATGAGAAATTCCCAATATGCACAATGTTCAATAGCCATGATTTAAAAACATAAAAAGAAATGTAGCAAAGATTACCACAACTAATATCAATTCATAAACGTTAAAATTTGGCAATCAATCTTACAAAAGAATTAATAATATCAGTATATGAACAACACTCTTGTCTGTTTAGGAATGGTACTTACACATAAGGTCTAATGGATCTGAAACATTCCATGAACACACAAATTATGTGGATGTACTCTGCGAGACTGGAAAAGAACAAATGAAGATGGTCTCTTCACTTATGGAGCTTACAGTAAAATGTATCCTCATAATAAAATATTTGTGAAAAAGTGATCCAAGTTTTCCGAAAAAAATTCCTTGTCAACACCACAAACTTAAGAAGGTGTTATTAAATAAGCCACCTTATTCTGCCTAATTTAAGGTACTATACTATAAAGTGTACCTTCACCCTGTAGATTCCCCGAGGTCAAGGAACAAGATTCTTGGCCTCTCACCTGGGGCTAAATTCTCCTTCTCTAGCAAAGAGCTTGCCAATATCAAATTCCCCCTACTCCACTCTCACTAAGGAAAAAGAAGTAAAAAGAAGACAGATTATAAATTTATACAGATTGAGGCTTTCTAAAGGAAGGAAAAAGCACTTTTTACTAAATTAGTCTGAAAGCAGAGACTAAAAGGATTTCTGGTATAAGCAGCCTATTTGACTTTCACTTTGAGCATAATTTTTATTTAGCAGACCCTGGCATTTCACTTTAACATTATACCATTACTGTATTGCTTTGTGGTCATCTGAACAGAAGTAATTATAGGATGTATAATGCTAAAAAGAACATTTTTTTTCTCACATTTACAACAGCAACATAAAAGCTGGACATATAAACCATCATTTTCCTGAACTCATTGGAGAACTGAGGCCACAGGGCCATAAACTAACCAAAGATATATGGAAAAACAGGTTCTTCCAAAAAGAGATAAGACACAGCACTTACAAACTGGGGCAGAAGCTAAAAAGCAAGAAAAGTTCAGCTAAAATTGAACTAACTGTTAAATTATGAATATGGACTATTGTGAGAAAACAGGATTTCTAGGAACTGAAAGACACGATGTAATGTATGACCATTTGCAGTATTTTCTTTACAAACTTCAAGAGGTGATCATCAGAAAAATTAGAGTCTAAGAGAAAAGGAGAGCCTCTCAAGATGTGTACCAATATGGGGCTGTGGGGGCAGGGGTGGGTGTGGGGTGGTATTTCATGCAGGAAAAGCATGAAGTCCCACTCAAAACCTCTCCTGTTGTCCCTGTGGAACAAAAGTTTAAGCCACTGGTATAGGGAGTAAAACACAATGCTCTCAGGATACAGTGACAAATATTTGCATCTGGGAGAAGGAAATAGAAAAGTTATCTCTACCCATGAGGAAAAACAGAAAAATATTCAGGACTCATATCATCAGAGATTATCCACTGGGGGAGGGGCAGGATCACTGAGAAAGTGATTCTTATACCATTAAGACTGACCTTACACTGCCCACGTAAGACCAATGCTGAGCCAAAATACCAGAGAGTAGCCATGACTTCCACTTCTACTACCAGATTGTCAAGAGTTGCCTGACAAATAACAGCCATCTTACTAGGTGGAGAAGGATATGAAGAGAAATGGTGAATAAATATCTTAACACAGAAGTGCAAAAATAAGATCTAAAGTAGAGACTAGGGCAGGCATTAGTGAAATATTCAAGAAAAGTAGCCTTCACTCTAAACAAAATACAAAGTTAGAAAAAGTTCAAGTTGGTGTTAACAATGAGAGTTAACCATAACAACAATCACACAACAACGGTGATGATAATGTAGTTCATCTGCTGACTGGAAATATCAACTTCCATACTAAAGGCTTAGCAAAATAAGAAATTTCACATTTCCAGGCATTAATATATATCTCAGTCTTTATGCTCCTTTACATGATGTCTGGTATCCAAATAGAAACTGCAAGACATACAGCAAACAAAACACACACACACACACACACACACACACTTTTCAGAGACTAACCAGTAGAAACAAACTTATATGACATAGGTGTTGGAATTATCAGACAGAGAATTTAAGACAACTGTATAATGTCTCATTGCTGGTTGATTAATATGTAGAAGTATTTGAGGAAAAGTTTGACAACAGGCATGGACATATGGGATAAAGAGACAGAAACACAGGAAATAATCAAAAGGAAAAACTAGGTAGTAGAAGTGTATAGAAGTACAATAAACTCAACAGAGCAAAGAATCACTGAAAATGGAAATAAGTCAATAGAAAGAACACAAAGAGAAAAAAGAGTAGAAAATAAAATAAGATATCCAAGAGCTTTATGATACAATCTAAGATATTTGAAAATAAAAATCCCAGAAGTAAAGAAGAAATAATAAAGCATAAGAAGTATTTGAAGATATCCCCAACTACAAATCCTAGGGGTTAAATATCAGCAAATGTATAAATAAAGCATATAAGGACAGGCACACACACATATCCACACACACACAGCTACTTAGGCTCATTATTGTCAAACTTGTGAAAACCAAAGATAAAGAACATATATTGAGAACAGATATTGAAAGCTGCTAGAGAATGAAATCAGAATTGTAGCAGACTGTCGGGAATGACAATAAGAAATGCAGTGGATGTATAAGACAATGGAATGGCATTTAAAAATACTGGGGAGTCTTTTAGATTGGATTAAGATGGTGGAATAGAAGGACTGGAGCTCAACTTCTCTCCCAAAAAACAACAAAACTACAACCAAATGCCAAGCAGCCTTCAACCAAATGGACTGTAAATTTCCAAAAACGATATTCTACTCCAGAAGACAAAGAGGAGACCACATCAAAAGGTAGGAGGGGCGATTATGCGATAGAAGCAACCCCATACCTCCTGGGTGGGAAGACCCACAGACTGGAAAGTAACTGCATCACAGAGACTCACCTACAGGACTGAGAGTTCTGAGCCCCATATCAAAACCCCACACCTGGGGATTGGGCACAGGGAGAAAAAGGCCCCAGAGCACCTGGCATTGAAGGCCAGCAGGGCTTGTGTGCAGGAGCTCCACAGGAACGGGGGAAACAGAGACCCCATTCTTGAAAGGCACACACAGACTTTCACGTGCACTGGGTCCCAGGGCAAAGCAGTCTCCAGAGGAATCCAGGTGGAACCTGACTGCAATTCTTGGAGGATCTCCTGCAGAAACAGGGGTGACTGTGGCTTGTGGTGGGGGAAGGACATCGGAGGCGAAGCTCTTGGAAACATTCATCAGCCTGCATTTCTCTGGAGGGGACCATTTCTGGGAAAATCTGGTCCCTCCCATCAGCGCTGAGAAGCCCCAGGCCAAACAATAATCCAGGTGGGATCACAGCCCCACCAATAGGCTGCCTAAAGACAGGTCAGGCACACAGCCAGATTCTAATCTCATCCAGGGACAAAGCCCCACCCATCAGAGGGATAAGAATCAACCCCACCTACCAGTGGGCAGGCATCAGTCCCTCCCATCGGGAAGCCTACAGCAAGCCCCTCCATACCAACTTTAGCCACAGGGGAGGCAAATGCCAGAACTAAGAGAAGCTACAACTCTATTGTTGGCAGAAAGTTTTGCCAACACTATTGTTGGCAAAACTTCACCACATCAAAAACCTATAAAAATGCAAAGACAGAAAACTGTAACTCAGATAAGGGAGAAAGAGAAAAGCCCAGAAAAACAGCTCAGTATGAGGAGATTATCAGACTCCCAGAAAGAGACATTAGACTGTTGATGCTGAAGATGATGCAAGGCATTGGAAATAAACTGGAGGCAAAGATTGATAATTTGCAGGAAACACTGAGCAGAGAAATACAAGATTAAACAAGAAGAGTTGCAAAATACAATAACTGAAATAAAAAATTCATTAGAAGCAGCCAACAGTAGAATACAGGAGACAGAAGAACGAATCAGAGAGGTGGAGGACAGATTAGTGGAAATCACTAATGTGGAAGAGAAAAGATTTAAAAGATTGAAAGGAAATGAGCAGAGTGTCAGAGAACTCTGGGATGATGTTAAACGCACCAACATCCATTTTATAGAGGTGCCAGAGGGAGAATAGAGGGAGAAGGGGACAGAAAAAATATTCGAAGAGATAATAGCCGAAAACTTCCCTATATGGGAAAGGAACCACTCAGTCAAATTCAGGAAGCACAACGAGTACCATATAAAATAAACCCAAGGAGGAACACCCTGAGATACATATTAATCAAAATGACCAAAATTAAAGACAAAGAGAAAATTTTGAAAGCAGCTAGGGAAAAGAAACAAATGACATACAAGGGAACACCAATAATGTTATCAGCAGATTTTTCATCTGAAACTTTGCAGGCCAGAAGGGAGTGGCATGATATACTTAATGTAATGAAAGGGAAAAACTTCCAACCAAGATTGCTTTACTCTGCAAGGCTCTCACTGAGATTTGAAGGAGAGATCAAAACCTTTACAGATAAGCAAAAGCTAAGAGATTTCTGCAACATTAAACCAGATTTACAACAAATCTTAAAGGAACTTCTCTAGTCAGAAAAGCAAAGGCCATAACCAGAAACAAAAACACCACAAATGACAAGGCTCACCAGGAAAGGCATATATACAGTAAAGATACGAAATCATCCATGCACAATTATGCTACCAAAATCAGAAATCATGAGAAGAGAACACAAATCCAGGTCACTGGAGATGCACGTGCAATTAAGAAACCAACAACTTAAAACAATCTCATTTATATATAGACTCCTATATCAAAACTTCAGGGTAAAAAAAAAAAAAAAGAGCAATGAAACCCCGAAACAGTTAATACAATGGCACTAAGAACATACCAGTAATTACCTTAAATGTTATTGGACTGAATGCCCCAACCAAAAGACATAGACTAGCCGAATGGATACAAAAACAAGACCCATATATACGCTGTCTTCAAGAGACCCACTTCACTTCTAGAGACACATACAAATTGAAAGTGAGAGGTTGGAAGAAATTATTCCATGCAAATGGGCATCAAAAGAAAGCCGGAGTAGCAATACTCCTATCACACAAAACAGACTTTAAGATGAAGAACATTTTAAGAGACAAGGAAGGGCACTACATAATGATCAAAGGATCAATCCAAGAATAAGATATAACCATTTTAAATATCTATGCACCCAACATAGGATCACCACAATATATAAGGCAACTGCTAACAACCTTAAAAGGAGAAATCAAGAATAACACAATCATAGTGGGGGAATTTAACATCCCACTTACAGCAATGGACAGGTCATCCAGACAGAAAATCAATAAGGAAACACAGGCCCTGAATGAAGCATTAGATCAGATGGACTTAATAGATATTTATGGGATATTCCATGCAAAAGCAACTGAATATACATTCTTCTCAAGTGCGCATGGAACATTCTCTAAGATTGATCACATCCTGGGCTACAAATCAAGTCTCAAAACTTTAAGAAAATTGAAATAATATCAAGCATCTTCTCTGACCACAATTCTATACGACTGGAAATCAACAACAAGAAAAAAAAATGGCAAAGAATACAAACATGTGGAGACTAAACAACACGCTACTAAACAACTGATGGATCAATGAAGATATCAGAGAGGAAATTAAAAAATACCTAGAAGCAAATGACAACAAAGATATGACACTCCAAAACCTCTGGGATGCAGCAAAAGCAGTTCTAAGAGGAAAGTATATAGCAATACAAGCCTACATCAGGAAAGAAGAAAAAGCTCACATAAACAACCTAACTTTACATCTAAAGCAGCTAGAGAGGGAAGAAGCCAGGTCATGGAAACAACCTAAATGCTCATCGACAGAGGAATGGATAGGGAAGATATGGTACATACACACAATGGAATATTACTCAGCCATTAAAAGGAACGAAATAACATTTACAGCAACATGGATGGACCTAGAAATTATCATGCAAAGTGAAACCAGTCAGACAATTAGATAGCAACGCCCAATGCTACCGCTTACATGTGGAAACTAAAGAGACACAATGAACTTCTTTGAAGAACAGACAATGACTCACAGATTTTGGAAAACCTTAGTTTTTCAAATAAGACAATCTGGGGGTGGGGGGATGCACTGTGGGTTTGGGACACAAAATCTATCACATTGACTTGTGATGATCTTTGTACACCTATAATTGAAATAAAATTCATTGTTATAAAAAAGAAATGAAAAAAAATTATAAAAATAAAAATACTGGGGAGAGAGGATAACTGTTCATTTAGACTTGAATACCAATGAAAAGTAGCTTTAAAATGTGAAGAAGAGGTACCATTTGGGAGAGGACTTCTGACATGTAGCGTATGGATCTCCAGAGAACTTTCTCCCTGGCAATCCAATTACCCAACTGATGAAAGGTTTGAAATACAAACAAAAACCAAGACACAAACATTGTCCTAAGGGCATATGCCAGTTTCCTATGACTACTGAAACAAATGATCACAATCCTAATGGCTTAAATGACATACATTTATGTTTTTCTAGTTCTAGAATTTGGAAGTCCTACATGGGTGTCTCTCAGATAAAATAAAAGCATAGGCAAATGTATATTCCTCTTGCATGCTTTAAGAAGAACTCATTCCCATACCTTTTCTGGCTTCCAGAGGCCACCCATATCCCTTGGCTTACAGCTTTTTTTTGATCTTCAAAACTAGCAATGAGTGGTAGAGTATTTCTTACATGGCGTCACTCTGACAACTGATTCTCCTTCCTGCCCCTTTTGCATCTAAAGACATTAGAGATTACACTGGCCTCATCACAATCACCCAGGGTACTCTCCCATCTTAATGTGAATTTAGTAGCAATCTTAATTTCATTTGCAAACTTAATCCCCTCTTGTCACATTACATAAAATATTCATAAGTTCTGGCATTTAAAGCATGGACATATATGGGTGCCATTACTGGGATTACAACAGTTCATCATCAGACAGGGAAAGACTCACATCCATCCCACATTCAAATACATTCATCCCACCCAAGGTCACCAAAGGATTCAAGAGTCAGAGTATCAACTAAAAAGTGAAATCCTATATCACACTACTATATATAAAACACATAATCAACTAGGACCTACCCTATAACACAGGGAACACTACTCAATAAACTGTAAACTCAATAAACTCAGTAAACTGTATGGGGAAAGAATCTGAAAAAGAATGGATGCATGTATATGTATAACTGAATCACTTTCTGGAACTCCAATATAAAATAAACACACTTAAATATCCTATCAAAAATCCCAGATTTGGTCAATTCAACAAAAATAGGTATAGATGAGACTGTGGGTATAATCTATCCTGAAGCAGAATTTTTCTTTTTCTGTGTACATATGATATTAGACCTGTGAAACTGCTCCCAAAATAAAATGATGGTACAGGAATAGATTAACAGTTATAGAGACTGCCACTCAAAAAGGAAGAAAACCAAAAGAAAAACAAGGAGTCACTTGTAAACAATTTCAAAGTCTAGCTGGGAAAACAGTATTAAGTTTCAGGCCTGGGAAGAATGCTTTGTTGCTGAAGGTTCCACCTACTGGGCTACAGCTCTGTTCTTGGAGTCATTACTACTTTTCATGAGGGTAGAAGTGTGTTTGTAGTTTAATGATTTTTATCACTCTGTTTCCTACATATAGAATTTTGAAAGTGTGAACATTTTCTTTCATTTCCTCTTCTCTCTGTCCTTTTCCAGTATAAGTTGACAATATTTCTTCTTCTATAAAAATTTCAGATATTTTGTATGTCTCCCATGTATTGCGCATAGACTCACTCTGTTAGACGAAATTTTCTTCCACAGACCATTCTTGGATAATCTTAGATCTACACCTAGATTCTGCTGTGATGGATCAAAAGATATGTATGTCACACATCTAATCTTACAAAGCACTTTGTGTGACTGAATACTCTGAACGTCTAATCCTTCTGAGGCATTATGAAACGATTTTCTAGCCAAACTTTGTCTCTCTCCAAAGCATCCTTTTCTACCAGTAAATTAATTGTGGCTTGCTCTGCAATCTCTATAACCTGAGAATTTCCAAAATGACCATGGTCTAGGTCTTTTTATTTAAAAGTTCTTTTCTCCATGTAGCTCCTCCCTTTCATATTTTACTGTAGGCAGCAATAAGAAATCAGACCACTCTCTCATTGCTTAGAAATCAGCAAGTTTGACACTTCACTGTCAGAAGGAACTCGAACACAATCTCTGCTCAAACTCAAAAAATAGGTTTCTCTGACCCAGAGGTGACACCAAAGAATCTAAAATTAAAAATCATCGCTGATAGTCTGGAATACTGTGCTTGTGCCCAAATCTATGCCTTTCAGAGGCAAGCAGAGAGGAAAACTCAGAGATGCAATTTTCTGTTTGTGTGTAGGATGATGATGATAATGATGATAATAGTAATATATTAAAAAAGAAATTCATTATTTCTCTCTAATGCTTTATTGTAGGGAAGGTATTCAAATTTCCCTTAAATCCTGCATCCAACTGTAACTGGTCTGTAAGAATAATGAAAGAACCAGGAAATAAAATGCTAAATACATATAACTGAATTAATTTATCCTCTAAGATTTTCAAATCATAAGCTAGCAAATATAACCATGGGTAATAGCTTATAAGAAATTATCAGTCGAGTAATGTTTATGTTACTCTTTAACGTAAATTAAAACAAATCATTCCAACATATTTAATGGATGTACTTAATTCTGGTATCTCTCCAATTTCAGCTTAGATCTCTGAGTAGACAAGTACTATAACCTTCAGAACTTTTGTATTCTTTGTTCAATGTAAGTATCTTATCAGCCATTTTCAAGTTGCCTTTGTTGTCGTGTGTTTATGCCCTAATTAAATTTTCATCATCTTTTATACTTTTTTCATCAGGTAATACATTACACATTTTGACACACTTAATGGCATTCATCAAAGTGTAAAGGGCTTGATTTTCTCGTTAGTCATCTTTCTTCTTTTTGTGTGTTTTTTACTGATTTTTGGCTTGAAACACTCCTTTCAACATTCTTTTACCAAGATTCCTATTTTGTTGATAAGAATGTTTCCCAATAACCTAATAAGTTATTTTATTTTTTCTAATAAGGTATTAAAATTATTAAATCATTTCTGACATCACATTAAACACAGTTTTTTTGCTTTATTTTGAATATAGCCAGTTAAAATGAAACAGGGCTTACAAAATCTCATGGTCTGAACTATTTTTATGAATGCATCTGACCAGATATAATCCTAATTATTAGTGGCTTAGTAATGTTTTTTTTTTTTTTGAATCTAGAAGACTGAGGTGTGAGAAATGTGGGGAAGCAGAAAGTGCTCTGGGGCAATTCTACAAATTCCTGGATGCAGTAATTACTCATTTGGGCTCTAGCCAATACCCCTGCAGGGAGTATACCAAGCCTGCAGTGGAAGACCTGGAGCACCCAAACTCTTCCTCCTCACCCTCAAATTTTCTTCCTGATGGAAGTCCAAATCGATAGTTTCATGGTATCCCTTCTCCCTTCCATTTTCTGCATGAAGCCAAATAACTGGACTTCCTTAAATTTTTCCCCATTATGTGGGGGGTAATAATATCAGCAACAAGGATGAGGGTACATCATAGAGTATGAAACCATTCCAGTTTCCACAAGAGTGAGAAAGTTCCCAAGATGTGGATCTTCAGTGCTAAAACCTGGGGAGTCCCCGATATTTCCTGAGGGAGCTGGAAGAATTTCCCATTCTGGCTGGTTACCAGAAGTCCCATAACATCCTGGTGCCAATTTCTTAAGTTTTAGTAACACCTATCTCACAACTATATTGCAAGAGTTTAAAGCAACAAACAATATATGCAAAAAATTCATAACTGTGTGTGTTTCATAGTAAGTATGTAGAAAGAAGTGTTATTTCTCCATCCTGTCACTCAATTGCTTTAGAAATATCAATGTACATTCCATGCCTTATTTTTTGTTCTCTATCTCCGGTGCCTAAACCTGGCATTTAAGAGTTGTTAGTAATTTGTTAATGTGTGGAAGGAGACTTGGTTAAATTTCACCATGAAATGTCTTGCCATGACACTAGCTGTACACAGGCTGAAAAGTTATCCTAAATAATAAGCCATCATTAACATATAATTAATTTAATTATATTCTGTTAATTTAAAGGGGTTTCTTTTAATGAAGGGGCACTGAAAAAACACACTTTGAGAAAGTCCGTGGAAAGGCTGTGACAAGTAATACTTTGGTAGAAAAGTAAGCTTTTGCGTTGGTGTCACAGATGCCACTAGCAAAAGTCAGAGGCCCATTTCATGACTGAGGGATATATTTCCTCAGATGCCAAGTGTCAATTTCCACTGGGAGTTGTCTGACCTGAAGGAAGTTGCCACACCAAAAGTCATCCCTGAAACACACTTTCCCAGTGACTGATCCACATGGGGTAATAATTACATGCAGCAATGGGGAAGCATCAGTCAGGAAAACCTAAAGGGTCAATCTCAGCTGAGTCCATACAGAGTGGGCTCAGGCTTGGTGGTGACTGTGTAGAACCAAACATCTCCTGCTGCACCATCTTTATTTTTTTCTCTTCTTCAGTACATTCCTTTCAACAATAAGGATATGAGGAGATCAAATGGGCTAACTTATGAAAAGTGTTTAAGTGATGTTTTTGTACATGGTAAGTACTCAATAAACACTATAAATGCAGACTTTTATAAGTGAAGGAAACCACTGATTTCATATAAGAATCCATGCAGCATTTCTCTGAAGGCTGATTCATCTAGGATCTGAAAAATTCTACCAAGAAACTTACTTTTTATATTGAGCAATCCTGTTAAAAATCTTAAGGGAAGACTGAGTCAAAATCTTTCTCGGCATAACTTGTACCTATTTCCTTCTATAATTACATAAGATAAACATAATCCTTTAACAGTTTTTCAAATTTTATCTTGTTTAAAAGAATTTTTTTTCCCATTACCTGTAGAGTATTCTGTGCATCTGTAGAATAGACTATAGTTGCTTTAGATTTTGTATGTTTTCATTTGTTTGGAGCTTCCAAAATGATCATGATTCAATCTAATTCTCTCCTTTGCTTGCTGGAAGTAGATTAGAGAAACTCCTCAGGGAAAAAAAAATAAGTGTCTTTCTCTCTGTGTCCCTTATATTCCCATCAGGCATGTAGATAAATCTGTGAAGTCAGTATTAATCACTTTGCTTACAGAATGAAAACAATCTTTTTAAAGACATTACCAATAGAGACTATACTAGTTTAGTTGATCATTTTTTTTTTTACCATAGCTGGAATATTCAGGAAGTCTTCTTGAACCCCTTATTTAATGAATAATAACCAAAAATGGGATGAGCTGAGGAAATGAGACATAGAAGTATGCAAGCACACCTAAAAACAAGGTGACCACAACTTTTCCAGGGAAAATTCCTCGGGACCAGGCAGGAAGCTCAAATGGACAGAATGCTCTAATGTTTAAGTAAACGGGAGCTTTTATTATTTTTTTATTCTTTTTTCCATTTAATTCCAACTTATTCCTACATGCTTTCATTATTAACGTGCTCCCACTCTGGGTAGCACAAGAAATTAAAACAGGAAACTTTATACAGTAATACTTACAAAGGTATCCCACTTCCAACATTGTGATTTTCTCACTTAATGATACTTTTTTCTTTCAATCTGCATAAATGCAATATATTAAAGAGGGAATATTAATAAAATAGTCTAAAGAACATCCTGTGAAGACACTGGCTTTTTAGGATTTTTTAACTTGTAATATAAATTTATCTTATACAAGCTTTCAGGAGACAAGAGCATATACAAAAATCCTAAGGCATACAAACTCATCTTTCACAAACAGAACCACACAACCACTGCTTCTTTGGTGGGCAAGTCAAAGATAATAATGATTTGATGCTGTATCTGTTAGAGAATATTTAATGTGGAGTGTGGATCATTCCTGCCTTCCTTTTGATAGCTTGCAGGTGCACCCTTATCATTTTATGACACTGAATGGATTACTTCATAGTGCAAACAACACACCTGAGACCAAAGAGAAATAAAATTTAAAACAAAAGATAATGGAGAAAAAACAATCATCATTGCTCATTATTTTTCATTCCCTTTTTTCTTCTTTAAATGACTATTTTTACTGTCTCAAAGAACATAGCAGATGTCTATATCTTTTCACAGGGACTAATAGGTTGCCTAGAGAGCAAGAGTATAAAGGCAAAGTCACAGGAAAGCAGTATTTTATGATTCATAGATAAGAAAAAGTATGGTGGTTTAATACATATTCCCAACTGCTTATCTTACATGCATTTCTGGAAATCAATAAGTACCCCACAGTTTTCGTTTTTTGCTATTACTTTTTTTACCTCTTACCATAGTATATTTGTATATATGTACATATGTATGTATGCTTTTATTTATTTGTTTTTATTGAAGAATAGTTGATTTAGAATGTCGTGTTAGTTTCATTTGTGCAGCAAAGTGATTTAGTAATGCATACATATGTATATATCAATTTCCAGATTCTTTACCCTTATAGGTTATTACAAAATATTGACTACAATTTCCTGTGCTATTCAGTAGATCCTTGTTGTTTAATGTAACTTATATATAGTCATGTATATACGTTAATCCCAAACTCCTAATTTACTCCCCCATCCTCTCTTTCCCATTTGGTAACCATAATAATATTTTCTATGTCTGTGTGCCAATTTTCTTTTGTTGTTGTTTATAAGTTCATTTGCATCATTTTTTAAATTTATTTTTTATTTATTTATTTTTGTATTTTGTCTTTTTTGGCCTTACTTGAGGCATATAGAGGTTCCCAGGCTAAAGGTCCAATCGGAGCTGTAGTTGCTGGCCTATGTTACAGCCAGAGCAACGTGGGATCTGAGCCCTGTCTGTGATCTACACCACAACTTATCGCAACACCGGATCCTTAACCCACTTAACAAGGCCAGGGATCGAACCTGCATCCTCATGGTTGCCGCTCTAGTTCGTTAACAACTGGGCCACGACGGGAACTCCTCACTTATATCATTTTTTTAGATTCCACGTATAAACAATACCATATGATATTTGTCTTTCTTGTTCTCACCTCACTAAGTATAATAATCTCCAGGTATATCCATTTTGCTGCAAACAGTGCTATTTAATTTTTTAATTTTGCCATTCTTTTTATGCAGCCTACAAATGTCATGTCTGCTGAACAGTGCAGTAGCATAATCTGGCGTATCTAGTCCTCAGCTATAAACATACTAAAACAAAGCTGAGAAATATCTGACCACCAGCACATGTAAAACTCATAGCATCCACCGTAAGTCATATGGTACTATTCTAAACTGCTGTCAAGTTTTAAGACTACAAACACCGTTCTTTTGCCAGCATCTCTGGTACACATTCACACTGATATCTGTTTTGTGTTTTATTTTGTTTTAATTACCTTAGACCTTCCTCATGCTTCCAGGCATGAAAGACCACATGGGGTAGTAGAAATGGTTTCCACATAAAAGACTGAAAAATTATCTAATTTTCACTATACTTTCCCAAATGCTGTTACTATATATATTTTCTGGAAACTTTAACACATCTTTAAATATTTTAGAATTATTCTCTACCCAACTGGAGAATTGACTCCAAAAAAGGATAAGTTTCACAGTGCTGAATTTTAAGGTGTGAATCGTCAGCTTTAAGTTTCTTCAGATTCCTGTAAGGGATAAGACGTTTATGCAAATCCATTGTGGAAAATAAAGGAAAACCTACACATACTTCTTAAAATAAGAGATGCAGGCAAGTATCTTGTATAACTCCATCAGAGGCAAGTAACATTGCTAGGATGCTCAGAGTATGCTATTGAGTGTTTAGGAGAAAATGTGATCTGTTCCATAAAACATACACAAACAGATACACATAAACATACAAGCCTGCATGAATAAAATAGCTTGAAAATGATTTCAAGTATGATCCTAGGAATGGTGTGTGTTAGTCAAGGTGTTCAGTTGCAAATGAAAAAAATTCAAGTCATACAGACTTGAGATTTTTAAATTGACTTCATGCACATACCTAAATGAAAACTTAACTCACAGATGGATCCAGGGGTTTAAATGCTGACATCAGGAGTAGTAATCTCTCCCAGTGGCTTGATTTATTTTTCTTTGTGCTTTGCTTTCATTTTCAGATAAAAGATTGCAATATGGTGGACGTCTAGCACTCTAGTCCTACATTCTCAAAGTACATACGTGAGAGAAACAAATATTTCTCTCTTAGTTTCAACAGAAGTACTTCACCTGAGCACTTCTGAATGGCCTGCCTTGAACCCAGTACATAAGTAACCACCCACTGTAGACAGGGGAAAGGATTTGATTAACAAAGCCTGGATTTTATACCCAACTCTGGAGCTAGAGTTCAAATCAAGTCCGAAAGAACCATGTAAACTGAAGATACAAAAGAAGATTCTTAAAGCTAAATTAGAGTCCTGTTATCAGGAAAAGGGAAATATTTGCATGTTTAGGAAAACAATGGATATCTTTTAGAATCTATCCTGGATATGTGATATGATAGGATACAATACTTATCGTTAATTTACAATTAAGGAGTTGTATGATACTTCAAACTATTATATTAATTCAACTGACATTTCTTCAGAAAGGTTATAATTGCCCCCATCATCATCAAAATCACAAGTCCTGTGGGGTTCTCTTATTTCATGCCTTCACTGCTTTCTTGACTGGCAGTTAAATATTATCAAGACAGAAAACCTCAAATTGCCACCCACTAATTCTCTAGATGAACAACCAGTTTTGTGGTGCTATGATATTAACATAAATAATTACAATTTATCAACAAATATTCAGTGATTTATTTATAATGTTTTAGGCATTAGGCACTGTGCTATGAATTGCATTAAACAAAAATGTTTTAACCCTCAGTTCCTGACTTCAATAGCTCAAAACGTAATGTGGAGGAACAAGAACTATCTGTGAAATTCTGAAATCTAAGAGTAATAGATAGGATCAAAAAGCTGTACTAGCCTTAATAGATTTTTCTTTAAAAAGTATATGTATAAATTAATTATTATATTATAAAGTAAATAGTAACTGTTACAGTGAAATACTAATACATAAAGATATAGATTTAAGAGTAGACAAATATATTTGGAAAGGTATTATATGATATTAAAAATGAATTCAAAATTAAATTTATTTAAAATCAACATGTAAGGGAGTTCCTGTTGTGGCTCAGTGGTAACAAACCCAGCTAGTATCCATGAGCATGTAAGTTTGATCCCTTGCCTCGCTCAGTGGGTTAAATATCTGGTGTTGCTGTGTGTTTTGGCACAGGCTGGCAGCTGCCACTCCGATTTGATCATTAGCATAAGAACATCTATATAATGCAGGCATGGTCCTAAAAGAGTAAAATAAAATCAAATAAAATAAATGAGTAAAATAATTTGGGGAAAAAATAGATAGTTGAAAAAATTAAAGGCAGATTTATTTAATGCCATGCAACATGAATTTTAGTGAACTTAAAATTTAAATGTAAATAAAAAAATAAAAGTATTAGACAAAATTATGAAACATATACATTTATATGTGTATACATACATATATACATACATACTAGACAAAGAGGCTTTTCTAATTATGGCCAATATCCAGAGCTATTATATACAATAGACTGAGAAATTCAACTATATAAAAACTAAAAACATAAAGGGCATAATCAAGATCAAATTACCAAGGTCATAACTGGAAATTTGCCACTCATTCCTCAGGAGATTAAGTTCTTTAATATATAAAGAGCTACTCAAAATAAATGAGAGCAAGAGTAAAAGAAATACATGAAAAGAGAAGACACAGAATGATATTTCACAGGAAAACATATAATTGCTTCAGATTAAAGTAAAAGATTTTAATTCCCTCAAAATGGGAGTGATGTTAACTAAAATTACAAAATTGCATTTAAAACCTTATCAGAATGACAAAAATGAACACATTTCTATAGTTAATTGTAAGATATGGGAAAATGGCACATTTATGATGGAAATGTAAATTGTCATAAAATTTTATAGAGCATTTTGGCAATGCCTACCTCAACAATTTCATATCCAAGAATATTTCTTGCAGATAGATCCTTCACAATGACATATATGCCGTTGGTCATTTAGAAATACTTATAATAAATAAAGATTAGAAAAAACCTAAATGTCCACAGAGTAGGATAAACTCAAGGTACATCCTTACAAAGAAACACATGCAAAGAATGTGATATTCTTTATAGAAATTACAACAATTACACTAAACATATAGAAATCATGACCTATTTCAAAAGGCAACTCATTTTGCCTCCCACTCTCTCTTTAAAGTTCATTCATTTATTCCCCTTTCCCTACTTGAAACTTTGTCGGCTCCATTAATTTTTGAATCAGGCAAACTGTAAATATTTCTATGGTAACTTAGAGAAAAAAAAAACAAACACCTTTATGATTTGACACTTAGCTGTTCAGTCCCATCTAATAAACACCTCTTCTCACTTAATAGACTATTTTAACTCCTGAGAAGGCTGCCGGTGCACTGCCTGCTCACTGGTAAGGGATTATGATTGGGTCATCTCTTCTTTTCCTTACCTCTTTCCCCATTCAGGAGCCTGGGTTGAAGGACAGGAGGGAAGAGAGGCTACCAGGACAATTCTTACTAAATGGGTATTGTGTGTAGCTTCATTTTGCTGATGTTTACAATTTACTTTTTCCTTGTTTTGTCATTTCTTTAGAGAGCCACTCTCCTGCCATAAACATGTGCATACACACACATGGCCACACACACATCATTAGGGATTGTGCAACACATTTTCTTATTCTGTGCACATCCTGCTTCAACAGAATTTAAGAGCATTATCTTATCAGCTTTCTTGCATGCATAATTCATGGTTAAGATAATGAAAGAACTAGCCACAGAACCGGGGAAAAACATTTATAAATCACACTTCTCAGAAGACTTATATTCAAATTATATAAAGAATTCTCAAAATAACAGTAAGAAAAATAAGTCTAAAATAAGAAAAAAATAAAAAATGGGGAAACTCCGAACAGACATTTTACCACATAAGTTATACAACATGTTAAATAAGCATAGGACTAAACGCTAAATATCATTACTCAGGGAAATGCAAATTGAAACCACAATATAATACCATTATGCATTAATTATAATTGCTAATATAAAATAAAATACCAAAAATTGGCAAGAATGTGGAGCAGAGAAGCTAAAGCTTTTGTGCATTGCTGTTCGGAATGCAGAATTGTAGAGCAACTTTGAAAACATTTCTTCAGTTTCTTAAAACTTACATACACATAAACCCTATGTCTCAGCAATCTCACTGTTAGTTATTTACTCAAGAGAACTAAAAACTTAAGGAAACACAAAAATGTGAATGTGAATATTTATAGCAGAGTTTTTTGTTTTTTGGTTTGTTTTTCACAATAGCTCCGAAGTGGAAAGAAACTGATAAATGGAGAAGCTGAGTATGAGAGGTCCATTCAATGGATTATTACTACTCAACAATACAAAAGATTAAACCATTAAATGTGGCAACGTGTGTGAAACTTAAATGCATTTTGATAAGTGAAAGAAGCTAGACTCAGAGGCTACATACTATACGATTCCATTTACATGATATTTTAGAAAAGGAAAAAACTACAGAGACTGTATTCAGATCAATGGTTGCCAGTGGTTAGGGATAAGAACAGGGGCTGATTACAAAAGGTAGCATGATGGAATACTGAGCATGTTGGTACTGCTTTTATCATGACTATGATTATGGATACAGAACTCTATGCTTCTGTCAGAGCCCATAGAAGGCCCATCACAATCAGTGGATTTTGCTATATGTCATTAAAACAAGTCAACTACAATAAGTAAGTAATTGAATATAAACTATAACAATGAAGTTTAACTGTGTACCACACAATAACAGACAAACTACAGAGGGTAGGAAATAAGAGAGCTAAGTAACCCAGAAAACAGTACTTTATTATAAGGCTAAAGAATAAAATAACTACACAAATATATCCTAGTTAATACATTTGTTTCTCACTGGGGTCAGGGTAAAAATTTATGAAATACTTTCTCCATATTCAAGGGTTGAACAAATAAATATAAATGACATGGTCAAGGTTCCTTCCTATTGCAGAAAGGAGTTACAAATACAGGAAGGAGAAGGCTAAAATGAATTCTCTGATAGTATTGAAATGGAATTACAAATGTTATTTAGAACATGTGACTTTTAAATATGTATACTTAAATACATACAGGCACACATCTAAAAGTTTATGTATGTTCTATGTGTATGCATGTGCTTGCTCACTGAGAAGGCATAGAAACAATGATATATGTGGCAGTTAGCAAATCTAGCACGCAGATTATGGTTTCTAAATACCAATATACTGTAATAAGAATTAGAGATTCTTGGAGAAAGGGTAGATTCCAGGGCTGAGGAAGGAAAAACACAAAATGAACCTGGAACATTTACAGTTGCAGAAATAAGCAAGAATCCCAGAAAGAACTGGGGCATGTCCAAAGGTCATAGGAACAATATGAAAGATTTTCCAATGCTAAATTTGAAAATATATTATAGTGGTATTGAATAGTAACACATAGAATGAGATAGATGTTCATGATCCTATACAAAAGTATGGTTCAGAAGAGTGTACTGATATGCTATTATATATTTAGTAGCATGTAATATATATATACATAGGTAATAGTATATTATTCGAGTATTATAAACAATTTTTAAGAATCTAATAAGCATAATATGAAGTATACGTGAAAAAATATAATCCTCAAAAATGATTAGAGTCTGAAGAGGTACATATAATAATTAACTGGGATAGTGATTAAAGGCATCATGGAAAAAGTAAGTGTTAATTCAAACTGAATATAATTCTGTAATGTGGAAATTGGTGAAACAGGCCAAAGGAAAAGAGTGCATTATAGATAAAAACAGTGGCAATGAGAACAATTGGGAGGTGAGTAGGAGGAAGACATATTTTGGGAAATGTAACTGAAATGTGCTAGGCCAGAATATTTAAAAGTATAAGAGAAAAAAAGAATACCATCTCTAGGATATTAAAAGCACAGAGGCAAAAGTCTTCCTACAAAGAGATAAACATAAAATGTAACTCTTGGAAAAAAATGTTTCCTTGTAGGTGTGATTTATAACTTTACACAGAAAAATATACAGATAATAGGAGATAGGATTCAAATGTGTGATTTTAGGATACATTAAGTCCTTTACTGAGTAAGTAATCAATATCTTCCAGCTCCAGCTGCATGGACTGTTTTGTTTGTTGCTAAAGTAGCTTATTTCAACTCAAGCAGCAAAGCTCTGAAATTGACATCGTCTTCATTTTATAGATAAGGATAAAAAGTTTAAATGACTCATTTGCCATCCTGCAATTGGTAAAAGAGCTAGACCTAAAATCACTTCTATCAAGTTCCTTATTTGATACTCTATTCAATATATTATTTTTCTGTCTGGTTTTTATATTATCAGCTAGTAATAGCCCACATTTTTTAGAGAATAAGGACAAGAAATAACATTTTATAATCTTAAAATTTTAAAGCTTGAAAGGGACCCTGGAGATAAGTTAGTCTAGCTCCAAAGTGTAATAGCTCAGAGTAGGAACTAGCCTAAAGGCATGCAATTAGTTTCCATTATTTTGACCAGACTCAAGTTCCTTTTAGTTTCTGGCTCTTTCTCATATGTCAAATGATTAATTTTTCTGAAAAGTGATGTAAAAGAAAACAGAGACAAAAATAAGACATTTCATTAATGTCTCAATTTTCAAGAAAAAGGATTTCTATAAGATACCACATTTTTCCAGATAAAATTATTCAAATTAAAGTTACCCTAAGCTAGGTCATTGTCTAAATCTATAAATGGTTACTTCAGTTCTTACAGTCACATTGGAGTAATTAATATCTACTGGTATAGGCATTGTTAATATCTTAATAGCACAAATTCAAACTTGAAAAAGAAGGCTGGAGAAAAGTGAGCATATATTGAGGCATTATGTGACAGTAGTCATTACAGCAAGAGTGCTTCCGGCATCACTCACTCAAGAAGAAAATCTTAACCATTTCTTCCTCATTAATCAGAAAAAGACAGGCCAGAACTAAGGATAGAACAGCTTTAAACAGTCCACAGAGTTCAGAATCAGTGAAATATGTGACAGGGAAGAGAACAGATTGGCACAGTAACTTGATCTGTGTTTCAAGGGCAGAATTTTACTTATGCTGCCAAACAGAGCTGATACAGATCACTGACACACATCCCTGTAAACACTGGGATGTGGGATGTGCACCCATTACGCTCCCTTTTCTCCTCCATCTCCTTTTCCTTTCCTTTTTTCCAGCTCCCCTTCTGCTTTCCCTTTGCCACAAGCCCCAGTGTGGTATATTTCTCACAAGTTACAGTTAGCCTAATACTGAGGTAAAGACATCTCACTAATCATCTCAGCAAACTTCACAATGCTATCATCTAATATACACCATCGAGATGGTCAGGCAGGAAGCAAGGCATGAATCCTGCAAGTGAACTTTCTCTTAAAAGAACAAGAACCTCACGCAGCTTTTGTCTCAAAGATGCGTAATTATATATGGAAAACTGATAGTCACCCTGTGGGTAAAACTTAGACTAAACAAGGTAACTGAAGCAGACTCAGAAAATGGTGCACATTTTTCCCATCATGTTAAAAAAAAAATACAGTCTGCAAGATGTGTTGGAGATAAATACAGAATTTTCATTTTCCTGCAATTGTTAATTTGGTTCTAAATGAATTCATTGAGATAATCATTACTCTCTAATCTTTATGATCCAAATAATATTTATCAAAGAACATTACTTTATAACAGTTATTTAAGTAGAAAAGGAGAATAATTTCTTATTAGCGAAACTATAACATCTTCTAAAAGAGGAATTATATAACAAAAGAAGCACTTGTTCATTTTAATGTGTTTTTCTCAAAAGTGATTACAATGGGTACAGATTAACAAATCTTGCCCAATAAGTAGCTGAATAAACCAGTTAGCTGTCTTTGTTCTGGTTGGGGTGTCTTGCACCCTGTGAAGAACAGCATGAAGGCAGAAGCATCCAAAACTAATAATATATGAAAATAATATAATCCACATGTATATATGTACATAACAATGTAATCTGATCAAGATACTTAATTTCTCCTCACAGAGGATTAAAATAACATATTTTCAATGGATATTTATGGTTATAGAAAATGTTCATTGTATATTACATATATTAAATTACCAAACAAGCAGAGCATAAAAACTAAGTATATTTTTGCTATATAAAACATGTGTACACATATATATTTTTTTGTATGCTATTTTCCCCTGATCCACCATGTGGATTCATGTTAATGCCTCTAAAGCCTATAAGCACTCGCTAAACATGTGGAGCTTCCACCATGGCACTGTGTGGTCTAGGCTAGCTACAGTGATTATTAATTCTACTAATGAAGATTGTGTTGGCTGATATGATATGTCATTGAAACTTCTAAAAATAGAATTGACAACAAAAACATTGATTTTATGTATGAATACAATGTTGTACTTTAATTTGCATTATCTTTATGTTATTACTCCATTTTGTAGATATAGTGCCTATAGATGATATATTAAATTCCTCTTCATTTAGAGGAAATCAGGGGAATTGAGTTCATTAATTCATTTTAATTCAGTGTTAAATTTGTATTTAATTTGTGTCAAACAAGAGTCAATGATTGAATAAAATTTCATTCCTTGCTGAGATTGACTTTTTAGCAATGATCTGTCATTTTGGAATCACATGTATTCCAGAATACCATTGAATCATCAGTTTTCCTCTGTCAAATGGTAGTATTTTGTCTTTTGTCTTTCTCACAAACTTCTTATGGTGATCACACTGATCATACACATGAAATTACACTGAATTACTAACTACTTATTTTAGTCTCGGTACACTTCTGTAGACAGAAAGACAGGATTAAACACACAAGGGTTTTACCAAGAGAAAAGGAAAATGAGGAGGGAATTGGGGAAGACTGAGGTGACGTCAGACTGCATTGCAGGTGTCAGCCAGAATGAGGGAGAATGGGAAAGAAGGGATGGAAGCATCCTAGAGTGCTGTGTGGTTTCAGAAAAGTCTGGCAGGGCTGTGAGAGAATCCTTGTCTTTCAGTCTGCCTTCTAAGGCCTACAATGTCTACCAGAGAGATGTCTGCTTTAGTATATGCAGTGCTCAGTCATGTGCTGAGGGAAGCCCACTGGAAGTGGCCTCAGTGCAACTGCAGAGATGTATCTCAGAGTCAAGATGTGACCCTTGGCCAATCAGGCTCTCTGTAGTTTTAAGTCCAAAAGGCACATTCTCTTGAACTCTATACAACTCAGACATTCACATTTAAAATTATAACAAATTAATTCACATGTTAAAGTTATAGTCAAAGTTAGCGTGTTCAATTTGATTGATGGATATTGCTGGGTTTAGAAAGCATCCCACCTTTTAGTTCATTTTTAGAAGAGTACAGTATGTTTACCTTGCTTTTTGTTTATCCCTTAGACAACAAATACACTTTTCTTAAGTGTTATTACTGGTTACTAACTTATTATACAGATCTGCAATGATATATGATGATGAAGAAGAAAGGCAAACCAAATTTAACATATTATTTCTTAAATCTCATATCTATCTTTGAAGTTTCATAAATATTCTGCTTGATGTGAAATTACAAATGGAAGAAAATGATGAATATCATTTATTCTCCACAATATTAGTTATTCTATGGCTTCAGGGAAAACATCCAGTTATTAGCTTGAAGAAGTTTTTCTACATCTTTTTTATTCTCTTCCTTCATTATTAAAACACAAACACAAGCAGTAATATAATTTGTTATATCTGTACTTTACAGGGGATTTTAAATTCTTGTGATGAAGCAAATCTTTGTTTAAAAAAAAAAAAACTAAGAACCAAAAAATGAAGCATAGTAGTGCAGGATTTGTTTTGTCTCTTGCTGCTGAGACCTTTATATAAAATAATAGTCACTTGTGAATATTTTTTAAACTAAAAGCAGACAAGGGAGAGATATTTCATAGCAGTTAATAGAAATATCAGGATTCTCTTACAGTAAAAATTATCCAGTCCATAAGAAAAAAAATCCTCTAGTTTTTTTTTATTTTTTAAATTCAGTTGTTTTAAAACTAGAATAAGTACAATAGTAGATTTTATAATTTATTTTACTCAATAATCAATAATAACGCCTACTAAAATTATAGCTTGAATGACAGCAGGATAAAAATTTTGGTCTTTCTGAATCTGTAATAATGAATAGTTTTCCATGAAACAAATTGTTTTGTGAATTTCCCTGGTAACACAGGCAAAAATAGGTGGAAATTATTACCATTAAAAAGTCTGAAACAGGTTAGCCTTAAAAATGTTCCATCCTGGGAAACCAAGTACATTGGCAGGTTATCCCTGTGTGGCCCAGTGGTTTCACATGTGGTCCTTAGGTTACCTAGGCTACTTGAAGGAGATTAAAAGACTAACAGACTCAACTACTTGATCAGAAGGTCAAAAACATCTATGTTTTGATTCCTTGCTTCACACAAAATTCCTGGCCTTGAGTAGGAATATGTGAAAAATAAACATTAAATTATAACTCAGAAAACCTCACATCTCATCAAAATATCCAGTGATTTCCTTTAGAAATCTGAATGAGCCAAACTCCTCAGAGCACTCAAAGGCCATATATGAGGTTATTTAATTATTTCTGCAGCTTAATATTGTACTACTTTATTTCAGATTCTCTACATTTGGATTGAATTATGCTTCCTATTATCAATTAAAAGAGTTAAGCAAATTCTTCTTCAGAGAACTTATAGATTTTAATACTTATATGTAGTATGATCTTCCCCCAGGAAGCTGGATTCTGATCATCACCCAGGTCTCTGCTCAAATACCATTCAAATATCATCTCTTCAGGGATGTCTTCTCTGACCAATTTATCTAAAATAACATCAGCTCCTGATCAATACATATTTCTTTACCATAGTATCCTGCTTTATTGTCCTTATAGTACTTATCACCATCTAAAATTTATTTTTTTTCACTATTTGTTTTCCTTCTTTCACTTTTGATAATGAGTATTATGAGAATTATCCACCTTATCTTTAGAGCCTAAAACAGTGCTGATAAACAATGTTATATAAAGAAGAATTTCCCCTGTATTTGGAAACTAATTATTTGAAGATGTAGGTTATATCCCTTATAATTCACTGTGAATTAATTCATCTTAATAAGTTGATAAAATAGAAAACTGATGTTGTTTAAGTCCTTTTATTAACCCTCATCATATGTAACTTACTTCAAAAGCTAAAATGGAAACCGTCATTTCCAGCCTAGATAAAATCTCCCTTTTTGGTTTGTCTTTAAGTACACTTGCTTATCACATAGCTTCCAAGATAAGGGAAATAACAGTACACTGATACATGTGATAGAACGGAGATCAACCTACTATATTTAACATACCAGCAACGCTTAATTTTATATTGACAGCTCTTGAGATTGAGGTTACCCTTCAACATATCATCAACCATATTGTCCACTCAGGAAAGAAAAAATATCTATTCCACACAACTTATCAAAGTTACCACATGGATTTTACAGGAAAACTGGTAACTACAGATTAAATTTCAATTAGTACTTTTCCTTCATTTAATGAGTTCAGACCTTTTTTTTTCTGATACTGTGTAGCTTTCAGAATCTAAAAAAAAAAAATGGACTAGAATTATAACCCATAATGCATATAGTTCTTAATTTCCCCAAATTTAATAACTCAGCAAACAGAAACATATTTTCAGGTCTCTGTCCATTTTTAAATCTGGCTGGTTGTTTTTTTTTATTTTTTGGTGTTACATTGTATGAGTTCCTTGTATATTTTAGATATTAACCCTTTTAGGTCATATGGCTTGTAATTATCTTCTCTCATTCAGTGACTGCCTTGTCATTTTGTTGATGGTGTCCCTCCTCATGTCAAAGCCTTTTAGTTTGACACAGTGCCATTTGTTCATTTTTGCTTTTATTTATCTTGCCTTAGAAGACAGATTCAGGAAAATATTTCTAAGACTGATGTCAAAGAGCACTGTCCCCATGTTTTCTTCTATGATTTTCATGGTTTCAGGCACTAAAATAGACTCTGTTCCAATGATATATAGGTGGCCAACAGACACATGAACAGATGCTTAACATCACTGATTATCGGGCAAACGCAAATCAAAACCACAGTGAGATACTCCCCCACACCTGTAAAAATGGCTATCATCAAAAAGACAATAACAAGCATTGCCAAGGGTATGGAGAAAAGGCAAACCTCATGCACTACTGGTAAGAATATAAGTAGGCAAAGACTATATGGAAAATTCTATGGATATTTCTCAAAAAATTAAAAATATAACTGCCATATGATACAGGAATCTCACTTTGAGTATTTACCTGAAGAAAACAAAAACACTAATTCAAAACGATCTATGCACCAGGTTTACTGCTGCACTATTTATAATTGCCAGCACATGGAATTAACCTAATTGTCCATCAAAAGATGAATAAAAATGTGTGTTACACATATACAATTATATATAAATATGTATACACGCAATGGAATATTACTCAGCCATAAAAAATACAATGAATTCCTGCAAGTTAAAACAACATGGATGGTTTTAGGTCATATTATGCTAAATGAAATAAGTGAGACAAGGGAGAGATCAAGATGGTAGAGTAAAAGGGTGGAGCTCACTTCCCCCCTTGAGTACATGAAAAATACATCTCCATGTGGAACAGTTATCACTGATAACTAACTGGAAACTGGTAGAGGTACTCCTGTACAGCCCAGGTTATGAGAAAGATACTCGCATACCAGGTAGGAAGGGAAGAAAAGTGATCAGCTCAGAACCTGGTCCCTGTGAGGGGACTCAGAAAGAAAGGGAGATTTTAAGTGTGGACATCTGCCGTGGAGTGTGAGTGGGTCCAACCACAGATGAGGTCTCCCAGTCCTGGGGTTCTACATGAAGGAGACAAGCCCCTTTGGCTGGTTGGAGGATGACTGTGACAAATGAAAGGTCTGGGAGAAGCCTGGACTCCACTCCTGAGAAGTGCAGATGCTGACTAGCTCCCAGGGCAGGGCAGGGAGAGATCTACTCTGATAGCCTCCAGATTTCCTGTAACCATTTCGTCACATACCTCAGCCACAGGCTGGCAAATGTTTTGGCTCCACTCATTCCACACTAAGCCTTGCACTTTATTTGAGGCAGCCAGGACAGGGGAAAACCTTGACTGTAGGACACAGAAATGATCCAGTCTTATGGCAGGGCTCGGGTGGGGCAGCAGTGGCTATTGTTGGCACTGATTCAAATGGCATCTCAGAAGCTGCCCAGAATTCTGACAGAGGTCATGCTACCACAGCTCATCCATGGTACTCACAGAGAGACCACACAGGCTTCCATGCCTGCCCCGTAGAGAAGTTCAACAACAGGGCAGGAACATCACAGCCTGGGAACAATGATCAACTATGAGACAAAGGGGATCCTGAGGCAGGGCAGAGAGAGGTCTTCCCTAGGACCTGCCAGGTTTCCCGGGCTACCTTGCAACCCAGCCAATGTCAAGCGGATTCTACAGTTCTTGCTCAGTCCATGCCACAGTCCAAAACTGAATCAGGGGCAGCTATGATCTGGGAAAAGACTCAGCCTTGTATTACAGAGGCGAGCTGATCTTTGGATGGATAATCACATGATTATTTCATAAAGATAGAATAAAACATTTGAAAAAAATTCAACATTCATTTATGATAAAAAAAAAACCTTCATCAAAGTGGGTATAGGGTGAAGTAGGTCAACATTGTAGAGGCCATTTATGACAAGTCCACAGCTAACATTGTACTTAACAGTGAAAAGCTGAAAGCATTTCCTTCAAATTCAGAAATAAGACAAAGATGTTCACTCTTTCCACTTCTATTTAACATAGTATTGGAAAGTATAATACTGTTGTAGCCATAGCAATCACACAAGAAAGAATAAAAGTCATCCAAATTGGAAGAGAAAACTGTCATTACTTGCAGACATTGTACTTTACATATAAAACTCTAAAGTCTCTGCCCCAAAACTATTAGAACTAATAAATGAATTCAGCAAAATTTCAGAACCTGATTAATACAGAGAAATCTGTTGCTCTTCCATATGTTATGAGGAAACTACCGGAAAGAGAAAGCAAGAAATAATCCCATTTAAAAATCACATAAAAAGAATGAAATACCTAAGTATAAACTTAAATAAGTTAAAGGCCTATATTCTAAAAGTCGTAAAGCATTATGAAGGAAATTGAATATAATGCAAGGAAATGGAAAGATATGCTCTTAAACTGGACGTATACTGTTAAAATGACAATACTGCCCAAAGCAATCTACAGATTTAATGCAATCTATCAAAATATCCATGCCATTTTCCACAGAACTAGAACATATAATCCTAAAAGTCATATATACAAAACACCATGAAATGTCAAAGAAATATTCAGAAAAAAGAACAAAGCTAGAGGTGTCATGTTCCCAGGCCTCAGAGTATACTAGGAAGTGACAGAAATCAAAACAGCATAACACTGGCACAAAAACAGACACAAAGATCAATGTAATGGAATAGAGAGCCCAGAAAGACATCCAAACACCTATGGTCAATCAACCTATGACAAAGGAAGTGAGAATATACAAAGGAAAAAAGATACTTCAAAAGCAGTTGTAAGAATACTGGACAGCCACATATAAAACTATGAGATCAGAGTATTTCATAACACTATGTACAAAAATAAATTCAAAATGGATGGACCTAAATGTAATATCTGCAATCCTAAAATTCTTAGGTGAGGACGTAGGCAGAAACTCTTTGACATAAGTTGCAGCAATATACTTTTTTGGATCTGTATCCTAAGGCAAAATAAGTTAAAATAAAAATTAAAAAATGGGACCTAATTAAGCTTATAAGCTTTTGCACAGCAAAGGAAACCATCAACAAAAGAGAAAGACAACTTATGGAATGGGAAAAAATGTTTGCAAATAATGTGACTGACAATAGATTAATACCCAATATATAAACAGCTCATACAACTCAATATAAAAACAGAAACAACTTAATCAAGAAATGGGCATAAGATCTAAATAGACATTTTTCTAAAGAAGATATACAGATGGAAAGGAAACCTTTGTACACTGTTGGGGGAAATGTAAATTGATGAGGCAGTTATAGAGAACAGAACGGAGTCTCCTCAAAAAACTAAAAATAGAACTACCATATAAATCAGTAATTCCATTCCTGGGTAAATATCTGGATGAAATAAAAACATCAATTTGAAAAGATGCATGTACCCCAATGTTCATAGCAACACAATTTGCAATAGCCAAGATATGAGAGCAACCTAAGTGCCTATCAATAGACAAATGGATAAAGAAAATGTGATATATACACAATGAAGTATTACTCATCCATAAAAAACAATAAAATTCTTCCATGTGCTGCAACATGGATGGACCTAGAGAATATTATACCTAGTGAAATAAGACAGAAAGACAAACAGTATATAAAATCTCTTATAAATGAAATCTAAAAAGTAATACAAGCAAATATAGATGCAAAACAGAAACAGGCTAACAGACACAGAACACAAACTAGTGGTTACCAAAGAGAAGGAAGGGGGAAAAGGCAAATAAGAGTATGGGATTAAGAGGTACAACCTATTATGTATAAAATAGATAAGCAAAAAGGAAGTACTGTCTAGGACAGGTATTTGTACCCATTATCCTATAATACTTTTAATGGAGTATAATCTGTAAAAATACAGAATCACCACGCTTTACAGCTGAAACTAAAAAAAAATTTATAAATCAACCCTACTCTCAATAAAAACAAATAAAATATAAAAAGTCAAAGAGAAATATGTTCTCATTCATATTTATAATCTAAAAATCAACACAAACAAAACAAAAATAGACTCAGAGAGGAAAAATGGGTGGTGACCAGAAGGCGCAGTATTGAAGGATGAAATAGATGAAGAGGATTAAGAGATTAAAAATCTGTAGTTGTAAAATATATAAGCTATGGGGATGTAATATACAGCATAAAGAATATGGTCAATAATATTACTAAAATTCATATGGGGACAGAGAGTTACTAGACTTACCATGGTGATTATTGCATAATGTATGCAAATGTAAAATCATACTTAGCGTACATGAAATTAATTTAATATTGTATATCAACTATATTTCAATAATAATAATAAAAATAAACTTTTTTCTGTTTGCTTGCCTAAGTAATAGTCATATGATCAGCTTTGTTCCATCTTGTGTGTTATTTTCTGCACATTCTTCCTCCCACATAATCACAGGTAAACAGCGATCATGTCTATTTTCCCCATTTAGTTTTTCCCTTGTACCTAATACAGATGTAGGCACAATAGAGTCACTGAATAAATATTATTTGAAGGACTAATGAACAAGAAAAATACAAAAAAATACTATATATTTATTTTAGTAATAAACTGTTGACCTGCATCTTCCTTAAAATATACCCTAAGAATTGCCTTAAGTGTACAAAACTGTCACTAAAAAAGACAGTTGACTGTTATTGGCTGTATTAGTAAGACTAAAATGGGATTGATGAGGGTATTAAAAGAGATGTTTCCTTCATAAGAAAATCCCTTTTGATTTCTTACTAGTGAAAACAGATTGACATAAGAATAAAAATTGAGATCAAATGTCAAACTAACTCAACTGTTATATCTGTTTGTAACATCTAAGAATTCCACATTGAATTAGTTTCTCTGTATACATGGAAAGTGGTAGGGGTTTGTTTTGTTTTGTTTTCTACCTGTTATCCATCTGATAAGGTAAGATAAAGCTCAGAAGCCAAGAGATACTGCTTACAAAATTATTGCCAGTTGGAACTGTATGTAATTATAGAAGGGGCTGGAACAAGTTTTGATTTGATTTGATTTTAATTGGTTTTAGGGATAATTTCTATTTAAGCCATGTTAAGAAAACATTTAAGCATAAGATGGTTACAAACTAGTCTGCATACACACTAAAATATGATGAATCAGAATATGTTTTAACTCTAGAACATCTCACTCCCTGTAATTTTTCACCAGATGTCTCATGTGTCTTTACTTTTGTTTGAAATCAGGGTCTAATTTTCAGTCCATATGACATAGAAAGGTCTTGCTTCTAGCACAGGCTGTTGGAAATCCATGGAAATAATAAATAAAACATAAAAGGAGAGTTCTGCTTCCACTTAGATGTAGGAAACTTTGAGACTATCATCAACAAAAAAAAATTAGAAAAAAACATGTAATCTAGAAAAATCATTTTTCTTGAGCCCATGAGAAAAATGTAAAAATCATGTATTTCAAAGGGTGAAAATCTCCTCTATTAGGAGAAATTATACATTCTTTTTAGAACATGGGAGAAAGAGTGAACTGCCATAAACATGGGTATGATAAAACCAGTTGACAATTTCACAAAATCTTAAAGGTCAAGTGTGGGCTATCATATCAATATGACATAACTGGGAGCTCCAGAAAAAAAAAAAGGCAGTTTCTAATTAATCTGAACATATTTTTAACAGGCCTCCACCAGTTCTCACAAAAGATTAGTGGTAGGAGATGTGCCTGGAGAGAAATTCCACCTGGTGCCCACAGGCTTCTATGATATGATTGGGTACCACTGGAAGACAGGCATGAGGAAAGCTATACCTGCTTCCCTAGAGACTTCCCTCATAGGAAGTAAAGGCATTAAGGTTGCAGGGGCAGGCTGATAGGGCTCATAAAATATCCATTGCTTCTGATGGAATGGAATAAATGAAATTTGATTGCCTTTGGGAGATAGGTAGAATACTCTTGCAAACTCCTAACAAAAGCAATGATTCACGGCTGATTGGGTAGAGTAAAGAAAAAGTCCTCTATTGTTGCACCCAATATTACGTACCAATACCAAAAAGAGATCTGCTCATGCTGATGAAGGGTAGGAAAAATTCCTCCTACTTAAGACAATTCATAGGTTAAGAGTTCAATAGCAAAAGGGAGATGGGGAAGCGATGATGAGGATTATCTACCCCCAGGCATAAACACACAGCCCCCGTTAAAGACTTAGTCTGATACAAGAGAATAAAGAACAAACAACTCCCGGTCCCACTGTGTGTAACAAGCAACAGCAATCTGCCACCAGCATGAGGAAAAATCATAGAAAGTGCATTCCATGGTACATGTATACAGTAACTGGTGAAACTGAGAGTAGAGCAAGATCCCTAAGAAAAAGTCTCCATTACTGCAAGTGCCACTCAAGCATAATTTAGGGGCAGTCCAGCTGTTAACTGTCCTTTTTAATGGTCTGTTTGAAGAAGGTGCACGCAGATATAACTATGATTTACCTCATTTCCTGACGTTCTCCACACAGTATCACACTATATTAAAAAAAAAAGATATCCCCAAAGAACAAAACAATAAGCAAATTTATAAGAAAAATTTTTAAAAAGTAGATTCAGAGATTATGCAGATGACACTATATTAGAGAGGGGACTACAAAATAATTGTGATTAATATGACAAAGAATCCAGTGGAAAAGGTGGATAGCATGCATGGAAATGATGAAGTTTCAACAAAGAGGCAGAAACTACACAAAAACTCAAAAGGACATACTAGGTATATGAATATAATACCAGAAATTAAAAAAAAATGTGTGGTACACTCAAGAGTAGACTGGGTATAGATGAGAAAAACAAAGCATATTTGAATATAAATTGATAGAAATTATCTAAGCTGAAATATAAAATAAGAAAATAATAAATAAATAAATAAAACAAGAGTATCCAAGAGCTATGAGATAATGATAACCTCTCATCTGTATATGTGGATTTAAAAAAAAAAGAGAGCGAGAATGGGTAGAGAAAAAACTTGATAAGATAATCAGCAAGAGTTTTCCAAAGTTAAAGGAGAATAAACCACAGATCCAAGAAATCCAGAGAATCCTAAGTAGCCCTAATAATTTTTAAGTGACTGATACTAAAAGCCAAAATGCTAATAAACAAAGAAGAAGAAAATATCTGAAAAGCAAATAAAAATGAAACATCATGTGAAGAGAAATAATAGCAACAGCAGCAAAAATCTAATAGATTTCTCATTAGGAACCATAAGCTGCAAGACAAGTGAATCACATTTTTAGATATTGGGAAAAAATAAACAATTCAAAGTTCTATACGCTCAGAAAATATGTTTCTAAAGTGTCGAGTTGTTTTATTGATTTTTAAAATTCTTCTGTGTTTGTTTACTTTGTCCTGGTTTTTACCATTTCTGTTTTCTATTTACTTTAATTTGTCCCTTTATTAGTTTTCAGGGTTTACTTTTCCTCATGAAGAAACTAAAGAGCTAATTTCTTCTTAATATAAGTAATTCTCTAATATAAATATTTAGTGCTGTAAATTATTTAATTACTGCTTTCATGGCAACTTAAAATTTTAATATTATTTGTTTTCATTTTTGTGCAGTTAGAAACACTTTCTGACTCCTTATTTGACTACTTCTTTGATCTATGTTTAATTTAAAACTTTATTTCATTTCCATATATTTAAGGATATTCTAGAGCTCTTTCTCTTATTTTCTAATATTGATTTCTACTACTTTAATACCATGTCTCAGAGAATATACTTGGCATAACTTGAATCATCTCAGAGAATATACTTGTCATAAATTGAATCATTTTACATTTATTGAGAATTTATTAGCAGAAATTATTTAGTCTCTAAGTACTTAGTAATTTTCTTGTTATCCTATCCACTGGCTCCTGTTGTGGACAAACACCAATTTTAGTATGATTTCAATTCTTTTAAATTTGCTGGGATTCATTTTAAGATCAGACCATGATCATAATATGTGTTCTGTAGGAGCTTGAAAATCATGTATATCTTGCTGTCATTGGTTGTAATGTTCTGTAAATGCAGATTAGATCCTGTTTGTTGATGGTGTTATTTAATTCTAATATATCCTTGCTTATTTTCTGTCTACTTGTTTTATCATTTGGTGATAAAGTGTTAAAAATCTCTAATTATAATTGGATATTTATCTTTCTTCTGTCAGTTTCCTCAGCTTGGTTTAACATATTCCAAAGCTCCGTTCTTTGGTGTATACACATTTAGGAGTTCTCTGTCTTCATATTGAATGACACATCTTTTTTTTTTAATATCCCTCTTTGTCTCTAGAAATATTTTTGCTCTGAAGTCTACTTAACTCTGATGATAATAAAGACATCCCTGTTTTCCTTTGGTTAATATCACTTTCCATTCTTTCTCTTGTAATTTGTCTATAGCTTTACATATATACGTGTGTGTGTGTGTGTGTGTGTGTGTGTATAAATGATTTTTTTTCAATTATAGTTAGTTTACAGTGTTGTCAATTTTCTACTGTACATCGAAGTGATCAAGTCACACACATACACATATACACACATACTTTTTCTCAACATGTTCCATCACAAGTGACTAGATATAGTTCCTTGTGCTATATAGCAGAATCTCATTACTTATCCATTCCAAATGCAATAGTTTACATCTATTAACCCCAGACTCCCACTCCATCCCACTCCCTTCCCCTTTCCCTTGGCAACCACAAGTCTGTTCTTTGAATCCAATATAGCATTATATTTTAACTGAGTTTCCTAAAGATGGCATATAGTTGGATCATGCTTTTATTTTATCCACTCTGCCAATCTGCTTTTATTAACGTATTTAAAATATTTACATTCAATAATATACTGATATATTATTTCTTTGCCATTTTATTTTTCATTTTCTACTTGTTCTTTTTGTTTCCTGTTTCTTTTTCCTGCTTTATCTCTGTTATTTTACTATTGGGGGAATTTTACAAGATCTAAACTAATAAAAAATCTTATATATTTGCTCATGGAGATACATACTTCTGTTCTCATTACTTTGTGTACATATATATTTCCACCTGGTATAATTGTATTTCTATCTGAAGAATATGTCTTAGAAATGCTTTGTAGTATGGGTCTGATGGTGATAAATTCTTTCATTTTTTGCATGTTGAAAAAGTCTTTCTGAAACAAAATTTTTGGTCATTATTTCTTTAAATATTTTTTTCTGTCTCTAGCCTTTCTAAAATTTAAGACTCTAAGTACATATGGATTATGCTGCTTAAAATTTTCCCACTGTTGGAGTGCCTGCTGTAGTGCATTGGGTTAATGATGACCTTGTCTCTGTGACATTGTTAGTTTGATGCCTGACCTGGCACAAGTTAAAGGTCTGGCAATCCCACAGCTGTGGCACATGCAGCTTGGATTGGATCCCTGGCCTGGGAATTTCCATATGCTGCAGGTGTGGCCAAAAACAGAGAAGAAAATGTTTTCCCACTGTTAACTGATACTCTGTTCATTGTTGTATTTTCTTACTCTGTTTTTCTTCTAGTAAAATTTGTTTCTATGTATTAAAGTTCATAATTCTAATCTGCCATTAGTCCCACTTAGTATGTTTTTCTATATGAGGTATTTTAATTTTAATCTCTAGAAATTTGACTTTTAAATAACTTTCGTGACTCTTCCTAACTTTTGAACTTTTGGAATACAGTTGTAGTAACCCTTTTAATTTCTCTATTTGCTTAAGATAATGTATTGTCCCTATGGACCTGTTTTAATTGATTGCTTCTTAACATGTCCACTAACCTTTTATAAGATATCATGTATCATGAATTTACTTTTCAGGATGGTGAATATTTTATATTTCTACAAATATTTTAATCTTTGTTCTGGGATGAAGTTGATTGTTTTAGAAAGTCTGATCTTTTCATTCCAGTTTTAAATTTTGTTAAATGGAACTGAGGTAGTGTTCAGATTAGTACTAATTACTCCTTTCTGTGTACCCTAGTTAATCTTCCCTGAAGTATGAAGCTTTCCAGTATTCTTGGCAGAATATTACTGGCACTATAAAATTATCAAGGAATATTACTTTTAATCCCTTTATGTGTTTCTTTTCCCAGACTCAGGTAGTATCTTCACACAGATATATAAAATTATTACTGGGTTGAATAATTGAGGAGGACCTTCTGTTGATCTCTGGTATTCTCTCCTTTCCTGTAATATATTCTGTTTTTCAAACTTGAGCCACCTTCATCTACCTGGACCCTCAGTTCATCCTCCTTAGGGAATTTTTAGGCCTGCCTGAGTACTCCCTCTCCAGATAGAGGCCCAAAAACACTCAATGAAGTAAAGCCAAGACAATCCTGGTACTTATATTTTTCATGCTAATCAAAGATCACTGTCCTTCATTAGTTACTGTCTTGAATACAACTGATTTATATATTTTGTCTGTTTTTAAGCTGTTGCAGGTGAAAGGGTGAATCCCATCTTTATTACTTCATTTTTTATTGGAAGCAGAAATTAATGTTAAGTTTTTAAAGCTGGAAGAAAAACAGACTTTTTTTTATAATTTCCATACTTTTTTGAATTACATGTTATTTTACAATATTATTAAAATAATAAACAGCCTTCATCAGGAGATAGAGCTTAGGTGCTCAATTCTTCATTACAACGGTTGGTAGGAATAAAAAAACAAGAATCTTCAAAACAACATCATGCTGTCATTGCTTAATAACTGATGGGACCATGACAGCATCTAAGACACTAGAAAACATGAATATTCATTCCGACTACTTTGAATCACATTGTGACATCAGAAAGACACTTCAAGGGTATGCTCTTTCCAGTCTTTTGACTTCAGGGCAGACAGTAATGTCAAAACATTACTATATTGTGATGGAAAGCTCACCTGCTTCTTTCCCCTTTGAAATTATTATCAAGTTTTAGAATGGGCTGTAGTCATCACACTCAAAATTTGGATGTTGAACAGAATATTAGCAAACAAGCTAAATTAGTCCATAAGCAGTCAACAAGTTCAGTGCTGATATATTGGACTATTTGAAGGTCAACTACTGTTTCATTACAGGCTTTCTCAGTACAGTATTGAAAAATGTTCTCAACTTCAATGAGGTGAAAAAGCACAGAGTTTCCCTTTCTGCATCTGTCTTTCTTCATCTGTTTCTCTCTTTTTGTATCTCTTTCACTTTTTCTGAATTTCCTAGTTCAGTTCTGATAACATTTTTTGAGGGAGAGGGTTTGTTACACACATAAGTTACCTACATCATTAGTAAGAATAATTAGTATGTTTTTTTTCAGATATCAAACAAAATATCTAACTAAAATGATTGGATTTTTATTCTTAATGAATAGAAAAATACATACCTTTCTATTTTATGTGGAATAATGGTTCACAAAATATATCTATACACTAATCTCCATAACCACAGATTATGCCATCCCATAAGGCAAAAGTGATTTGGCTGATGAGGTTGGGTTAAGGAATTTGAGATGGGGAGATTATCCTGGATTACCTGTTGGAGCCCAATGAAATTACAACAGTCCATATAAGAGAAAAAACAGAAGCAGGAGAGCCAATTTGAGAAGGACATGTAACAATGGCAGAAGAACTTGTAGAAAGGCAAATGCTGGAAAAGGCCACAGGACAAAACTTGTAGGTAGCCCTTAAAAGCTGGAAAAGGCTAGTAATGAATTTTCCCCTAGAACTTCTACAAGGAAGGCAATATTGCCAGAACCTTTAGTTTAGCCCAGTGAGATCGGTTTTAGATTTTTGACCTCAAGAATTGCAGGAAGTATAAATGTATGCTGTTTAAAGCCCTTACACTGTGGTAATTTGTTACAGCAGCAACAGAAAATCAATACACACTCTAATAAAGCAGCACTTTTTACTTTGTCTTACAGTGATCTGTGTAAAATAGTTTTTCTCTAATATGCAATAACCTTGTTGAAGTCAGTTATGTGACTTAACATAATGCCTTATTTCATGTGTGTTCTAAATATAAAATGATCTCATCACCAATCAAGTCCACGCAATGGTATGTTTCCAATAATTCCAATCCTAATGATTAAAAAGGGAAAGATTTTGTGATGACTGAAGAATAGCTAAGTGAGAATATATTCAGCAAAATATTTCCAGAATTTTCTGAACTTATTTTTCTATACTTTGGCTTGAAATTGAAACTTTTGTCTTAAGTAAACACAAATAAGAACATTGGAAGTGTTACATATCAGTGCCAGGATATTGCTATTTAGGTGGCTTTAATAGAAAGATGTAATATTAGGATTTTTCTCCATATCTTTGCAGTATTAGAGGTCAGAAATGAAGGTTTGTCTTTTCCTTATAGAATTATGCTATGTGGACTCTCATCCATAATATTTAAGAAACCTAGTGAGGTTATGGTGAGAAATTTTCACGTTATTTTTGGGAAGGAAGCAAAAACAAATGAGCTACATTGGACATGTGATAGGATAGTGAGATTCCTGTGACTACGTCTTGTAAAATACTCAATTAAAAATGGAAAATTCATTGTTGGGAGAATTCTCCATGGGCCTCCTATGTTTCTGCACATTTTATAAGTTAAGACAATGAAAGATATTGTTTCACACTAACTTTTCAAGGATGTTTATAAATAGTGTGGGAAAATAGAGTGTCTCCCTCTAGATAAAAGGCAGATTTACTTGATGTTCATAATAGCCTACCTTCAGGGCAAGGTTTGGGCAGGTTTTTTGCATATCCCCTTATAATATGTTGGGGTTTCCTGCATGTGCAGTCTGTACACCTGTGTTCTTACCCCCGTGAGATAAAAGGGCACAAGGAGAATCTGCACAAATATGCAGCCCATGCTGCTTGCTATGGGGTGAGTAATAAAGCCTCTTGTCTCTGAACCAGAAGATCATGTGTTTTTCCAGCATTCGTGAAACCATAGCAAACTAATCTGTTAGCATGCAAGCATCATGCTAAAAAAAACCCTCAGATCCTACACATTCAACTGCATTTCTAACATTCAACTGAGTTGTTTTTCATTGGTAAATTAAGGATTCTCATATTCATTGATTTAATTTATAATTTCATGCTTATGTACTATGACACAAATTGAATAAACATGCAGACTGATGCAGTAATTCTAAAAATATGTTCCCCAGACCATTTTCATGAGAATCTCCAGCTGTCTCTGATAAAAAAAAATCACATATATATATATTTTCATTCTCCATCCCTGGGTCACAGAGCACACTTACTGTAAGAGAATCTTTAAGAGTGGGGTACAAATATTTATAGTTAAAAAAATATCCTCAGGCAATTCTAGAGCAATCTAATGTTTGTCAGCCACTAAACTATGGGATGCAAATTGATAAACAATGTATGGCAACATATTTCCCTTTCTAGTTGTTGTGTTACTTGGCTTTTAAATATTAAATGTTGTGGTTTACTGGGAAGCATTTCTTGGACAGAAAGGTTTGTTTAGAAAAAAATGGATTAGTGAGAAGGAATTATCAGCTCTCCAGCTCTGTCAAAACAAACACTAGGCTTCACACTTAAGAGAAGTCTTTCAAGTTCTAAGCAATCTACGATAATACTCTCATCACTTTATATTTTTAGTTTTGTAAGTTCAGCTCTTAAAAGGTTGATTTTTAGCGTTTAGAGAGTTTAAAAAAACTTATTTATTCCATCTCTAGTGGGCACGGGGTTCTACCAATCAGTGTCACAAAGTTGTCTCTTTGACTTAGAGGCTCAAAAAATATTTCAGCAATAGGGATATGTAATGAAGGACATCAGTATTCTCTGTAAATCAGTCATTCAATTTTCATTTTTTATTTGCTAACAAAATTAAAACTATAAAGTTTTTGCAATAGAGTGGATAGAGTATGGCTATGGATTAAATCCTGGCTCTTTATCTTCTTGATTCTCAAATTGCAAACAAATAACAAAATATTTGGATCAGAAATTATATAAAATAATTTTAATTAAATGTGTTTGACCTATAGAACCTACCTGTTACCTAGTTCTCAATAAGTATCAGATTCTCATTTTAATACTATGTAGTAAAGTTCATATTTATTAAAAAATTACTCTAAAATATGCATCTTCAACAAGATTTTATAGAAACATGTACCTAAATACATTTACAGAGATAGTCATCATGGATATTAATTCATATCACTATATAGTAAATGGAACACAAAACTTAACAGGTATATAGCTACATATTCAAAGACTACTTTTAGGTCTAATCTCTCCTCAAGGCTAATTTCAAGATAAAATTTCCCCAGGAATTTTTAGGTGGATATAAATCTTCAACCAATTTGTTAATATTCCTCCACCTCCATAGCTTTTCAAAATTATTTCCTTCAAGTTATAAAAATTGGATTTATGTTACCTCCTTTTTTTACTCCAACTTGGACAATCGGTGCTTACATTTTTTGGGGGGTACTACTATTTGCAGTGTTCTCTGTTTCTATAAATCTCAACTCAGAAGGTCTTAAGGGAGATAGTACTCTTAAATGATTTATTTCTAAAATTTTGAAGAGCTTAAAGGAATAGAAGTGGTGTGGCTACTGATGGATTAATAATCTTCCTACTGCTGGCAACATCTTTTTTTAAACACAATTACTTTCATTATATTTATAGTTGTACAATGATTATCACAACCCAATTTCATAGCATTTCCATCCCAAACCCCCAGTCTACTCTCCCATCCCCTAACCTGTCTCCTTTGGAAACCATAAGTTTTTCAAAATCTGTGAGCCAGTATCTGTTCTGCAAAGAAGTTCATTGTATCTTTTTTTTTTTTAGATTCCACATACAAGTGATAGCAAATGACACAGGTGTCTTACTAACTTCACTTAGAATGATAATTTCTAGATCCATCCATGTTTCTAAAAATGCCATTATTTCTTTCATTTTATGGCTGAGTAATATTCCATTATGTATATGTACCATATCTTCTCCATCCATTCCTCTGTCAATGGACATTTAGGTTGCTTCTATGTCTTGGTTATTGTATACAGTACTGCAATGAACACTGGAGTGCATGTATCTTTTGGAGTCATGGTTTTCTCTGGATAGATGCCCAAGAGTGGGATTGTGCTGTCAACATCTTAATTTAGTAAAATATTTGCTCACCTATATAACTGATTTTTCCAAGTTTACTAAAAAATAACTATTCTTTAAAAAAGGAAGTTATCATGTTACAAATTTATAATCAATCCATGAATTAGGGAATCAGGTAATGATACAAATTCACTTTCACATATAAAACTCTGTTTCAGATAATCAGGAAATATGCATCATACATTCTGTGCTGCATAAATACAAGGATATAAGTATTACGTCAATTAGGATTAGTTTTGGCTACATATGAAAGATAGGGAGGAAGGAAAGGAAGGAAGGAAGAAAGAAAGAATGAATGAAATAAACAGCAATAAAGCAAGACAGACAGACAGAAAGATAGAAAGAAAGGAAGAAAGAAAGAAAACTATCATAAATGGCTTAAACAAGATTCCAGTTTACTTAATCTCTCACATTAAAAGAGATCCAGAGATCTGTGTCTCTTTATTGATGGGGGCACTCCATAATTCTGGCCTAACATCCTTTCACGTCTCTATTCTGCCATCTTGAGCCTATGTCTTCTATCTCATGTTGGTAGGACCTATTGTTATATCACTATATTAAAAAAGAGCAAAGAGTTTTTCCTACCTGTAAAGGAAATTTTCCTTAATTTCACTTTATATTTCTTGTTTTTATTGGAGGAATTTAGACTCATAGTCACACCTAGTTGCAAAGCAGTGGGAGAACAGAAAAGTAACTTTTATTTTAGATGAAAATGTGACCCACTAATAATAGGGAATCTATTACTACTGAGGAAGGGAATAACTGATACAGGATGAGTCAATTAAAATCTTGACTATAAATGTTAAATAAAGATATTAGAAGGAGAAATAGGACATAATATATATATACATATTTTCTTATAGAGAACCTTTTAATATTTTTAGGAATTTCCTTAAGAACTATCTTTCTAGCAACCGGGAATTTTATTTGTCTTATTTGCCTGGAAATTTTAATAAAATTTTATTTTATTTTTCCTTGTCTTAGTTAAAAACAATCAACAGTCTTTAAAAAGAAAACCCTCAGAAAAGCCTTAAGTTCCCATTTCTTGGAAGTTGAAATGTACACTGTCACCAACAGATTGATGTCTTACTGACATTATCTGGAATAAAATGTTTGTTATTACTTTAGCTAAATATCCAGGCGTGAAAACCTAGTACAATATCTAGGATAATAAATCTTAAAACTACATTGTTTCTTGATCTAAATTTGTCTCTGAAATAATCTATTCCTAAAGTAGGAAAATGGGAGTTTCCATCATGGTTTAGTGGTTAACAAACCTGACTAGTATCCATGAGGTCATGGGTTCCATCCCTGGCATCGCTCAGTAGGTTAAAGATCAGGTGTTGCTGTGAGCTATGGTGTAGGATGCAGATGTCTCTCGGATCCTATGGCATAGGCTGGCAGCTGTAGCCCCAATTCAACCCCTAGCCCAGGAATCTCAATATGCCATGGGTGCAGCCTAAAAAAAAAAAAAAAAAAAAAAAAAAAAAAACAGCAGGAAAATGAAGAAGTAATTTGTGTATCCCCATATAAAATCCTGGTCTCCAGAAACTGATAATAACTTTTCTTTGTCATGTTAAGTTTTTAATAGAGGTGGTATCATAGCCTCTCTTACTCAATTTCTTTATTCTCCCTTTTCTCTTACCCTTCTCCCCTCCCTTCCGCCCTCTCCATCTCTCCCTTCCCTAAAGATACATAGTTTGTTTCTGGTAAATATCAGGAAAAATAACAGGGATATTTCCCTTCTGATATTCAGTTCCAATATTACTGAGAAAATAAAAAAATATGTCAGGCTATGTGCTAGGTGACAATAATTTCTAAAGAAACTTTAGAAAGCAAAACAATAGCACATAATGGAATCTGTAATCTATATTTGATTTTATGGAATAAAAATCGGTGAAAACCATGTTTATTTGCTGGTAACAAAGACCTAAACTTGCAGTTGGTCAAAGTATTGGTGGTTCCCCACCCTCCCACATAAAATGCTGGGTTAGACCAGGGACATTTGTTCTACAGTGTCAACAGTGCTCCAGAATCCTTCTACTCCTCTCCCTCCCCACCTATATTGCATGTGTGTCTTTCTATATAATTGCCTCATGTTTGCACCCCACCACATTTTCATTACAAGTAGAGGAAGATGGAATGGGCACAGACAAAAAGGAATTTTCTCATTGAATCAACCCAAATTAAGAAGTTTTTCAGAAGGCACATTGCAAAACTTTTGATCATATAGTTTGAGCCAAAGGATTAGTCACAGGCCTACTCCTATCTCAAAGAGAAGCTTAGAATATACTTTTTCAGGTGGTTACCTCACTAATCATGAAAGCAGTGTCTTGTCTTTAAGTGTGAAGAGAAGGCCAGGCACTGGGATTATGACTGAGTTTCAGCCACAGTGTCAACTCACAAAAACTTCCAAGAAATATGTGATATTTATAGCAGCCCAGAATTTGCCAGGCTAAGATGTTTCCACAATGCTATTAAAGTTCACTGGAAACAGTCTCTTGGCCCTTGGGGGGTGGATTTAAGCCCACTTTAGCATTTGGAACTCTGTAGAGAGCAATGAAATAGCACTGAAAAGAAAACAGCTATCAAGGAACTGAAAGATTATCCTCCTGGAGAATTTCTCTCAAACTTTTTAAAGAAATAAATGCTGAAACCAATTATCTCCTTTTGAGTAAAGAATAGAAAGAGTTTTATTTTTATGGGACAAGAAAATTACCTAAGACCCTAGAATACTTTACCCATTTTCTTACGGCATGTCAGGTTCAACGTACTTTTCTATTCAGTTTCAAATCTTAATCTTAAACCTGGATCCTCTCCAGTGATTTGTCTACCTGTAGCTACTCATGGCAATCAGAATTTCTTGAAGACAATTTTCAGTAAATTTGTAGTTAATTTTCCTTACTATAATCAGACTCTAATAAATAATATGATATTCAATGTCTCCACGGAAACAGTTTTCAAAATGAGACTTGAATGTGATCATAGCTTACTAATAGGGCCACTGAACTTTTTCAAATGTCTTTCATAATTCTCATAGTATTTATAGAATAAGGAAACTGTTAAATAGACACTGGTATTTAAATGTTTCTGTGTTTAAATGTCTATAAAAATACAAAAAATCACATGTGAATTATTTTAATAGAAAATTTGAAATCAATATTCACTTGTTATGTCTAATTACATATGACATAATAGGCTTTTTAATTGAAGTATAGTTGATTTTATAATATTGTGCTAGTTTCAGGTGTACAGCATGGGATTCAGGGTGGTTCCTTTTTGTATATTATAATAGGTTTTTAAATACTTTAAGAATCACAAATTCAATATGATATCACTAATGCTTTTTTTGTGATAAAAGCCATATTTAAACACTAATTAGAGAGAGAACATGCAATGCTATTTTAACCTGTGCTTCAAGGATAACATAAATATAATTTGGAAATTCAGGCAATTATATTACTGTAATCTCTTCATTTGTGAATTTAGTTATTTATAATACACACATTTTTATTTAATATCTATTACATACCGAGTCTCTTGGTCATTCATTGTTTAGTATACTAGGTTAAGAAAAACATTTACAGAACCAAAAGCCGAGCAGCCTTCAACCAAATGGACTGTAAACTTCCAAAAAGGATATTCTACTCCAGAAGGCAAAAAGGAGACCACATCAAGAGGTAGGAGGGGCGATTATGCAATAGAACAACCCCATACCTCTTGGGTGGGAAGCCCCACAGACTGGAAAGTAACTGCATCACAGAGACTCAGCTACAGGACTGAGATTTCTGAACCCCACATCAAAACCCCACGACTGGAGATAGGGCACAGGGAGAAAGAGCCCCTGGAGCACCTGGCATTGAAAGCCAGCAGGGCTTGTGTGCAGGAGCTCCACAGGAATGGGGGAAACAGAGACCTCACTCTTGAAAGGCACACACAGACTTTCACATCCACTGGGTCCCAAGGCAAAGCAGTCTCCATAGGAATCTGGGAGGAACCTGACTGTAATTCTTGGAGGATCTCCTGCGAAAACAGGGGTGACTGTGGCTTGTGGTGGGGGAAGGGCATTGGAAGTGAATCTGTCAGGAACATCCATCAGCCTGCATTACTCTGGAGGTGGCCATTTTTGGGAAAATCTGAACCCGCCCATCAGTGCTGAGAAGCCCCAGGCAAACAATACTCCAGGTGGGATCACAACTCCACCCATCAGGAAACAGGCTGCCTAAAGACCCCTCAGGCACACAGCCAGCCTCTAATCTCATCCAGAGACAAAGCCCCACCCATCAGAGGGATAAGAATCAACCCCACCTACCAGTGGGCAGGCATCAGTCCCTCCCATCGGGAAGCCTACAGCAAGCCCCCTCCATACCAACTTTAGCCACAGGGAGGACAAATACCTGAACTAAGAGAGGCTACAACTCTATTGTCGACACAAAGGTCACCACACCAAAAACCTATAAAAATGAAAAGACAGAAAACTGTAACTCAGATAAGGGAGAAAGAGAAAAGCCCAGAAAAACAGCTCAGTGATGAGGAGATTATCAGCCTCTCAGAAAGAGACCTTACACTGTTGATGCTGAAGATGATGCAAGGCATTGGAAATAAACTGGAGGCAAAGATTGATAATTTGCAGGAAACACTGAGCAGAGAAATACAAGCTGTAAAAATTAAACAAGAAGAGTTGCAAAATACAATAACTGAAATAAAAAACTCATTAGAAGCAGCCAACAGTAGAATACAGGAGGCCGAAGAATGAATCAGTGAGGTGGAGGACAGATTAGTGGAAATCACTAATGCAGAAGAGAAAAGAGATAAAAGATTGAAAGGAAATGAGCTGAGTCTCAGTGAACTTTGGGATAATGTTAAACGCACCAACATCCATTTTATAGGGGTGCCAGAGTGAGAAGGGAGGGAGAAGGGGATAGAAAAAGTATTCGAAGAGATAATAGTCAAAAACATCCCTAATATGGAAAAGGAGCCACTCAGTTAAATTCAGGAAGCACAATGAGTACCATATAAAATAAACCCAAGGAGGAACACCGTGAGACACCTATTAATAAAAATGACCAAAATTAAAGACAAAGAGAAAATTTTGAAAGCAGCTAGGGAAAAGAAACAAATGACATACAAGGGAACACCAAATATGTTATCAGCAGATTTTTCATCTGAAACTCTGCAGGCCAGAAGGGAGTGGCATGGTATACTTAATGTGATGAAAGGGAAAATCTTCCAACCAAGATTGCTTTACCCTGCAAGGCTCTCACTGAGATTTGAAGGAGAGATCAAAACCTTTACAGATAAGCAAAAGCTAAGAGATTTCTGCAACACTAAACCAGATTTACAACAAATCTTAAAGGAACTTCTCTAGTCAGAAAAGCAAAGGCCACAACCAGAAAAAAAAATGCCACAAATGGCAAGGCTCACCAGGAAAGGCATATACTTAATAGATATTTATAGGACATTCCATCCAAAAGCAACAGAATACACATTCTTCTCAAGTTTGCATGGAACTTTCTCTAAGATTGATCACATCCTGGGCTACAAATCAAGTCTCAAGAACTTTAAGAAAATTGAAATCATTTCAAGCATCTTCTCTGAATACCATGGTATGCAATTGGAAGTCAACAACAAGAATAAAATGGCAAAAAATACAAACGTGGAGACTAAACACCACCCTACTAAACAACCAGTGGATCACTGAAGAAATCAAAGAGGAAATTAAAAAATACCTAGAAGCAAATGACAACAAAGATACGACACTCCAAAACCTCTGGGATGCAGCAAAAGCAGTTCTAAGAGGAAAGTATATGGCAATACAAGCCTACTTCAGGAAAGAAGAAAAAGCTCACATAAACAACCTAACTTTACATTTAAAGCAGCTAGAGAGGGAGGAAGCCAGGTCATGGAAACAACCTAAATGCCCATCGACAGAGGAATGGATAGGGAAGATATGGTACATACACACAATGGAGTATTACTCAGCCATTAAAAGGAATGAGATAACTGCATTTGTAGCAACATGGATGGACCTAGAAATTATCATGCGAATTGAAACCAGTCAGAGAATTAGACAGCAACACCCAATGCTACCGCTTGCATGTGGAAACTAAAGAGACACAATGAACTTCTTTGAAGAACAGACAATGACTCACAGATTTTGGAAAACCTTGGTTTTTCAAGTGGGACAATCTGGGGAGTGGGGGGATGCGCTGTGGGTTTGGGACACAAAATCTATCACATTGACTTGTGATGATTTTTGTACACCTATAATTGAAATAAAATTCATTGTTATTAAAAAAAGAAAAGAAAAATATTTACATTCAGCATCAACATTATCTCCTTACTTATATTTCTTCACAAGAAACTTAACTACTTCTATTACTTACTCTCCCTCCAGCAGCAAATTAAGAATAGTGTGAGATGATATATGGTGCTAAATTGAATACAATTCAGTGTAAACTTTAATGGTACAACCAATTTTGTTCTTTGGAGGGTTAAGATAGGGAGGTCAATATGAACAGAAGTTATTTGGAAGTTGATAGGAGAACTGAAGTTGATAAATTTTTAAATGGCCTTGGAAGACTGCAAAGGTTAGAATGGGTAGAGAGAAGGAAGATAACTTTATTTAGGAAACTATTAAGTTGGCAATATGACTACTCCTTATTTATCAGGAAAGAAAGTGGTTGAAAATAAAAGTAAATTTGCTCTTATGGGAGTAGTTTTCTAAATATGAAACCTGGACAAAGGAAAAGGTATAAAGTAAATTACTTTTTCTATAGTAATATACCTTTTAATAAGCCATTCGATCTGTATTTCATATCTCATTTTAGTATTGAACATAAGGATGGGTCAGGCTTGGTTGAATTGCAAGCATAAAAGAGGTGGCAATTATTAAAGTCTGAAAGCTCATGCCAGTTTAATCTTAGAGAGGCATGTGCACACTTAAAACTCAGGGCAGAATCTTTGGTAGTGAGTGAAATGATTACAGATCTATATCCAGAAGTGGATACAAGATGCAAATTATTAACCAACAGGGCTGGAAGCCCTGGGGCTCTAGTTAAGAGACAGATAAGTGTTTCATTGCATAGGTATCTTGACCTAAGTTAGCTGTACTGAGATCTGAGAAAGTAAACTCGAAAATTCTCATCCTTCTAGAATCTAAGATATCCCTAACATAGGCTCCTACCTTCTCAAAGCTAGAAAGGATGAATGTTTCTACATCAATAAGAACTAATGAAAAAAATATACAATGAAATTTTAAATTTTACTATTACCATGTTCTGTACACTAAGTAATTAAAAATAGGAATAGGTACAGTATATTGTTTGTTGATCAATGTATGTGTCAGACTTCAAAAATTTACAGGTTGTATAAAATTCTATACCAATAATTTATCACCTCTGATATTCAAATTCACTTTTGATATGTTGAACAGTACATAGAGGATCACTGGAGGACATTAAATTGATAGAATGCATAGTTGGACAGAAGACAGATATTTCTGTTAGACAGCTCAGAATACCTGTGAAAGACATGTTTCAATTTAAGCACATATGACTTGTTCATATGTGTTACACTTTTAACAATTACTTAAAGACAGTGAAAATAATTTTATAGTGCAAAATTGGAACAACAGCAAAAAGATAACTTCGCAGATCATTCTGTATAATTCAATTCTCTCAATTTTAAAATTAAAAAGCCTAATTCAGAGAACAAATGAGAAGTTCAACTAAGGTTGAGTACAAACAACATATTTATTAATGAGAATAAATCTGCATAAAACCAATACAAAATTTTGAACTTGGTCCAGCATGTAATGGAGCATCATTGAAAATGGATCAGGATGGTAACATGAGAAAACAGTTTTTAGTTACTTAAGCGGATGATGCTCCTATGAAGTATGGAAAATGAGGTATTGATGACTTGAATTATGATGTGAACAACTGGAGCAAAATGTAACATTGAGATCAAAGGAGATATTTTTGAGATCAAAATTGATGGCTTGGGTCATATTGAGTCTATTGGAATAAATTATATGAAAATCATGACTATCTTGATTTTAAGTCTACAATATAGAATAGTTGCCTTGTCCATTGTAAGATACAGAAAAAAATGGAGAGGAATGGTAGAGTAGGACAGAAGGTGAAGAATTAAATTAATGCAACCTGAATTCGGTTGCAACAAAATTTCTAAAAAGGAAGTTAAGAAACAACCTCAGTTAAAATAGTATCAATAATAAAATTCTTAGGAATAAACTTAACCCAGAGTTGAAATATTTACACACTAAAGGCCATAAAACACTGATGAAAAAATTATAGAAGTTATAAATAAATGGAAAGGTAACTTGTGTTTATGGATTGCAAGATAATATTGTTAAAATGTCAATACTACTCAGAGTTCCCTATATTTTCAGTACAATTCTTATCAAAACCCAATGGTATTTTTGCAAAAACAGAAAAAGTAATTCTAAAATTACTATGGGATCACAAAGACTCTAACTAGCCAAAGCTATTTTGCTCAAGAAGAACAAAACTGGAAGTATCACACTTCCTGATTTCAAAATATACTTTAAAACTACAGTAACCAAACAAGTGTGGTACCATACATATAGAATAACAGGACATAACAGCGAGTCCAGAAATTAACCCATACATATATGGGTTCATCTTTGACAAGGGTTCTAAGAACACAAAATGAGTCAAGAAGAGTCTCTTCGTAAATGGTGTTGGAATATTGGATATTCACCAAAAAATAACTAAATTGGACCCTTAAGTTACACTATACATAACAATCAACCCAAACTCTTAACATTTAAAGAATTAAACGTTAAGTCCAGAAATTGTAAAACTCCTAGAAGAAAGCATAGGGAAAACTTCATACTGACATTAGCAATAATTTCTTTGATATGACATGAAAAGCACAAATAACAAAATCAAAAACAGACAAGTGGGACTATCCCAAACTAAAAAGCTCTATACAGAAAAGGAAACAGCAAAGAATAGGCAAATTACAAATGGAAGAAAATATATGTAAACCATTTATTTGATAAAAAGTTATTACCCAAAAGAAAATCCTACATTCCAAAGTGACAAACCAAATAACCTTATTTAAAAAATGAGCAAAGGAACTGAACAGGTTTTTCTCTAAAGACATACAGGTGGCCAATGGGTATATGAAAATGTTCTCGACATCGCTAACTGGGGAAACATAGTCAAAACCACAATGAGTTATCATTTCACAGCTTTAGGATATCCATATATATACATTTATATACACATAAAATATATAAATATGCATATATATATATATATATATAACATATATATTGGAAATGATATATAAATGTTGGAAAGGAACAGTGAAGAAAAGGAAACTCAGACAATGTTGTATATGGAAATTTTTCAAAAAATTAAAGATAGAACTACCATATATTCAAATTATCTTCCTTCTGGTTATATATACAACAGAACTGAAATCAGTATCTCACAAAGATATATGCACCCAAGTGTTCACTGCAACATTATTTGCAATAGCCACAACATGGAAACAATCCACAAAACCGATGATGGATGAATAGAGAAAGAAAATGTGGTATATACACAAAATGTGATTCAGTCTTAAGAAAGAAATAAATCTTACCATTGATGAGAACAGAAAGAAATCTGAAGAACTTTATGCTAAGTAAAATAAGCCACAAGGACAAATATCACAAATGAAGAATCTAAAATATTCAAACCCAGAGAAGCAGAGAGTAGAATGATGGGTGCCATGGGCTGGGAGGAGGGGAAAACAGGGTAGTATTAGTCAAAGAGTACACATTTTTAGTTGTACAAAATGAATAACTCCTAGAGATCTACTACATTTAATAGATCCACTAAGTAAGTACTGTATAATGTAACAATGCAAGATTGTTATCTTTAAAACTTTGCTAAGAGAATAGAGTTTTTTAAAAGTGTTCAATGTTCTTATCACAAATAATAATAATATTAGTAATAAAGAAGGGAGGAAGAAACTGTTGTTGTAAATGTTAACTTCATTTATTGTTATGAATTCACAGGCACATAATTAGCTCTTAATTTCATCAAGCTATATATATTAAATACATACAGTTTTTTTGTATATCAAACATGCCTAGATCAACTGTGTTTTTTAAAAACAGTCAAATTACCATGCAATTTTGTATGCTAGAATTCACATATTTTTTTGTCACATAAATTTTGTCACTCGTTCCATTGAAAGTTCTTGGAAGAAATGGACTCTAAAGAAATGCCTTAAATTTATTTTGTTTTTATACACTTTCATTTAGTGAGTGCTTGATAGAAGTCATCTGTGATTTTTATTTTTTATTTTTTTATTTTTATTTTTTGGTTCTTAGGGCCTCACCTGTGGCATATGGAAGTTCCCAAGTTCCCAGACTAGGGGCCCAGTTGGAGCTAGTGCAGGCCTATGCCATAGCTCATAGCAACGCTATATATTTAACCCACCGAGTGTGGCCAGTGATCAAACCCACATCCTCATGGATACTAGTTGGATACTAGTAACTCACTAAGCCACTATGGGAGCTCCATGTCCAGGAAATATTTTTGACTCTCTTACCATTTCCAACCTTGTAGTTCAGTCATTGAATGAGATAGTCTCTAGAAAGGGATCTTTCCTCTTTGACAGCTATTGGGAAAAAAAATAATCAGACCTATTTTGAAAATTTGAGATTCCTCTTAAACTTTCTGAATGATAGGTTTGAGTTCAAGTAAGTGCAGGTAAGGAGAAAAAGGTTAATTTACAGCTGCTTAATTGAGACATAGTAATTTGCACTGGTGGAGAGATATAAAAACTCCAGTATCTAGAAAGTGAACATCTTAAACCCTAGGAAGTAGGGAGTGAAAGAGGGCAATTAATGCTCTAATTGCCCCTTGGATCTTTATGAATCAAGTGGCAGCTGAGGTTGGTAGTCTGATCTGCTGGTTGGTTTGTCATTTCTATCCACCCGCTAGCTACAAAAACAAATAAACAACAAAAAAAATTGTGTGGAAATGACCAGTCCTGAATTACTCTGTTGTGGTTGATGCTATTAATGGTAGCTCCCAAAGTTGGTGTGTTCAGATACCACTACTTTTATTTATATAAATGATGCAAATTAATATACTTCTGATATCTGAGCAGCCTTGCATTATGCCATGTATGGTAACTGAAGTTACAAATCCTCAGACACTGTACATGTGACCTAACCAAACCAATGTAATGGTGACAATACTGTATGAACTTTAGTGACTGGTATCCCCACAGGTTTTATATTTGTATGTATGGGAAATTTGACCATAAGATAAACTATTCATTAGGGATGGAGGTTGATTTTGGCTAATCTATTACTCCTGTCATTATTGGCAATGATACTCACCTTAGTCCTTTTCAACTGCTATAACAAAAACGTCAGAGTGGGTTGCTTAAACAAGAAATATTAATCCTCATAGTTCTAGAAATTGAAAAGTCCACGTTAAGAGTGTTGGCAGACTTGATGTATGATGGGAAAATTATTCTGGGTTCATAGATTTCTTTTGCTCTCTGTTCTCATGTGGTAGAAGGAGCAAGAGAGCACTTTGGAGACTCCTTCATCAGTTGCACTAATTCCACCCTGAGGGCTCCACCCTCATGACCTCTTCATTGCCCAAAGGCTCTATCTCCAAAATATCATTACATTGGGGGTTATCTTATAACATATGAATTTGAAGGAAACATAAACATTATCTATAGCAACACCAATGATACATAGGTCTACTTAACCTGCCTTACCTGGGTCATGATATTAGCCTGGCATCAGACTATTTCCTGGTTATATAAAGTAAGACCTACTCTTCCTCCCTTAAACATATTTAAAGGTGGCTGACTTTGTGTCCTATGAGGCATGACAGAAGTCAGTCAGTACTGTTTGACTTGATCTTGGAGTCCTGTTGATTATAACAAGAATACCACATTAGAAAAACAGAACTGGGAGTTCCTGTTGTGGCACAGTGGAAATGAATCTGACTAGGAACCTATGAGGTGGCAGGTTCGATCCCTGGCCTCACTGAGTGGGTTAAGGGTCCTGCGTTGTCATGAGCTGTGGTATAGGTTGCAGATGCAGCTTGGATCCCACATTGCTGTGGCTGTGGTATAGGCTGACAGGTGTAATTCTGATTAAACCCCTAGCCTAGGAAATTCCATGTGCCACAATTGTGGCTCTGAAGAGAAAAAGAAAAAAAAAAAGGAAAAGAAACCCATTTTGCATCACCATGCTGGTTGGATTACTGGATTAATCAGAGTTGTTGACAGAGTGGCAAACTCATGTTGAAAATTTGAGTTCTTCCAAGAACTTGTAGGGAAGAGTGGTGGATTGCTGGGAAGGTTGATCTGCTTTGGGATTTGAATGGCCTTGCAAATTCTTTCCAGGTTTCTTAAGGATACAAGGCCCTGATGACCCTTTACCTGGATCATTTCTCAGCAAACAACTCTAAAGAGGAATCATTCCTCCCCAAAGATCAAGCTTGCTTCTGATCAAATTATTTTTTAAGAATAAAACTGATAATATTTTACTTAAGAAGTGATTTTTTTGAAATAATACTTTTACATACATCTTTTTTTTGTTGTTGTATTTTTTCTGTTTTGGTCACCCAGTGGCACATGGAGTTCCCAGGCCAGGGATCAGATCTGAGCTGCAGTTGCAGTTGGGACAATGCTGGATCATTGACCCACTGTGCCAGGAGGGATCAAACCTATGTTTCAGCACTTCAGAGATACTGCTGATCCTGTCATGCCACAGTGGGAACTCCAATACTGTTTTATTTTTCATATCAGTCCATATTGCATTATTTTGTTGTTCAGAACCAAATCTGAAAGCCTTTGCAAATAATTTACCTTTTGGTTTGGGGTACAGATAGTGCTTTCAAACACTCACTCCTAGGGCTTCTACTCCAACAACTGGGAAGCAGAAGCAGCCCTTGACAAGGCTCTAACAGGCAAAGAGCACAGATGAGGATCCACCTAATATCCAGAGCAGGTTCTGGTCACCCAACACCAAACATATCCCCAATTAAGGGGAAAATGAGTGGCTAGTACACTCTGAAGAATGGTGGGGCAGAAATCCCCACCAAAAACAGCCTTCACACCTTTAAAAACATTGGACTCACACGGTCAACACAGAGCTGATCCCACACAAAAACAGCCTTACAAGACTATAGTAGATATGTTTCTCCTAAATTCATAGAGACAGAGAAATGTAAGTATGATAGAAAAAAGTGAAGAAATACTTCCAATTTAAAGAATAAAAGAAATCATCTGAAAGAACAAATAATGAAAGACACCTCTCCAGTCTACCAGTCCAAATTTAAAAAGGAGGCAAAAAAAAATGCTAACAGGATTAAGAAATATTATCGATAAGAATGCAGTTCTCTGTCAGAAGGAATTAGAAACTACAAAGAGGAATCAATCAGGATTAGACAACTCAATTGCTGGGATAAAAACCAACAAGCTAAAAGCAATGAGTAGCAGACTAAATAATGCAAAACAACAAAAAAAGTGATCTGAGAGATATAAGAATGGAAGTCATCCAATCAGAACATCAGACAGAAAGACAAAAAAATGATAGCAACATATGAGATCTATGGGATAATATAAAACATGCCAACCTATGCATAATAGAGGTTCCAAAGAAGAAAGAGAAAAGGTATAGAAAATGTATTTGAAGAAAATATGGCTGTAAACTCCACAAACCTAAAGAAGGCCAGATGTCTAGTAACAGGAATCACAGAGGGTTCCAAACAAGATGAACACAAAAAGACCTACGCCAAGACATATCATAATTACAATGGCAAAATTGCTCACTTCAGCAGCACATATACTAAAATGGCAAAAGTTAAAGATAAAAAGAAGACTTAGCAGTCTAGAAGAGAGTGGCATAATATATTCAAAGCCCTGAAAGGGAAAAACCCTCTAGGATACTCAACAAAGTTATTATTTAGAATAGAAGGAAATCCTGAGTATTTTTCAGACAAGCAAAAACTAAAAGAATACAACAATACTAAAGCTATCCTAAAGGAAATACTGAAACTTCTCTAAATCCAAAAAAGCAAGAATCGATAGGAAAGGCAAATATATAAAAGGATTAAAGATCATTTAAATAACTAAGTATACATATTAAAAAAGAACCAAAATTGTGTAAAATTAATTATGACTACAATGTACAGCGAAAGGATAAATATAAAGATGTAAAATTGAATATCAAAATCACAAAATATGGCAGAGAAGAGTAAAAAAAGTCAATCCTTTAAAATGTGTTTAAATTTACATGAATATTAGTCTAAAGCAAGTAGGTATAAGTGTGGTTAACATAAATGATTAACCACAGGTAAAAAACATACAGTAAGAGTAACAAAAACCAACAAGAAAGGAACTGAAGCATACTACAAAAGAAACCATCAAAGCACAAAGGGAAAACAGAAATAAGAAAGAAACAAGAAATACAAAATCAATTGGAAAACAAAGTTTAAAGTGGCAATAAGTTCATATTTATAAAGCATTACTGTAAATATCAATGGACTAAATGTTCCAAGACATAGAGTGGGAGATTAGATAAAAACAAAACAAAACAAGAACCTATAATATGCTGCCTACAAGAGACTTATTTTAGGGTGAAATACATAGATTGATAGTGAGGGGTAGAATAAGATATTTCATGTAAATAGAAATTATAAGAAAGTGAAGTCAGAAATACTCGTATCGGACAAAATAGACTTTAAGACTAAAACCATAAAGAAAGACAATGAAGGACGCTCTATAATAATGAAGAGAATTTATTTACAAAACAGAAATGTCCTCACAGACATGGGAAAAAAACTTAGGGGGGAAAGCAGTGTGGGGGATATGATATTATCAGATACACATTACTATGTATAAAATAGATAAAGATTTGCTGTATAACACAGAGAATTATATTCCATGTTCTATAATAACATAATGGAAAAAGAATATGAAACAGAAAAAGAATCTCAATCACACTGCTCTACACCTAAAACTAATACAATATTATAAATTAGCTACACTTTAATTTAAGAAAATTGTTTCATTTTAATATGCTAACAACAAACTTCATATAAAAAAATCCCATTAACAATAAAATAAAAAATAAAGCACTCAAGAATAAATTTAACCAAGGAGGTGCAAAGTGTACCCTGAAAATTATAAGATATTGATGAAAGAAACTTAGTAGACCCAAATAAAGAAAGATTCTCATGTTTCTAGATCATAGAATTTTACTTTTATTAAAATATAGATCTACTACCTAAACACATCTATGGATTTTATGAAATCCCTTTCAAAATTACAATGGCATTTTAAACAGAACTAGAGAATAAAAAAACTATCCTAAAACTAGTTTGGAACACAAAAGAACATAAATAGCTGAGGAAATCTTTAGAAAGAACAAAGCTGCAGGTGCTCCACTTCCTGATTTGAAATTATATTTTAAAACTATGATACTGTAATAAAACACACACATAGACCGGTATATAGAACTGATATGTCAGAAATAAGATGAATTATTACTTGACAAGGAGACCAAGCATATTCAAAAGGAAAAGGATAGTTTCTTCAATAAATGATGGAAGAAAAGCTGAATATTCACCTACAAAAGAATAATACTGGACTTTTATCTCACAAAAATTACCTCAAAATAGGTTAAGGATTTAAACATAAGACCTAAAACCACAAAGCTCCCAGAAGAAAACATAGTGAAAAAACTTCTTGACATTTTTCTCAGCAATACTTTTTGTTTGTGACACCAAAAGCACAAGCAATAAAACCAAGAATAAACATGTGTGTGTGTAGCATATACACATGTATATATATTTATATATGTATATATACGCACACAAATATATATTTAATGTAATATGATATATCAGTTGATTATTATTTGGTCATGAAAAAGAGAGGAAATCCTATAATTTGTAACAATATATATGAAACTCGAGGGCATTATGTTAAGTGAAATGTCAGATAAAGGACAGTTATTGCATAATCTCAGTTATATGTGGAATTTTAAATTAATAGAAACAGACTGGATTGTTGGTTGCCAGGGTAGAGGGAAGTGGGAAAAGTTGGAGAAATAGGTGAATGCTGTCAAAAGGTACGAACTTCCATTTAGAAGATGAATAATTTTGAAAATATAATGTAAAGAAAGATGTATTTTAAAAATATTATATTGTGTACTTAAAAGTTGCTAAGACCATAAATCTTAAAAGTTTTCACCACCAAAAAAAAAAAAAAGGAATACTATGAGGTGATGAACGTGATGGACATGTTAACTAACTTTCGTGGTAATCATTTCAATATACCCAGTTATCACACTCTACAGCTTAAAGTTACACAATGTTATACATAATTTTAGTTCAGTAAATTTGAGGAAGGAAAGACCTTTAAAGGGAAGAAAAATAATATGTCAGAAATTCAGATCTCTATAAAGAAAGAGTATTGAAAAGGTAAGAAGCAAAGGTAAAGTCTACCATTACTCTTAGTTGATCAACAATCAAAATCTTGTTCAAAATAATAATAAGAATACCAAAATGTATAGGTTTTGAATGTTCATTTACAAGTCTTATGCACTGATACATTCTTGAGCATGTTTGTAATAGTGAAATGAATAAAATCAATTGAAAAACCCCCAAAGGAGGAATTAGAATTATTTTGCTATTATAAGGTATACTACCTATGATTTGATGTAGTGTTATTTGGAAGTGGATTTGGATTATTTGTTTATATATGTTGCAAATCCCAGAGCAATCACTTAACAATTAAAAACAGAGGTGGAACAAATAAGAGATAGGAAAATACTGAAAATGGAATTATATAAAATGCTCAGTTAAGACCACAAAAGAAGAAAAAGAGTGGAATACAAAAACAGGGACAAAGAATAAAAGCAAAATAGAAGAAGAGTAGAAAATATAGTAAATTTCAATCAAACTATGTCAATAATCATTTTGTAGTTTAATGGTCTAAATGCACCAATTAAAAAGATTGTCAGAGTGGAGAAAAAAAAAGCAAGACTCAGTAATATGTTGTTTATAAGAAAATAAATAACTATAAAGGCACTGATAGATCAGAAGTAAAGGAATGGAGAAAAATATACCTTTGTAACACTAATCAAAAGCAAGCAGGAGTAGCAAAACTAATTTCTGTCTAAGCACAATTTAAAGCAAGAAAAGTTATCAGGGTTAAGTGAGGGCTAATATTGGAGTTCCCACTGTGGCTCAGCAGGTCAAGAACTGGACATGAGAATGCAGGTTCCATCCCTGGCCTCACTCAGTGGGTTAAGGATCTGGCATTGCTGCAAGCTGTGGCATAGGTGGGCAGCTGCAGCTTCAATTCAGCTCCTAGCCCAGGAATGTCCATATGCTTCATGTGAAGCTATAAAGAGAAAAAATAAAAGAACATAATTATGATAAAGGGGTCAGTTCTCCAAGAAGACATAACAATTGTTAACATGTATGTGACTAGCAACGTATCATCAAACTGTAAGGCAAAACTAATAGAATTGCAACGAGAAATACATGAATTCACTCTCATAGTTGGAGGTTTAAATACTTTCTTATTCAATGAATAGATGCAGCAGGCATAGAATTAGTAAGGACATAGGAAAACTCAACAACACCATCAACTAGCCAAATGTAATGGATAAAAACAGACTTTTTCCAACAACAGAAGTATATACATTGTTCTCAGGTTCCCAAAAATTGAGCCATAAACCCTAACAAACTTAAAAGAATACAAATTTTACGATTTCTGCTCTCATAGCACAATGGAATTAAACTATAAATCAGTATCAGGAAAATAACTGAAAATCCCCCAATCTGTAGAGATTACACAACAAACTTCTAAATAACACATAAAGAAGAGTTCTCAAGAGAAATTAAAAATATTTTGAAGAAAATGGAAATGAAACACAATTTGTCTAAATTTGTGGGACACGGTGGAAGAAATACAAAGAGGGAAATGTATAGCAATGAATGCATATAATAGAAAAGAAGAAATATCTAAGCTTTCACCTTAGAAAACTGGAAAAATGGCAAATCAAATCCATATAAGCAGAAAAAAAGAAATAATGGTACAAGCAGATTTCAGAGGAAGTAGATTTTGAGATTATCTAGAGCTTGGTGACCTGTCTTCCCACTTCTTATAGGACCTCTGTAGTCCCTGGAAACCCTTGGAGAGTCCCAGCTGCCTGAAGAGGAGTCAGAGATATCTTGAGGCTACAGTCAATGTCATACGCAGCAATAAAGGTAAGGAGGTAAAAACAGATACAAAGGTAAGAATGAGGATGAATCTGAAAAAAGAGAGCTGATATTCAAAGACAATGAACAATATGATGGTCTACAAGAAGACCAAGATAACATAGCTGATATAAGTTAAAATGCAATGCAGATATTGAAAAGTTCTTGCATCCAGGGGATAAATCCCTCTCGATCATGGCGTATGATCCTTTTTTTTTTTCTTAGTTTTTAGGGCTACACCCATGCATCCATGAAATATGGAGGTTCCCAGGCTAGGGGTCCAATCAGAGCTGCAGCTGCTGGCCTACACCACAGCCACAGCAACACCAGATCCAAGCCATATCTGCAACCTATACCACGGCTCAGGGCAATGCAGGATCCATAACCGACTGAGGCCAGGAATCAAACCTGCAACCTCAGGGATCTTAGATTCTTTTCTGCTGTGCCACAATGGGAACTCCATATGAGCCTTTTAATATGTTGCTGGATTTGGTTTGCTAGTATTATATTGGGGATTTTTGCATCTATGTTCATTAGTGATAATGGCCTGTAATTTTCTTTTTTTTTGTAGTATCTTTGATTGGTTTTGATATCAAGGTGGTGCCAGAAAGTGAATATACCTAAACATAATAAAGACCATATATGACAAACCCCTAACTAATATCATGCTCAGCAGTGAGAAGCTGAAATCATTTCCTCTAAGGTCAAGAATAAGACAAGGATGTCCACTCTTGTGACTTTCATTCAACATAATTTTGGAAGGCCTAGTCACAGCAATTAAAGAAGAAAAAGAATAAGTGATCCACACTGGAAAAGAAGAAATAACATTGTTACTGTTTGTAGAAGATATGTTACTATACATAGAAAATCCTAAAGAGGCTACCAGAAAACTTGAGCTTATCAAACAATTCAGTAAAGTGGTAGGATATAAAATTAATGCACAGAAATCTGTTGCCTTTCTATACACTATCCATGAAATAACAGAGAGGGAAATTAACAATCTCAATTAACCTCATCAAAAACAAAGAAACAAAACACCTAGAAATAAATCTATCTAAGGAAGCAAAATCCTATACATGGATAACTATAAGACAAGACACTGATGAAAGAAACTGAAAACAACACATAGATGCAAAGATATACTGTGTTCTTGGATTGGAAAAATCACTATTGTTAAAATGACTATATTATCCAAGGCAATCTATGGATTCAAAGCAATTTCTAACAAACTACCAACAATATTTTTTCACAGAACTAGAACAAAATATTTTAAATTTGTATGGAAGTGCAAAGAATACTTAATAGCCAGAGTAATTTTCAGAAACAAAAAAGGCACAGAGGAATCAGTTTCCTTGACTTCAGACTACTCTACAAATTTACATTCATCAAAATAATATCATACTGGCACAAAAACAGACATATAGAGCAATGGAACAGAAAAGAAAGCCCAGAAATAAACCCATGTAGCTATGGTCAATTAATCTACAATGAGAAAGCAAGACTATACAATAGATGGAATGAAGTCTTCTCAATATAAAAATAATATGTTAAAAGTATCATTTTCAGAGGTCAAATAAATGTAAGCTACAATGTACATGTTTGATAGTTTGGAAAATAATTTGTAGTAGTTGTTATAAAATTTTCCTGTACATATAATTTAAGTGCTTATGAAGGGCCCAATCTATTCCCAAGCTGAGGGGAAAAAGGAGGGGATAACAGCTTAATGCTTCTGATTGGAATAGCTACAGCTGAGAAATATAATAAAAACAAGGACACACTGCAGAGTTTAAAAAATTAGAAATAAGAATTAGATCACAAACTAATGAAATTAAAAACATGAAATGTAGAAAATCCAATAAAACAAAAAGTTTGTCTTTGTGAAAGTCAATGTAATTGATAAGAATCTATCCAAATTAAGAATACATAAATATTATTTAATGAAATATTTATTATTTCATTAAATAATGAATGTTTCATTCTAATAAATATTAGAAATGAAAGAGTGACATAACTACAAATCCTACAGATATTAAATGGATAATAAAGCACTACTATGAAAAAACTCCATGACTACAACTTTATAAACCAGATGAAATGGACCAATTCCTTCAAAAACACAGTTCACCAAAAGTTACAGAAGAAGAAACAATGAATCTGACTAGGCCTGTAGCTACTAAGGAAGTTGAAACACTAATAATTGACAACACTTCAAAACAGAAAGTAGCAGGCTCATACATGTTCACTGGTGAATTCTATCAAACATTTAAGGAAGAATTGATATCAATTATTTACAGTCTGTTTCAGGGAACAGAAACACAGTAATTACTCTCTAACTCATTTTATGATGCAAGCATCATATTATTATCAAAACCTGACAGACATGTTAAAAGCAAACTATAGACCAATTTCTCTGATAAGAGATACAAATATTCTTGAAAAATATTAGCAAATTGAATCCAACAGTACATAAAAAGAATTTCAGATCAAGACTAAATGGTATTTATTTCAAACATGCAAGGCTGATTTTTATATTAAAAAAACAACAGAATGTGACACATCAAAACTAAAAAAGAATCACATCATAATATCAATAGGTAATAAAAAAAGTATTTGATAAAATCCAACAACAATTTATGATAAAACCTCTCAATAAACTAGGAATAGATGGAAACTTCCTCAACCTGATCAATATCTACAAAAACCCACTGCTGACATTATACTTAATAGTAAAAAATGAAGCTTTCCAACTAAGATTAAGTACAGGGCAAGGATGTTTCCTCTCATTCACTTCTTTTCAGCATCATACTGGAAGCACTAGCTATTGCAATAAGATAAGGAAATGAAATATTATACATATTGAGGAAAGACATAAAACTCAATTTGTTTTAAAATGATGTGGTCATCTATGTAGAAAATTTGAAAAAAAAATTGACAGAAATATCCTGGAGCTAATAGCTCTTATAATGAGGCTGCAAGATACAAGGTTGTTGTACAAAAGTCAATCACCTTTGTGTGTACCAGCAGTTAAAGACAATACTATTTACATTAGCACCTAGAAACGGAAATGGTTAGATATAAATCCAACCAAATATGCTTCAGACTATATGAAGAAAGTATAAAGGTCTGATACATGAAGTCAAAGAACGACTAAATAAATGAAGAGGTATTCCATGTTCATGGATAAGATAATTCAATATTGTCAAAATGTCAGTTCTTTCCAACTTGATCTACACACAATGCAGTTTCAATAAGCAATATCAACAAATCATTTTGTGAGTATTGACAAACTGATTATAAAATTGATATGGAGAGACAAATGATCAAAGTAGCCAACACAAAATTAATGGAGAACAAAGCAAGATTACTGATACTACATGACTTTAAGACTTACTCTAAAGCCATGATAATCAAAACAATGTTCTACTGATTGGAAAGATACACAAAACTCAATGAAACAGAATAAAGATTCAGAAACAAAATACCATAATATAGTCATCTTATCTTTGATAATGGATCAAAGACAACATTATGAAGTAAAGATAGTCATTTCAACAAATGATGATGGAAAAACTGGATATCTACATGAAATAAAGTGACTCTAGACATAGACCTGCATCCTTCACAAAAATTAACTAAAAATAGATAACATATCTAAAAATTAAAAGCAAATAATAAACTTCTAGAAGTTAACACAGGGAAAAACCTAGATGACGTTGGTTATGACAAGAACTTTTTAGATACAACAACAAAAGCACAATCCATAAAATAAATAATAAATAAAACCATTAAATTTAAAAATTTCTGCCTTATGAAAGACAATATCAAGAGAATAAAAAATAAGCCAGAGACTGGCAGAAAATACTTGCAATAAACCCATCATATAAAGGACAGTTAAGTAAAATACACCAAGAACACTTAAATAAACAATAAGAAAACGACCTGATTAAAAATGACACAATGAGAGTCCCCATTGTGACTCAGTGAAGATGAAGGTTTGATCCCTAGCCTTGTTTGGTTTAGTGGGTTAAGGGTCTGCCATTGCTGTGAGCTGTGTTGTAGGTCACAGACAAAGTTTGGATCCTTTGTTTCTGTGGATGTGTCCTAGGCTGGCAGCTGCAGCTCTGATTAGGCTTGTAGCCTAGGAACTTCCATATGCCACAGGGGCAGCCATGTAAAGCAGAAAAAATAAATCTTAAGAGACATCTCACCAAAAGAAGATATACAGATGACAAACAAGCATGTGAAAAGACGATCCATTATCATATGAGATAAGGGAAAAACAAATTAAACTAAGAATAATATACCTCTACATACCTATTATAACAACCAAAATTTTAAAGACTGACAATACCAAATGCTGGTGAGGATGTGGAGCTATAGGAATGCTGACATATTGCCAGTGGGAATGAAAATTGGTACAGTCAGTTCAGAAGACAAGTTTTGTGGTTTCTTATGAAACCAAACATACACTTACCCTAACATCCAGCAATTGCATTCCCTGGTATTTACCTAAAAGCTTAAAATTTGGGTCCACACAAAAAACTGGACACAGATATTTATAACTGCTTTATTCATTATTGCCAAAACTTGGAAGCAACCAAAATGTCCTTCAGTGAGTGAACAGTTAAATAAATAGAGGTAATGTGATAGGAATCACTACTAATGACTACAGAGTTTCTTTCTGGTGTGATAAAAATATTTAAAATTAAATAATGGTGATGGTTACACAACTCTGTGAGATGCTACAAAAAAATGCTAAAATGCTGAAGTTCCTGTTGTCACTCAGTGGTTTAAGAACCACTAGTATACATGATGATGTGGGTTTGAGCCCTGGCCTCGCTCAATGTGTTTAGGATACAGTATTGTCACAAGCTGTGGTTAAGGCAACAGATGCAGCTCAGATACCACATTTCTGTGGTGAATGCCAGCAGCTACAGGTCTGATTTGATCCCTAGTCTAGGATCTTCTGTATGCTACAAGTGTGGTCCTAAAGGGAAAAAAAAAAAATGGAAGATGAGGGACTCTAGAGTATCCTCTGCCTTCCATCACCCAGAGGATAACAAAAACCTTCTTCATAACCATGAGTAGAAGAACTTGGACTTTACATTCAGAAAAACATTGGTACTAATTCTAATTCAACTTGTCAGGTGTGCAGGTGTGTGAGTGTGCAAATTAATTAACTTTCCTGAGCCTCAATTACTGCATCTGTAAAGTAGAATATTAACAATTATCATAACAAAATTATGATTGAAGTGCTTACTAATCATGATCATGTATTTGGTTTGAGTATCCATTAGAAAAACTACACATGTAGAGAATATTTTTTATTTCCTTTTACATTCAGTGCTTTCACTAATACATTATCAGGAATATAATAAATGCTCAAAAAAGTACTTGTTTTTCCAATTTTTTTCAATATAGACATATACAAATGCAAAGTACTTATTTCTGAGCTTACAATGAGTTTTATAGATGTTTCACCATTAATTTTCTTAGTATTCCTTTATTTAATTTGTTTTGGATTATGTGTTTTGTTTCCCCACTTGCTGCGGCCTTATACATTATTTATCCTTGACTGTTACCAATTATCATTACAGAAACCATTCTTAATTTGCTGTAATGATCGTTAACAGTTGCAAAGATAAAAGCTGGTTAAAATTGAAACCATTAGAGCAAAGTGGAACAAAACATATCTCTTGGACTCTACACTTTCCAAAGAAGATAGAAGTCATTTTTTAAATATTGGCTTCAGAAACATTGCATTTCCCCATAATTGAAAATATATGGGAACAAACTTCCCCAATAGTGAAGCAGTTAAACTGATGCAAGTGTATTATTTTCAGAATCAAAGCAACAACAACAAAAATAATAGCTAAAAATTATATAATGTTGATTTTCAAGTGCTGCTATGTGGCTTTTTCATATACTAATTCATGTATATATCCTAAATAGATATTTGTGTTTTCACATATTTATAAAATTACCTGGATAAGTGTGTAATCTCTTTATCTTTCATGTTCTACTGGTAATGAGGTTCTTACTATTGAATTGGAATATTTTAAAAATGTTTAATAATGGCATAATTCTATGTTGATGAAACTAGTACAATTTCAGAGATTATTGTTTTCCCCATAGGATATTTTCTCTTTCTTCCACAGAAATGAAACTTCTAAAATTGGCTAAGCAATGGTAACCCTGAAAAAATCCTATATTATTCAACTTCTGTGGCCCCATTGCCTACCAGCTGACCACAGACTGATAAGCACTCTGCCTAGAGATCAGTGAAGCTCAAACCAATCCAGCTCAAACTGCTAACTAGAAGAAAAGTGAGCAAGATAAATGGTTATTTTAAAATACTAGTTTTAGGATAGTTATTGCATAGTTGACTGATCACCAGCTAACACATATAATTTACTCTTTACCTGGAAGAATTCTGAGTTCATTACATGTATTAACTTGCTTAATTCTCACAACAACCCTGTGAGGTATTTAATATTATCTCAATTGCATGGTTGTGGAAATTGAAGCACATAGAGATAGAATTACACATCCTAGGCCATACAGATAGTAAGTGGTGAAGCAAGACTTGAACGGACTCATTATTGCATCAAAAATCATGTACAAAACTGCCATACTCTGCTGTCTTTTTATTTTAGAATCCTAGAAGCAACATTGTGGGAGTCTAGGACAACTTATTAAAATTTTACTTTTCAATAACATTTAATATGGGTATTCTGCAAATCATAACTAAATCTAATTTTAACTAACACAAATTTGGTACCTGGATTATAGTGCTACAAGTAACAGAACCTAAGCATATGGTAATGGATTAGTGGAATTTGTTTTGTGTTGGGTAGGAAGGATTAGATATTAAATGTTAATGCTACATAGTGTCAAATATGTGGCACAAATTGTGTATTTCTTTTTGTTCAAAGATAGATCATGTGCTAAAGAAGGCAACAGAACTAGAGAAAATAAGAAATTTGCAGAATATAAGTATTAGTTATCTATTTCCAGTTGCTTAACAGAGAGTAATGCTCAGGCTAAACTGCTCAGAATAATGCCAGGCAAAAAGCAAAGTTGGAAAATATTACCATTCTGCCTAGGAAAGCAATCTAGGCCTGTGGTAGGTAATTTTCATTGACTAAAAGTTCAATAATTTGAGGACTCAAGAAACAAATATGTTGGTAGTTCAAATCAAAGCTATTATTAATGGTGGCTCTAAAACATAGAATTGAGTACGATAAGACTATCTCCCTAAGCCTATTTAAAACACATTTTATCCTCTGTAGCAAAGACTAGACTAAGTTTGTTTCTTTTCCACCCAAGCCTATTTTTTCATATTTTCTCAAAGTAGTTTACAATAAGCAAGGGGGTTATAAACAAAAGACGAGTCTTCAAGCTTGGATTAACATAAATCAGCAAAATCCTTGGCTGAAATTCCTTACACATGGAGAGTCCTATAATAAAATTGACTGGAAACCTATTAAGTTTTGAAGGAAATTATACTGTCATAGCCACAATCTTTGATGAAGCTTGTAATTTCTCACACCATAAAGAACAGCAAACCCAATCTAGGCCAGCAGGAAACCCAGTATAAAGGTTGAGAAACCATCATCTGTGTTTTTCTATCCATTGCCAAGCTCAGATGATGGAAATCATAGAAAATGACCTCTTGTCATAGAAGGGAATATTTTCTATTCTTGCTCTGTAAGACGTGATAAAAGCTGTGACTAGCGAGTGCTGTGTATTTCCCATCATCCTTTCTTCATTATTGTTATATCATAAAACCAGGTTATTAGGAATGAGAATATTCAGAATATTTAAATTATGATATAGTTTATAAGTTATTAGAATGTGAGGAGCTTTATCGAGCATATTCCTTAGAAAATTTGGACTGTAAGCTCAAAAGAGAGATTGCATAGGACTCTGGGATGTCTTCTTTGTGGAACTGTACAATGTTCTAAATGTGGGAAGGATTCTCCTAGACTGTTCAGTCTGGAGAACACTAACCAGTCCATAAAATTAATTTATTTCTTCTTTCTAAAAAGTAGTTAGGATATTGGCCAAACTGATAATCTTAACTTCTTCATCTTCTCTTAGCACTACATGTGGTCATGCAACATCACTGGCCAATGAGATGCAAGAAGAAAGTGTATGTGCAATTTTCAGGAAATGTCTTTCAACAGTAGGAGTTACACCCTTCTCTTTGGCACTTCTACTTCCTGCTGCCTTGAGAACAGACAGGTGGAGCCAGTGGGGTCCTCTTATACTATGAATTGAACTACGGACTGAACTATGACTGAAGGTCATGTAGATTATGGCATCTAGTCAAAAGGAACCTGTTTTCTGGTCATTATGAAGAACTAAAATAGGCCAGGACTGCCTGTCCTAACTACTTTTAAAATGCTCTGTTTTGCTAATCACAGAAACATTTAACTCTAATCACAAAGAATCATGCTTTCCAAAATCATCAAATACAGACAGAAAGACACATATACCCTAGCTCCATAACATGAGGGCCCTCAATTTGACACAATTTAATAAATATCTGTCTTTCTGTTTCTTGTCTTTACATGGTACTTCATGGGAGAGAAAAAGATTATTACAATTAGAGAAGAATATACAAATTATAAGTCACTGATGTAATAGAATAACTAAACATAAAACTACTAAAATCTATTCAAGTTTTTGTCAAAAATATTTATTGAATACCAACTATTACATAACAGGAATGATAGAGAATATAAAAGTTGATAGCAGTGAAGAAAGCACTAAAAAATTTCTGCCCGCATGAGTTTCATTCAAGTGAGGCAAGTGGAGAAACAAGAAAAACACTCTATTTCAGTGATTCTAAATCTATAATTTAATGCACATTTTAGTATCTATGAAGCACTAATGCATCTTTCACCAAAAATTACAGTATTTCATTGGTAGCATTTAAAAAAATATTACATAAAATAACGTTGCAGCTTATAATAGAGTGCCTTTGAGTTAATAACGTAATTAAAATACATAGTAGTAAGAGAAAAGATAACAGAAAAGGATAAAATATTTAAACAAAGACTTCATAAGACTGGTAATAGCCACACAAATTTTCAATATGATATATAGTAATAAGTTATAAGGAGAAAATATAGAGCAGAGAGGAATGTATTCTATTTGGGGGTAAAGGTTTTATGATTTTATAGAGGATGGGCAAAGAAAGACTCCGTGATGATGTAATATTTTGTGTACATTGAAAGTGAGTGAGTGAGCTACGATGTTCCGTGAAGTAAGATAATCCAAGGCTGAAGGAGTAAATAACACTTAAGAAGAATCTGAGCTGGAACTGTACCTGGCCTTTTCAGAATTAAACACCGTGGCCATTGTGCCTCGAGCAGAAGAAACAAGAAAAAAACTATTAGTAACAGAGTTAGAAGGAGGATCAACAAGTATAGAGTCTTATAAGTCATATCAACAAATTTCTTTCCTGTCTTCCCAGCTAGTCATGTTATATTTTCCTTAAGCCATCAATGAACAGATTAACTAATGATTTGAGGACTGGTACTGAGGAAGGTATCTGAGAATATAAAAAGTTCTTCTTGTTGTTTGACCTAGAAATAGAGAACATTTTCCTCTATTTCTTTCTTACAGGCAAAAAGATTAAATCTTCCCGCAATTCAGTTGTTACATTGTGAACTTGGGGATTTTAGAAACCCTAAGGTTTAATAATGATATTAATGATAAGCCTTGAATAGCCTAAGAGAACATATTTATTGGAATTCATTTTCAGAAAGATGGAAAAAGCACATATGGGCACATAAGAACAACAGTGGACCATTATCCAGGGATACTATCTCATGCCTTTGTCTCTAGTTTAACTCTGATATTCACCTTTCTACTGGAAGATCTGACCAATATGCACATATTTAAATTTAAATTTGATTTGTACATCACCCTTCACACATTTCCTTCCAAATCACCATCTAGGACAAAATGGAAATTCAAAAGACTGTGACTTCAGCATTAGGAAGTTGCCAGGTAAATCCAGTTTCCTAGTTACTTGAGTATATAAATCAGACAAAGATTCTCACTAAGAAATCCCAGATAGTGTCATCTGACTTTCCAAGGCTGTAAAGCATTTCTACCTTCATATTTTTAATAATAGTAAATAATTAATTTTAAAACAATTTTCTAACACAATTTTTACATCAATATATGTAAAAAAATTGACAGCTCTACCACCCTCATTAGAAATAGCAGTAATTAAACAAATAAAGGAAACTTTTTCCAACAGAATAAAACAAGTCCATTAAGAGAGTCAGAGTGTACTAAGCTTTCATTTCCCTTTACATGTTATTTTATAGTTTCACACTCATGTGAGGGAGCCATGCCATCCTTTAGATTATATTATATAATTTAGTTTATATAATACATCCTGTTATAATTTATATATTATAAATCCAATTTCATAAGCATGAGACATTCATGCTAATGAAAGTAGCCAAAATGCAAATTCAGTGCCAAGATATCAGTGTCTTCTTCACTATATGTTATCAAGTTATCAAGTCTCTCTCTCAGCTAACTCATTCATTCATCCATTTGACAGAGTCAGGAAAATCAGGGAACAGGTGTCATGCTGAAGTCCTTCCAGTACACGAAAAACATTATTCACATACCAACTTTGAAAAAGAAAAGAAATCTGTCTAAAATGTATTTGAGCTTCTGTTGTTGTCTTCCCCTTTATAAAATAATATAATACATTGCTCATTTTTTCAGAAGAAAGCCTAGCCTCTTGCTCATTCAGTCATCGACTGACATTTCAAGTGAAATGTTAGCCAGAGGAGTGGCCCAACTAAATGGAAATTGCATTCTTCAGCTTTTCCTTGTCTCTCCTCCTTTTGTAATACCATTGCCCTACCATTTTCATACTTCTATTCTCTATTTACTTACTCATGATCCAATAGTCACTAATGTTCCTTTGAAAGGAATTAAAAGAACTATAATTTTATGTGATTAAATATGCCCAACTGTACTTTCAATTCACTACTGTATAATTTCTTATAAATTCTTTAAGATCAATAATTCAGGTTCATAATTATTACTGATTCTATCAGTGAGATACTTTTTAAAATGTGATGAGGGGATGACTCTCTATAACAGAATCAGAAACAAAGCCTTGGTCTATAACAATACAAGAAAAAACAGATAGAAATTGTGTAACAGTACATGAAAACGCAGAGTTTCTACCTAATACTGAAATTAACACGTACTTTAATTTTTTAAAGAGTATATATATATATATATACATAAGAAAAATGAGTTATGGCTACACAAAAAGTATGTACATTATGCTACTACAAGCAGCATGCAATAGAATAATTGGTGGCTCCATTTCTGGATTTTTACTGTATTGAAATATCAGTTGAATTAAATAAGACATTTTTATAGATCCCTATAAAATCTAAAATCATATTGGACTTTATAGAGAATTCTAAATGCTAACAGAAAAACAGGTGCACATAGTTTTAAGTAAATCTTAAAAGAAGAATGAATGCAATGCAACTATATATATTTTGAGCATCAAACTTGGTTGTAAGTGAAAATTATACAGCACTTTGGAAATTGATTATTTATATTATTCTCATACAGTACTTGAAATGTTAAGTTATAAAAATATAATAGTATATATTTTTATAAATGCATTTTGGACTGTAATAAATGCATTAGTTTCTTCTTTGTAAGAAGTGGTAAATTCCTGGTTCATACTAGTTGTACTAATCAGTCCCTTTCCCCTGAATTTTTCATGGCTCTTTACTCTTTTTTGGTGACTATTACATTATGGGCTCTTTCAAAAGAGGTGTTCATCCTCCCATGCACATGTTGTATAAATGTGCTATGCTGAGGTCTTGGGCACTTTACAGTGTCATCATAATGAAGATATAGCAAACATCTTTTTATGTGGCCAAGACTTCCCTAAATACAATACATGTTTTTGTTCTGTGGGACTGAGTTTAAAATAGTATCTTTGAGTTAGGTAGTTCCCGTTGTGGCTCAGCAGAAATGAATCTGACTAGTATCCATGAGGATACAGGTTCAATCCCTGGCCTCACTTAATGGGTTAAGGATACAACATTGTCATAAGCTGTGGTGTAGGTCCCTCAGTGGTTTAAGGATACGGCATTGACGTAAGATGTGGTGTAGGTCACAGATGCAGCTTGATACTGTGCTGCTGTGGTTGTGGCACAGGCTGGCAGCTACGACTCTGATTAGACCCCTAGCCTGGGAACTTCCATAAGCCACAGATGTGGCCTTAAAAAGAGAAAAAAAAATCTTTGAGTTAATTCACATTAGGATATAATGTTAAATTTATCTCAAGTGTTTTGATTACAATCTATAAATATCAGTCCTAACCACAGGTAAGAAAACAAATGGTAAAATGTATGCCTGTTAATGTTTCTATAAAATGTGTGGACCTTGTTAAGAATTTAAAGTTCTGCTAAAATGTTAACTTTATTTTTAACAACATAGCCAGGTAAACATTTGTTTCATATTCATGTAAGCAATATTAATTGCACACTCACTCTGGGTAAAGGATGGCTGGTAGGTAGGAGCAATGAATGTAGAAAAACAAATGACAAAACTTAAGAAACCAAGGTTTAGGATTATTAAATAACTTAGGGTTGATAAAAAATACTTTTATGCAATGAACCAGAAAGAATATTAAGGATGTTTAATATGGGGACTGACTATGGCAAGAAATGATTTTTTTCTAATATTTATTTAATAAGTACTATGTGCTTGAAATTGCCTAAAGTTTGTGATTAAATACAAAAGCATTGCCAATAAACAACTGCTTTACACAAATTCAGTCACAAATTTGTCCAAGGTCACAGACACAGTAAATGGTAAAGTTGAAAATAAAACTTAATTATATCTAATTATACATTTAATCCACTTTAAAACGAAGATATAATAAAGGGTGTATTCAGCAGAACTTTTCAGTATATTCACAAGATCTGTTTCTTCATACAAAACACAGTTTATTTGCAGGAACTAAATCTGTAAACTTAGCCTTCTTTTTCCCCTGGTATGAATCATTCTGTCCTTAAAACATCTCATTTATTTCCAATTATTTCATGGGCTGCCACAAATTCTCTAAACCAAATTAATTTTAATTAATTTCACAATTAAAAAGAAGGTGATGTATAGGACTTTTAGAAAATTGGACCAAGTATCATGAAATGACAGTCCTAATGAAAGGTGAGGAGCCAAGTGATAGATGCCTCAGTCAGAAGGAATAGCCTGAGCAAAGGCTACAATGAAAAAGAGAATGACAAATCTACAAAACTGAAAGTAATGTTAACCAAATTGCTGTGGAATTGAAAGATGGAACATAAAGCCAAATAGATAAAAAAGAATAAACCATGAAAAGGCTTGAACAACTTGATAAAAAAATAAATAACCTGAATATAATGAAGGAAACATGGGGCCATTTTGAGGAAAAGAGCATAAATATGTATTAGGAACCATAGAGAGCAAAAGGAGAACTTAATTTCTGTCCTTGAAGTTTTACAAAGATGTGAGAATAGATAAAATAAATAATAGAGAATACAAGTGTTAACTGTGGCATAGACACTACATGTGTGGTTTTAATGTGGGACATTTTTATGTCTTAGCAACTATCATAGTTGTGAAACATATAATCCTGGGTTTAAGAAGAAAAAAATATCCTGGAAGAAATAGCCCTTGAGGGCCTCTCTGATTTCCTAAATGTTCAACATCAACATCATTTGGTTGAACACATGGGACCAAAATAACTGAACTTAAACTAGTGCTGGTACAGAGTGTTGATCAGTATGGGCTGCAGGTCCACGAGAGATCTTTTCAGAGATAGAGCCTAAACCAGGAAAAGAAAATTGTATGTATGTATGTAGGTATTGATACATAGATAGGCATACAGAGAAAAATGTCTGAATAACTCTGGAACTCCACAAATCTTCTGTTTAACATTTAATATTACTTAGAGATCTAAGTATTCTTGAAAAATTTTTGTAAGGCTGTATTAGGTTATATAAATGTGCTTAATTAAATGCATCAGATCAATTGGAAATAGGCTTCATAATGAAAACTGGGACAGATTTATTCAGAAAGATGTCTCTATGCAAAAATAATTTGTCTTGCTGAAGAACAAACTGATTATGGAAAGCTATGTGCAGTAATGAAAGAGTTAAGGTAATTAAAACAATATTTAAATGCCTCCAGGATTATTTCAAGACTCTGAAGAATCATAAATACTAGAGTGTATATCTAGACAGAGCTTATCAAATCTGTCATGGTTAAGGCAGAAGGTAAGGCATCTCACACTAGAATTTTTTTTTAAATCCATATCTGCCATACTTTGATTACATCAAACTACTGATATTTCCACTTATTATTGGGAAGCCAGTGAAAATATTTGATTTTAATGGGAACAATTAACAAATTATGTTTCTGGTTTTTGTTCTCCTATTAAAAGTTAATTTTCAAAATCCTAGTATGTAAAAAGCAATTTCAAGCACTAATACAGTTACTGCCTGCCAAGTACACATTTAAAACATTAATAAAGAAAATATTTATTTCACATTTTCTTCTTCAAGTATCATAAGTCTAAACACTCAGGAAGATTATCTCATCTGAAGCATTCTTATTCTTTAGCTTTTAGCATAGTAGGTATTCAATAACAAAGTACTAACTAATCAAATTAATTTTATGTAAGCTGTGCACCAGCTTTCTCCGATACATGTCTTGACCCTAACTTAAAGCCCAACTTAAGTCCTCCAACTTGAATTGCACCTTATTCAAATATTTCAACTTAATCAGTTGCTTATTATTTTGAACTATTAGGATAATGCCTGCTTCAACAAAATTTAGCCCTGAAATATATTGCATAAACTACCTTTTATTATGGTCAAGTCCCTTAAAACAAAGGGTATTCAACAGGGTTAATCACATGGAAAATCCTGGAAAGTGCTTGTTGAAACAAAATTGAAACATATTATCTTATTCAATGTACTATGAAAGTTCTATGGTCTAAACACATGAAGATAATATTTGTAATATTCATAACTATCTTCATCCATTCCATTGAAAGAATGAATGAGATGGATGACTCTTACTTGAGGGATATGGAGGGGAGAAACTCATAAAATCTCTTCAAAGTTTTTGATGCCTTGGTAACTATAAAGTAGAAAAAGAGAAGTCATGATGAAGATATGACTTGGGGAAAAGATGTTACATTCTGCATTTTTTATATTTAGTTTATACACTCACATGTATTGCCAAAAGAAGTTTCCAGTAAGCCATTTTAAATTTAATTGTCCATTATTTAACCATCAAATAGTAACAGTTATCTTTTTATAAATTCTTAGACTATTTCAGGAAGTATACCAAAAGGTTTACAAAACATTTAATATTTAATTAAAAATGCCACTAAATAAGTATCATTATACAATTTTAAAGGTTAAAAAATCATGTCACTAACTGTCCAACTACATATAGCTGAGTGGGAGACTCATGATTTCAGTCCAAATAAATCCAATTACAAAACCTATGATCTCAATAATCTTACTTTATGATGCTGCCTAATTTATTAATTATACTCTGTAGACATTACATAATAAGCTATAAAGGTGAAGACAAATAAAATATGGTCTCTGACTTTGGCTAGGAGTAAAGGAACCAGGGAAAGATTATATTTAATAAGAGATATGCATTTTAGGATCTACATTACTTCCAGAAAAGAACTGGTATAAACTAAAATAACATAACCCAGATAAAACCAAAATGAACAAAATTAGAAGAAAGAAAAAGAAGGAAAGAAAGAAAGGAGAAGGGAGAGAGAGAAGGAGTGTAGAGGGAGAGAGAGTGAGAAGGAAAGAAAGTGGAGGGAGAGGGAGAAAAGGAAAGAAGAATCAGACTTGCAAAAACTACAGAACACTGAAATTTCCTTGTACTGAGTATAAAACAAGTATGTTTATTATGTAAATATAATAAAGACCTATCATCTAGTAAATATAGTGAGGCAAGTCTGTAAAAACAAAGAGAATTTCAAAAAAATATGACATAAATTTATTGCAATTTGAAATTCAGTATGAGTCCAAATCATATTGGACATAGCTGAAGAGAAAATTAGTAAGGTGGAATCAAGACCCGAGGAATTAATTAGTGTGCTTTAAAGACAGATGAAAAGACGGGGAACATAAGAGGATACACTCAATCATAGAAGATGGGGTGAGAAAAGTACCTAACTCAATTTTTAATTGGCTTTCTAGAATGACAAAATTGACAGAATGGCAAAAATGGATAGCTAAAATGATATCAGCTGAAAAAATATTCATAATTTGTACAAGGTTCATATTCAAAAAGTTGATGAATCCAAACAAAACAAATTGTAACTTGGACACATTTTTGAATGTGCACTTGTGGACACCAAAACCAAAAGGAAACTCAGAAACCAACCTAAAGAAAAAAAAAACGTATTAAGCAAATGTTAATGCCAAAAATGTAAGCCAGAGAGCAATGAATAAGATTTCCAGAATGTGGAGAGAATATAACTTTCAAGTTGTAATTGTTATAACAAGGGAACTTAGAAACAAATAACAATCAATGAGCCAAAAATCAATATTTGTGGAAGGAAGATAGAAGGAAATTTATATTAAAAAGTCTCACATTAAAAGTCAGGCTTGAGGAGTTCCCTTCGTGGCTCAGTGGTTAACGAATCAGACTAAGAACCATGAGGTTGTGGGTTCAATCCCTGGCCTTGCTCAGTGGGTTAAGGATCCGGCATTGCTGTGAGCTGTGGTGAAAGTTGTAGACGCGGCTCGGATCCCACGTTGCTGCGGCTGTGGCGAAGGCCAGCAGCTACAGTTCCTGTTAGACCTCTAGCCTGGGAACCTCCATATGCCAACGGTGCGGCTGTACATAAAAGGCAAAAAGTCAAAAAATAAATAAATAAATAAAAGTCATCTTGGGAGTTCCCTGGTGGCTGAGGGGATTAAAGTTCTAGCATTGTCTGGCTTGGGTTAGTCACTTGATGCAGGTTTGGTCCCTGATCCAGGAATTTCCATATGCTGTGGGTGCAGCCAAAAAGGTAATATTTGAAAAAAAGAAAGGATAAAAATGAGTAATCTACAAATCCAACCAAAGGTAAGAAAATTAACTTGATTATATTTGAAGGATATAACAGAGAAGATTTAGAAAACAAAAAGTTGGATCTATGTAAATTTAACTCATTTAACAGATAACTGGCAATATTAATCAAAGAAGAGGAGGGATCAAATAAACAATAGCTGGAAATAAAAATGGGGAATACTAGTCATGCAGCATAAATTAAAATGTTAATAGAATAATCTGGATTTTTACACTTAAAACAAATTAAATATAAAAAAGTCAAAAAATATAAAATATGAATGGTCTTATAATTGTTAAAGTGATAAATGAATGAATCTATATAAAGCCAGAATTTTGTAATATTTTACAGGCAAAAACATTTATACTAAGAAAAAGACAAAAAGCAATGATTTCAATATTACTTAACTGGCTTAGAATATTAAAGAGGAATTCTTCCTATTTCATTAATCTAATAAAATCCTGTTACACACACTGCACAAATACACTCACAGACACACACACAAACAGAAAGGGCAATATAGAAAAGGCAATGGAAGCAAGATTTTTATGAATAATGTTAAATATTTTAAGTCATTACATTTTGAGGTGTTTTGTGATATAGCAATAGACAACCGGAATTAAATGTATGAAAACTGTATATTTGACAATGATAATATTGCAGATCTTTGGAAGATAGTGGACTGTTAAGATATATAGCTCAAAATATTTTTAGATAGAGCAAAACTTCCTTATGCTATGTATAAACAACAAAGAATCAAAAAACCCAGATGTAGGAAGGAGTTAAGTGAGAAAGGAAAATTTATTTAAAAATTTAAGACAAGATTAAAAATTTATCTAAAGAGAGGATATGTTTGCAAAACATCTAAGCACTGAATCTAGAATATAAGAATAAATTTTACATATTACAATAACCCAATAGAAAAAGGGACAAAAGACTTAAATAGATAAAATGTCAAAAAAAACTATGTAAAAATGCTCAGTGATAAAATAAAATTCATATTTTATGACAAGAAAAATTGAAACAAAAAAACTTCCTTTGCCCATTTCGACCTCCTCCCTCTCCTTTAGTGAGTATTGTGAGACTGCATTACCCAGATGTCCTTAGGAAATAACATTCCCTCTTAATCTCAAAAAGGATCACAACTCCTTAGAAGATAAACTTCGCTTTATCTTGTACAGGCTCACAATAACCCCATGAGTCACTAATTGCTTTGTATGTGTAGATCTGGATTGTATAAATTGTCAATAATATGTCATTTTATATATAACTCTTTGTCTCAAAAACTAACATAACTGAGATTTGACATTAACAGGTCCTCAGACATTTGTGAAAGAGAGCCTCTAGGGTTATAATCCTCAGGCAGGCTTGAATAAAATTTTCCATTTCTTTCTTAGATGTTCATTGATTAATTTTACTTGTTGATTCAGTTTCACTAATAACAACAGAAGT